>CM035416.1:40041297-40051297 GCA_020310875.1 Ceratopteris richardii | reverse complement strand
TAGTTTTACTGCAGCGGTTGCATACAGCGGAGGACAAAGTTCACTCAAATCATAAAGATGAGAAGCATTGCTAGTGTGGGTTCTTTCTGAGTTCGATGAGAGGGGCTGTGGGAGGTAGAATTAGTCTATAATGAGCATTTGGACAATCTTATGAGATCTAGCTGGCTTCTGCTGCTTGCTTTAATGCTCATTCCTCTCGTTGCTTAGGCAGTTGGTCGAAGTTCGAAATCAATTGCACTACACAGATAGATAGTTCATTTTCGTGTGCAACTTGTATTTGATCTGCTTTGCCATTCGCAATGGCGGCTGCCAACGCCCCAATCGCTATGAAGGAATTCCTGACGCTGCCCAGTCTGGGTATTAATCAGCAGTTTGTAACTTTTGCCCACGTAACTATGGAATCTGAGAACCTCTGCGCCAACCTATCACAGCTGATTCCGCATTAATGAATCCACAGCAAACCAGCAGCGGAACTGAGTGCCTTCTTATTCTATCATCATAGCTATCCTCTATCTCTGTGTCCGGATCCATGGTGCCTTTGTGCACTGCTCCGTGAAAAAAAAAAAAAAAAAAAAAAAAAAAACCCGCTATTATCTTCACTACATTTCAGGAAAAATCATACATCTGAATATCTACTCCAGTTCAGCTTAAAACATGAAAGAACTTATTCCTCTACCACTTTCGTTATAAATTGAACTAGCCCCATTGATGTTGAATTTAGTGAACGTGACATATTGTACAATGCGTGTGTAATTCTTAGTTTCATGTTCTGATCATTAGGATAGAGGAATTGATTGAGAACATTGAATATCTGCAACCTTCTTTGAATCCAATTCGACAACTAAAGAGTACAAAGAGGATTACTTTATTGTCTATCATCGAGTTATTTCTTTTCTATCGAACTTCAGAAACGGAAATATCCCATCTTTCTCTTGGAGTTTGGTTTTCTCTTCAAGTCTCCATCTCTGACCGTTGCTTTCGCGCCGACATTACAAGAGGTTTGACTTTACAAGGCCTTAGGTTGACCCGAGAGAAATACCTCTCTCATACTTGATCGTAAATGGCTTATTAAGTGAGGTATAAGTTTCTTTAAAGGTACTTTGTATACACTTCGAGAAAATTTTATCCTACTTTCCCCTCCTTTTGTTTAACTCGACGACAGCGTTCCAATCCAACTATGATTCAAGGGATGCACAAGCACTTTCATTCATTGCTATGGGAGTCAAGAGGCATATTATACCAGAAATCAAGTCATGCAAAACCTCTTGTCAGGCTTGGTTGGAGTTAGAATTTCTATTGGAGCAGAAACTTGCTAGGGCCTAAGAAAGCTAATCTAAGGAGAAAGCTAGCCAACACAATAATGAAGATTGCTGAGTCTATTCATTCACATATTTTGAAGCTCAAAAATTTACGAGATCAGTTACTCAATGTGAGCGTCAATATTTCATATGATGAGATGGTAAACTCACTTCCATCTACACATCATGCTTTTGTTACTTCCTGATCTCTCTCTACAAGAGATAGAGAACTTTCATAAGAAGAGTTGCAATTCCTTTTACTTCAAGATTAACATCAACAAAAGAGAATGGAAGAGAATGATGAAGCCATGTTATCGTCATCAAAGGGTAAGAAGAAGAAGGAGATCACAAAGAAGCAAAAGAATAGTTTGCAAACTAAGAAGGAAAGTAAGTCTTCTACTCTTAAAACTTCTAGTCCTAACCCTAATGCTTCCTCTACACCCAAAGAAAAATATGTTACTACATCTAATCCGAAGAAAGAAATTTGTCATTACTATAAGAAACTAGGTCATTTCATAGCAGAATGCACAAGAAGGATTTTTTATGAGAAGTAGAAAGCATAGGTAATTATGTTGATGATGAGTCAAAACCTAAGTCTTCTAAGGAAGAATCGTATGCATGTGTTACTATTGAAGAATTAGCTTTTGATCAGGCAACATTAAATGCAATCTCTGATAATCCTTAGATTTTTTATTCTAAAGGCTAGAGCTACTAAGCATATGACAGGTTGCAAAAAGGTATTTTCTTCTCTTACTAACTCTTCAGGGAGAAGAGTGACCATTGCAGATGGTCATGATTTGGATGTTGTAGGTGTTGGAGAAGTAAACCTAAAGTCAAGAGAAGGTGGAAATTTCACAATTTCTAATCTACTTTATGTACTAGAAATGAAGAAGAATTTGCTCTCTATCTCTAGTTTCTTGTCGGATGGTTTTAAAGTTGCTTTTAAGAAAGATCCATGTCAGATCCTCTCACCTAATGAGGAGCATTGTCTACTTCAAGATGAAAATAGAAGTGGCATGTTTGGGTTATCCAAAATTAGTCATTCTAAAGTTGCTAAGACTTCTATACCTAAGGAGAATATGAAGTTATGGCATTGCTAGATTTGGTCATATCAATTACACAACTCTCAAACACATCAAAGATCATAGTATGGTGGAGAGTTTGACTACTTTTCTTTTACCAGATAATGCAAAGTCATGTGAAGGATGTCTTGAAAGAAAAAGTGTCACAAACTACTTTTCAAGAAGCATGGATATATTACAGCCACAAGGAAGTTGCAAATCATACATTCAGATGTGAATGGTCCGATGAGAACAGATTCTATTCAAGGTTTCAATATTTTGTTACTTTCATTGATGATTTCTCAAGATATTAATGGATTTATGATCCTAAAGTAAAGTCAAAAGTCTTTCTTATTTTCAAGAAGTTCTTAGCTATGGTTGAAAATGAAAGTAAGCCAAAAATTCAGATTTTGAAAGTGATAGAGGAGGAGAATACATGTCAAAAGACTTTAAGTCTTTTCTTGAAGACAAAGGTATTTCTCATCAGCTCACTATTGCTTACACTCGAGAACAAAATGGTGTTGTAGAGAGAAAAGAATAGGATACTTGTTGAGATGATGCGTAGTATGATGTCATCCAAAAAGCTTTCCCTCACATTTTGATTATTATTATCATATATCTTGATGATATGATCATGACAAGTCCCAAAGATTCAAGCCTTCAATATTTTAAAACACAACTCAAGCATACATTTGATATGAATGATTTAGGCATTTTGCATTATTATCTTGGGATTGAGTTCAAGCATAGAAATGAGTGTATCTATATAGCACACTAGAAATACATTAAGAAATTATTTGAAAGGTTTGAGATGACACATTCCAAGCCTATGCAAACACCTATGGATGTTAATATGTCATTACAAGCAAAAGTAGATTCAAAACCTTATGATGCTACTCTATATAGTCACGCAGTTGGTTGCTTGATTTATTTATGTAATACACGTCCTAACATTCAATTTGCATTTTCTCAAGTGCCTAGGTTCACGCATAATCACCTCAAGAATCTTTGGAAATCAGTTAAGAGATATATTTTCAAAAATCCAAAATTTTACAAATATGGGAAGTTCCACAGATATCAAAAGTTGGAAACGATGCCAAAAAATTCCAATACCCCTAACTTTCAATACTTAGCTGATTCTTGGGTACAAAAGGTGAAAATTTTTTATTAGCTTATTAGATAGAGCTTGAAGAGAGCTTTCATTTGGTATAAAACATTCAATTATCAGAGGCCCGGATCATGAGAAAACCCTAACCCTAATTTCTGTACAAAAATGGTTTTTCATCTCATATTCTTCCTCTCACTTCACAGATCAAGGAAAGCAGCCTCTCACATGCATCTCATGGCTAGATTATTAGATCCCAGCTCAATTATGCCCGAAAAGCCAAAATTAACGATAAAAGAATATTTTCTCTAAATTAGCTTTTTTTGGCGATAACTTTTGGATTTTGTAGCTTTTTGCTTTTCCACAAAAGCTCAACGTGGGCAGCCGCATTAACCTATATAAGAGACCCTTGGGGGTCATTATGGATTATCACTCAAGGACCCAAGCCATCGTTGGTGATCAAATCAGCTAGGAGGAGTGTTCTACACTTAGAGAAGGTGTGTTCTATGGTTGTGGAGGAGTTCGTATCAGCCAGCCATAAGCACATTGCTGATTTACTATGAGTAGAAAAGGCTATTTATGTTTCTTACTTGCTAGGTCACTAGTTTCTGGTTTAGGGTTTTTGAAACCCTAATTTCAGAATTAGGGCTTGTTGTAAAACAGTTCTACACTGTTCATATTCTCTACATCTTCACACACACACTCTTCATACCCCTTAGGCACTTTGCACACAATTCTTGTATCTAGTTCCCTATTTCTTCCTAGACTCAAAGTGTGTAATCATCTACACACATTGAAATTGACATTCATATATAATATAGTGTAGGTAGGCTATTTGCTTACCATTACACTTGAAAACATTGTCTAATCTCTCTCTCTATCCCTCGCTCATCTTTGTTTGAGTATTAATTTGTGTATGCTAAGGTTCATGTATTTCCAACAATAAGTAGCAAAGCTCTAGCCTCCAAATATGATCATTACATTCCATGGTTGAAGTTACAAGATAGCATAGAAGATAACTTGTTCTACAAAATGATGAATATAAGCTATTCAATGGCTCTGATTATCTCCAAGATTGAAATAAGACTTCCTCCAAATAGATACTACACATAACAAACATTGCAAACACTATACGCAGAGGAGTGAAGTTCTTTCATAACCAACTTTACATAAAACTTTTTTTGCAAGTAAAAAGTTAAAACAAAATTATTAGGGTATTTATCCACATAAGAAATTACAAAGTTTTTATTAATATTTTCAAGTGTAGTAAAATCACTTTTAGATAAGCTATCCACTGAAGGGAGGATTTCTCTCTAAAGCTAAATTAACCTTCATAGAAACTTTCTTCATTGCTAGAGTTTTCCATTGTAAAATTATTCAACGAAAACCTAAAGATTCTCCAAATCTTAGAATGTAATTATCAATGCCCTTTTCTACATCTATAAGCATGCAAACATCCTTAGAGGTATGAAGTATAAATTTTGTTCTAGCAGACAAAACTTATTTCAAACTAGTAGTATGAAGAATAGAACAATCATCAAAAACTATGTGACCCAAATCCTAGGAAAAGGCAACACACTATTGCGACAACAAGTTCTTCTAGAAATCGGCAATTTATCCTTTTCTTTAAGTTTTCTTTTGATATCACTCTAACTAAAAGCTTTTTGACCCAAAGTTTTCATATGCTTGAATCAAATCAAAGCATGGATCCAAAGTTTTCTTATATAAGAAGGAAGAGATTCTATCACTTCTTTTGATTTCAAAATACAGGTCAAGATAGCTTTACCTATATCTAGATTCTAAAGTACTAAAGATAGTAATTAGTAAAACTCTTCTTCAAATCAAAGGATTAGGAGAAACCCAAGAGGTTTAAAAATTTTGATACGAGAACTCAAAATTGAAAACTATGGGACTTTCTAAAACTTAAATCCCTACAGGAAAATTTTTCTCAGACATATATAAGTATTCAGAGGACTCTTTTGTTATATTTTTCAAAGATTTTGAGAGAAAAAGAACCCTCTTGCATAATTCTATTTTCTTTGATCCTCTTTTAAAATCCCTAAACTTAAAAGATTGATCATTCAAAGAGTTAACCAAAAAGTCATTTGAAGAGGACATTGGGAAATCCTCAACAACGGAGCCAAGAACCTATAAGAAGGTGAAATAGAAACATTAATATTACAATTTGGAACACAAATTTCTTTATGTCGAGAAGGGTGGATATGTGTGTGTGTATATGTGTATGAATGTCCATTTGGAGTGATTCAAAGTGAATGAAGATCTCTACACACTAACTTTATAATTTAGGATTTTTCAAAAATTAAATACTGTTGTACTTGACTTCTAAACTTCACGATTTCAGCCCATATTCATATTCATCTAGTCTTAGGGCTTGTTAGCACATACAGCAACTATCATTTCAGCACATAGAAAAAACCATAGATTAAGGACAAATTAAAGTGAGATTTAAACACTTATTTTGCATTAGTTTTTTTGCAGAGCTGCAAATCTTGATTATGCAACTCCATCATCCACACACAGTTGACTACACATGACTATGTGTTGCTGCTCTTACACTCCTATATGTCACACTAAATAGTTAATTGATTTTCAGATAATTTCTGGACTTATTTTTCATCATTTTCATCACATTTTTTTTCTATGTATGCTGAATCCTGATGCTTCTTGTGTTCAGAAGTACTGCTCATCAGTCTTCTACAAAGTTCACAGCTTCCACAACTCCTAGTGTTTTGTTTTTATCAACTAAAACATGTGCAGAATGCAGGATTGTTCAAAAAACAAAATCCAGAAATCCACCTTAGAGACAGACATAAGCAAGAGCTCAGATATCTAATGTGTCTTTTAGATATAAAACTGACCCAAGAAATGCGGGCCTTCTCTACTCATCATATCCTTGAAAAAATAACCACAATAATTACACACACAAAGATAAGCCAGGAAAACTCAAATAGGAGGTTACACACAAAGATAAGCCAGGAAAACTCAAATACAAGAAAAATTCAAGTATGATTTGGAGAAAATGAAACTATAAAAACTGATTAAGCATTATTTAATGTGACTCACTCCATACCATGCTCAAGGGGGAGTCACTAAGAGAATGCAGCACAAAACTTGACAATAATCACACAGAACAAAGAACAAATCAAAACAATATCTTGGGCCCTCCATTTAGAAGAAGCCTTAGTGTAGCTGTAGTCTGCACTGTACTATCAATGTTAGGACGATGAACGAAACTTCTACACACAGTATGGTAATAATGAACTATAATTCTTCTCTTTAGTGAAATTCTTCTCTTTAGTGAAATTCTTCTCTTTAGTGAAATTCTTCTTTTTAGTGAAACAACCAACAAATGAGAAAGGCATACCAAACGTAACGCCTGTTTGTGCAAGGATTGCAAAGAGTGTGTCCATCTACGCAATATCTCCGCAACATCCAGTGTTCCAGATCCCTTCATAATTTTCTCATCAGTTCTAGAGCGATTCTCTTCAAATGATTCACATGCGCTTCCACCATTAGATGGTTCTCTAGTTTGCCGAGTAAGATCCTTTGGGGTTGATGACTTGTTCTTGCCATTCCAACTAGTTGAAACTTCCTCAGGTACAAAGGAAGATATTTCATTTAATGAAACGCTAGAACTTCTTTCCATAGCAGCTCTGAGTGCAGGCCCAGAAACACGGTACCTTCAATCATTCAAAATTACAAATGAAAACTCATATCAATGTTACCACCCAAAAAGACTAGATTCGCATAATACAAAAGTTTTTGACTCCCGAACATCAATTCTGATATAGGTTTGTCACTATTTGCAGATTCAGAAAAAAAAACCACCAGTACACTAACTAAAACCTAACATTTCTAGATCATGACTCACTTCTTGAACCACTATAAAGCGTCCTACTTTCATTGAATATTGCCAACTTCATGTAAACATAAATCCATCTAATGATTTCATAATTAATACGTTTACAACATAAACAATCATTAGATCATTGGCATTTGTAACAAAAGAACTGAAAAATAAGCCAAATGGTGTCGAGCTGTTGAAGTCATGTATTCAGTTCAATTTCTTTTTAAGCCTTGTTGTGAGAAGATAGCGATTCTCAGCATGAGAAAACAGTTATGACATTAATAACCTGCAATCTAAAAACTGAAAAAATTCCTGAATTTCCAAGCAACATTAAAAGTATGATTTTCAGTAGTTGAAGATCTATACTCAATGTTTAATCATTATTTAGTGTGCAGAAACAATCAAACAATGCTCTACATAAATTGTCATATCTGAAAATAGATCTCTACCAAATGCAATAAGGGTTTGACTTTTTATCTTCAAAATGTTGTCAAACACCCAAGTGTTATATATGGTTGGATAGCTCTCAAAGAGCTCTATAAGAATATGTAATAAAAATTTGGCAAAAATTTTACCATCATTGATATGGTTGACCAACCTTTGACAAAACTTTGACCTCCAAGTTTGAGCTCCTTGGTGGAAGGTTGCTCACAAAAAGTTTGATTGTCATTTTCATAGAAAACTCTATATTCAAATTTCAGATACTTGATTTTTTTTAAATAGAGAACTCCAAAATTCAAAGAGTTCGATTTGTTTTTTATGTTCAAATATAAAAATAACAGCCCTTACATTGCCTACGTAACTTCTAGCAAAGGTAGACACATGAAATTCTCTAACAAAAGCAAGGGTAAAAGTGATGTGACATGTAACAGTTGGTGTAGGAAAGGCCACAAAAGAACTACAACAACAAAGTAGAAAGAAAAAAGAATGCAGCTAATAAGAAAAAGTACTCTAAAAAGACATAACCTCATGTAGAACAAGTTGATAATCCTAAAGACTCGGCTATTGTTGTCATTGAGAAAGAGTTTTAAAAAACATGTTTTGTTCTCCAAAATCAAAAAAAATTAAAATGTTTAAGACGATCTGAACATCCTCATACGTTTTTTAGATGGTTTGTACTTCTTTTCTATTAGGGTTGTTTTGAAATGTGTGTTATATCTCTTCAACTTGCGAGCTACGTCCTATTCTTCTCTTCCCTTGAGCCATAGTCTAGAAAATGTTGGATACAAAGTCCAACTAGTCCAAGATTACAGCATATGGTAAAGTCTTTGTAAAGACCTCTCACAAGAAAGCCACACGGGCAGAGTGGCTAGATCAAAGCGCTCCCATACAAGAGACCATAGTTAGTAAGGTATGATCTATACGATTAGTACGGTACGTATTAGTATGGTACGCATTAGTACGTACCCTAAGATTTGGGGCTTCCCGTACGGTATTTGTACGTTCATAAGGTACGAGTTTTTTTCCTAAAAATTATGCATTTCATCTTTAACATGATAAACATCATGTTTATGAGTAAAATGAATCAAAATAAAGGTTAAAAACTTTATTTAGCTATATTTAATCATGTGGGATATCGCAATCATTTCGAGGAATTGGATGTATCATCATTTATGACACATGTATGATGTAATTGTAATTTGTAACGTCATTAAAAACAAAAACCATGCTATAAAATTTCATTCATTACATGTTAAATTCAAATAAGCTTTAAAGACTAATCAAGAGTCAAGAATCACAAATTAAAATGTCATATCATACATCATGATTCAAATTTCATACATGACTCATCATTAATCAATCATCATAATACATACATGATACCAAAATCCAACTTCAAGTCACATCAAACATGATCATCGTGATTCATGAATCATCACCAAGAATACATACATAAATGATAAATCATAAATAACAAAATGACAAGTCACAATTCCACAGTGGTAAATACTAAAAGCCAATGAAAAACATCATCAATCATGTAGTATGTATACATTTGTCATCAATCATCATAATGTCAATAAAGTGACAAGTCCAAAACTCTAATCAAAATGTCAAATGGATCATGATGAACAATGATCACTCATCATCCACATCCTCCATCTCATCAATATCACTATCGTCATAATCATCATCAAGATCAGATGTTGTCATCTCATAAGTAGATTACAGTGGAGTGGGAGGATCACTGACAAGATTTCCCTCATCATCAAAAAGAGGGGATAGCGGCACCGATGGTAATTTCCTCCTCCCCTTCCTCTTCGTATTGTACTAGCCGGTGCTCGACTAGTGCTAGCTCCATCCTCATGTGAAGTTGTCAATGCACGCCGAATAATCAAACCTTCCCACGACCACGGACTCCTCTGACCCTTCCTTTGCTAATACGGCTTCTTGTTTGTTTCACATCTAAAGAGCAAAGCTCTCTATATAGTTCAGCAAAAAGAAGCTCCTCATCATCTTGAGGCATATCATATGATGGAAGAAGAGTGTCTCTCACAGAAGGCCAAAATCTGTCCACATTCACCTAAAAAAAAAAGAGAATCAAACCATGAATAAGCACGTCATGAAAAACTACATACATGAATGATTCTACAACATTGAAATCTGAAATTTTATGCAAATCTACTTACTTGTTTGAGAGTCTCCATGTTAGGGATATTTTGCAACA
>CM035416.1:39603797-40033797 GCA_020310875.1 Ceratopteris richardii | reverse complement strand
TGACTAGTTGCAACCATAAATGAAAAGTAAACATTTGTAAAATGTGGAAGAATGATAGAAGCTTGCTTTAACCGTCCTACTGAGCTGAGTTCTTCATGCACAAGGTTCTTCTTCCAGTTTGACACTACATAAGTAGATCGTGACATCTTCGTGTTGAAGAACTCCCAACGGACACACTCACACGCACACGCACACACACACACATACACATACACACACATACATACACATACACACACATACATACACATACACATACACATATACATATACATATACATGCACATACACACACACATACACATACACATACACATACACATACACATACACATACACACACACATACACATACACATACACATACACATACACATACACATACACATTCACACACACATACACATACACATACACATACACATACACATACACATACACATACACATACATATAAACATACACAGTTTTTCCATATGCGAACCATACGGCAAACGCATGCGGATATGGAAGTATGAAAAAAGTATGGAATCTTTTCAAAAATATAATACGTGATATCATACATCTAGCACAAAAATATTGAAAATTTGAAGTATTGTATATACAATAATAAAATATTAAAGATCAGAATTTTGTTGGCTACTATAGCTTAGGGTGTAGTGTATATGTATAAGTATAATTGAAGAGAGTATATGAGAGTGAATTTGCGTAAAGCTATGGATTTGTCAGATGTCCTCAACTAGAATTAATAACAGAAGAGAAAAATTTAAGGTACGAAAAATTCCATACTCCAACCATACGCATATGGGTACGGAAGTATGGCAGTTTTTCCATACCCGTCCGAAAATAACTATGCATACACATGCACATGCACGTGCACGTATATACATATACATATGCATATACATAAACATAAACATATACATATGCATATACATATACATATACATATACATATACATATGCATATGCATATACATATACATATACATATACATATACATATACATATACATATACATATAGTTGGTCAAGTATGATCCGTACGACAGGTAAGGTACGTAATAGTACCATGCCAAGTACGTACTAATCATGAGGTATGAATCCGTACGATATTAGTACAATTTTTTTTTTTTCCATCTTTTCATGTACATGGGAGTGTACACATATGAAGGGTACTTTTTGCCATGAATATGCATAATATTGTATCTATGCATGAAGATAATTGTTCTCTAACTAGCATAGCTGCAAAACCAATGTATTTTCTTAATAAATTCAAGTCAAAATTGAAAATAAAAATTTTGGTACCAATTGGTACGAATACGTACGAGTACGTATGGTATGAGAGGTACGTACGATCTACTCGTACTGGTACGAGTACCAACTATGACATATACATATACATACATGCATGTATACATGCATACATGCATGTATACATACATAGACACATGTCACGCACACACATATATGTATGTGTGTGTGTTGTGTGTGTGTATGTGTGTGTGTGTGTTGTGTGTGTGTGTATGTGTGTGTATGTGCGTGTGTATATACACACACACAAATACATACAAAGAGTACATACAAACGTGCATCTGTAGCTATGAAGACATTGATATTATTACAAAATATAACATGTACCATTGTTCTATGGTCTACCAATTCCAGAGAAAGAACAATTCAAAAACTTGAAAAAATAGGCTTAAGCAATTCGTAGATTATATATTTTCTTTTGACTGTACATTTTTCTCCAATCTGACCCACATATTTTCAAAAAAGGATGAAATAACTAGAGTCATACATCCAAATCAAAAAGGCTTCAAGGCAAGGCCACATGCAGCTAAAAATAGGCTTCATTGTTTTCCCTAATACATAAGACTATGCACTATCGCATGTCCAAGGAGTATCAGTTAATAATATACTAAATGCCACAATACTTCAGAAACTCACGAAGAGGACACGACATTGCAAAACTAGCATCAAAAAAGTATACCTATGCTCCCGATGAGCAATGAGATCTTCGATTGGGCCAGAAGCCAGCTTTTCATGCTGGGCTGCAAAGGACAAAAATGAAGTCATCACAAGTTCTTAGGAAGAAATGCAAGTTGAACAAAGCACAACAGTTTTAACCTGTTTGATTGATCAGTGACTCCCATAGAAAAGAAGCTCTGCTCACAGAGAGTGGTTTACGATCTTGGAAGGGATTTTCAGATCCATTAAGTTCTTTAATTATGTTTTCTTTATGATTTCTGGAATCATGTAATTTATCTAGCTCCTGATTTAAATAAGCCTGGAAATGCATTGGAAACATCTGAGGAATAATATCAGTTTGTATTAACTCAGATTCTGCCTCCAATGGTGATTACCTCTTCTGCACAAAGTGCTCTGTATTCTGCAGTCATGTCATGAGCAAGTGTTGACCACAGACCTTGCCTGCGAACAGCTGCAGCAGCACTTTCAAGAAAACGTCGACGTTCAATCGCAATTCTGGCCTGCAAATATACGTAGTCTTTATGCAAAACATGCATCATTAGGGATGACGAAAACAGCTAAAAATAAAAAGGGGAGTCCTCAAATCATAGAAAAAGAACTGCTTTATTCCAAATTACTTGACTGTCTCCTTGATGATAGACCTCAAGACAAGTATCAGCATGGACATAAAAAACCGACAACAATAATAGCAGTAATTATAAGATGACAATTATAATGATATTATGATGACGGACTTGAGAAGTGAAAGATGCAAGAGGATACAGCATGATTGTAAGTATAAACCGAAGCATAATGGTCAAGCCAATCAAGAAAAACACACCATAACTACTAACTCAGATCTACCTTTGTAACAGTGAGCAATGCAGAAGCATGATTACTTTGTGCAGCAACTTCTGTGAGTGAGGGTGGCAAAGGATTTGACAATACATCCCCAGGAAAGCTGCGTTTATGTACTTCACGCAAAGCATGTGCAGACAATTGCCATAACAGCTCAACAAACCTGCACAGAGAAGACCATTAGATTCTAATCTGATGAACACCACAACAGTGAAGTCCTTCCACAAAGCATACATGATGTTAACTCACACGGCTCTTCATATGTATGGTGCCAAATGGAAAACAGGTTAAAATTACCATACACCATCAGCCATTTTCGCATAAACATACGTAAACAATAGAAACGTGAACCAAGTTGACAAAAAAAGAAATGGACTTCGATACAAGATAATTAGCAGCCATTGAAACTAGTCTCTCTTCACTTGATTCTAGCGTGGAACCAAAATCTAAAGAGAGTTATCCTGTCATGCAGTCAGACAAGCCTGTAAAATCAGAAACAGCCAAGGTGAAGATATATCGAGTTTCAATCCAACTTAGAAAAATATGAGAAATAAACAAAATATACCACCTCAGGAAAACTGCAATACGTGATGAACAATCCCAAAACCATTGATAATCTGACTCTGTAAAGGGTTGTATAGAAATATTAAAGGGTTTTGATGGATAACATTACAATTCCCGGTAGCCAGAGATTTGAGATGAAACGTTTGTGTGCATGGTAATGAGTCATGACAAAGAGAAGGCAATGATAAAAAAGATCAGAAAAACTGAGCGTCCAATTCTGAAACCTCATTAAGATAAGTAAATGAAAGTACTGCTTCTTTCTTTTTGTTGATTGGAATTCTTTATCGTTGACTTTCGACCATCCCATGTTAACTTTCCCTTTAAGTGAATCTAAACCCTACTCAATGATTATCCATTCTTTATAAAATTAATAGAGAATTTGGAATGGTTGTACGAAGAAAATGCAAAATTATATGCAGAAAACCTCACTTGAACATCCACATCAAATAGAATACAGATGCATATGTTTGACCTTATATTGTATAGTTGAATAGAATAAATCACTCGATTTAAAATCCTCTAAACACTTTAAGACTTGCCAAATTCCCTTGTTGAGAAAATCAAAATGCACATACAAAAAGTTGATGTATACATTCCCAATGCTATTTCTGTGCTTATTATCAGCAATTAAAGAACTCGTTAATATGTAATCCACATGCAATTTGGTTCCGAAATAGACTTAAAGACAATGTCTTGGAATGTTTTCTTCCCACCAGCATTTCCATTCTCTTTTGCTTAGCCTGGAGAATTTTATGTCAAGCACAGAATCCATGGAGAAACCTTGAAAGGGACTTAAGATATAATTAATGTTTTTGACCAAGTTCTCTTCATCAAAGAATAGTAAGAAATGAGGAAACATAAAATCACCACATCTTATGAGATGCATGAAGAACATGAATTTCTATAAGATATGAGACATCAAAATCCATGGCAATAAATTATAATATGAATTTCTATTGAATCTCTTCACTTGGGTTGTCACAAAGTATTATCACTACTCTCAACTACCCAGAAAAAGAAGGTGTTGCACTACAAATCCCTCTATCTTTGCAAGATAAATTATGGAGGATAAGGTGATTAATCGCTCCTTTTGGTTTTGCTTGGTCTTTTGTCTTGTGTTGAGGTGTCCCTTCAATGAAAATCTCCTGTTAATTTGTTAGAGTTATCATGTTCAGAAGATCAACATGAACATAAAAAACTTTGGAATAAACATTCTTAACACTATTTTCATGTTTGTTACTAATGGTTCAAGAACTATTTAATATATAATTCGGATACATTTTGATCCTTGAGAGAGATCTAATGACAATGTCTTGGAATAGCTTTCTTCCCACTAACATATGCACGCCCATTATTAAGTGCCTTGTCTTAGCCATGGAGGATTATATGTCCTACATTGGATCCATGGAGAAATGTTGAATCATTAAGAACAAAAAATGTAAAGTCTTTGACCAAGTTCTCTTCTTTATATGGTGAAAAATGAGAAGCATATATATTATCACAGTTATATTAAGATGTTCAAAAATCAATAGCAATGAAATAAATTTCTGATAAGCTTTTCACCTATTATTGCAAGGCATTATGAGGATTATTTTCAAGTGCCCTCCCTTTGTCATTGCAACAAAACTTATAGACATAAGGTGATTAGTCCCTCCTTTAAGCACTCCCTAGTCCGTTGTTTTGAAGTATTCTTCCCAATGTGGACTTCATTTATAATAAGCTTGTATATACACAAGAATGAGTTATGGCAAGACATTATAAGGATTACTTTCACGTGCCCTAAAAATAAAGGGTTTACGCTACAAGTCCCTTTGTCATTGCAACAAAACTTATAGGACATCAAGTGATTAGTCCCTCCTTTAAGCACTCCCTAGTCCGTTGTCTTGAAGTATCCTTCCCAATGTGGACTTCAATCTACAATAAGCTTGTATATATACAAGAATGAATTCAACCTAACCCCAAATCACCCTCAGATGGAAGTGAAAGTGTAAGCTCATGGTACTCAACCACAACGCTATATAGGTAAACAGCTCCATTATGTATAGTATTGACTAAATACTATGACATTCCCATTAATGTCATTGGTGCCAAATACTAGGTATAGAACTAAGAATGAATGCATGCTCACACATGCACCCCACAATGCACACAAGAAGCTCTATGAAATGAGTTTCTATCACTTCCAAAAATGATGCCCAAACTCAATCATAATGAAGCCTCTCACAAAATACAAACAAAAGATAGAGTGAGTATAGAAAATGCATAGTTGATAGGGTAAACACAAAGTCGATAAGGTTTGTAAGGTTTGTAAGGTTCGTAAGGTTCGGTTCGAACCAGGTTTGAGGGAAGAACCAAGATAGGGTTCATAGGATTCGTCCATCAAAATTCTGTATAAACATATAAATATAAACATGTATATTAATCTATTTATAATACATGTACCTTTGGAGGCATGAAGATATAAGAGGACTAGGATGTGAATATAGTACATGTACATATACCAAAATGAATCCAGGTAAACCCCAAATTCACCTTCAAATGTAAGTGCAACTATAAGCTCATGGTAGTCAACCACAAGACTATATAGCATATAAGCTCCACTATGCACAGTATCAACTCAATACATGTATTTCAAATTTTAAGAATTTGCTATGTACAATTTCAATAATAACAACATAAAACTTAACAAGCAAGAACCTTAAGAATCTTACGTGAACCGAATGGAAACAACAGGAAGAACCTTATGTGGGATTTGGTTCGCGAACTGAATCTACCTTGGTACTAAACACACTTATCAACTAGCCATAACTCGAACAAAGAATCCACAAGTGAAAACTGCATGTGCGTTAATATGACAATCATATACACTAAAATGAATCCAAGCAAACCCGAAATTCACCCTCAAATGAATGCAAGTTCGCATTACAATTTCCAAAAATGTGTGTCAAAAATTATTGCAACTTTTCAACAACCCAGTTGTGGATCCAACTTTTTAGTTACTCATGTGCTCCCAAATAAAGCTTTACAAATACTACATAGCAAAAACAGAACTTGATTCATGGAAGACTTAACAGTGAAATGATGTGATAAAATGAAAGCAGTATCATGCACGCAGTCAAAATCCAAGAGAATGAAATAGCTGTGGTACAAATTACAGCTCAATCTCATAATACAATCATTTTTATGGAAGTGACTCTCTTGCCTTGCTAAGATCCACGTTTAAAGATTGAATTACTCATTCTTCTAGTCACTTTGATTCTGGCAAAAAGGTCACGATGTATATCTCAGTAAATTCATTGTTTGTGTAATATGATAAAGCCCACATTCTTTCTCTCATAGACTTAGTTCTCCTGTACATATTTACTTAGAAAAACGAGCATATTTTTGCACAGGAAACAAAAGAATAATTATTACTCAATTCATGCCCATTGTGTGTGTTCTTAGCACAATAGATAACCGTTTCTGAGTGGACACTGCAGCATTTTGTATCTTGCTAATTATATAAATAGTAACTCAAAATATCACAAGTTCTGATGCACCTCCTGCCAAACTAAGATCATAGATCCTTAAAATTTGTGTTGTAATTTCATCACCAAAGATAATAAAATTTTGATTCAAGTTTGCGGATTTTGTCAATGCATACTGGCAAACCATGCAAACTACTACCAGTATGTGTGAATTTTTTCTGAAAAAGGACTTCAATATCTGATGTACACAGCACACACACTGTCCCCAAAGTACTGGTACCATCAACAAGGCCTATTGGTGATGACAAAATTGCCCCAGAAAGGCAAAACAAAAAGACGGAAATGATAGTGAATTCATGCCTTTGTCCGCAGCATGTTGCCAGAGAGGAAACTCGAGAGTTGCTTCGAGGTAAAGCTCCTTGTGCCTCTAGTTCATTAATAAGGTTCTGCACAATCTACATGAAGAAGAGAGAAGCAGAAAATTGTTGGACGTGTAAAACAAAACTTTTAGCAATATAAACAGTCCACACGAACCTTTCGGAAATCTCTCGATTGACCTGCATCAAATATTGGCCATACTCCAGCAAAATCCTGCAGTTTCATACAGCATTGCAATGACTGGCATGTGTTACAGAATATGAATGAAAGCGATCCACAAGGATGGGGACCGGGTTGCCATCACCACTTGCCTTTGCAGATTGTGCAGGACCTCTAAGCGCACTTAGCAAAAAATGGAGAAGGTTTTCACCCATTCGTGGATTCGAGTGCCGAAAAAGCCCAGTTCTCAAAGCGCCACCCTGCCCTAGCACAGAGGCATCCAGTCCTAAGAGAAGACAGTTGGTGTACAATGCAGCTTCCATCTCCATCTCTCTTTCCTTTTCCTTTTCTTTCTCTTTATCTTTGTCCTTTTCCTTATCCTTTTCCTTCTCCTTATCCTTCTCCTTCGAGGCTATATTGGTGGAATCCATTATACTCGCAGCTTACACTGCTGGCCGCTCGGGTTCTTACACCAAACGCGATGTCTCGAATTCAACTACTCTTTCATCACGATAACAAGTCCCAATCATGGCTTGCGTTCAAGTTTGACGAGTCGAAACATACAGTTACATTCACAACACGTCAAATGGAGGCTTCTTACGGCATTTTCGTCCCTGAAACCGATAATGTAGTTCATAGTAAATTGTCAACGTGTCTGCACCTGCCGAAACCAGGATTCCTGGCTCTGATCTTCCTTTCGACGCAATAAGAAAGTTAGTTACGGACCAGGATTTAGATCGGTGGAATGGAGGCATGCGAAAGCCAAAGATCCATAGCACCGGGGGACGACAGAATGTTACACGAGGAAGAGAAGCGGGTACCTGCAATGCAAGAGCAAGTCTCCTCGACTGGAAACCTGAAAACTACTCTATGCCGTAAGAATCTGCACTTACTCTACTCCTCGCAGAAGTCAGCCAGGACGACTTCAAATTTTTTTGAAAAGATAATGGTCAGATCCGCCCACTCACGTTAGAACTTCCAACTGGATTCGACGGGTTACCAAGAAGCAACATCAACATTGGAGGATCGAAAAACCACATACTTGATAATGCACTCCATAGGAATGATGTTATTCTCTATTTAGCTTGCATATGAAATAGTGCGAGCGAGGGCATCAAGCTTCAAAAGTTTAGGCAATTTGACCCCTATACCACTTTTAGATGAGCTTTTGCGCCATGACAAAAGAGGTCTTTGAGCTACCATATGGACCTTCAACTAGAAAAATAGTAAGCTTTTGGGCTGAAAATCAATTGGCCTTTCTCGTGCAAGCTACTTTTTTAATTTAGCCTCTTGTATGGCTCGCTTTTTGGGATACAAAGAGTCTCGTACTTGTGATTCCACTTCACCATGTAGTTTCAAGCTCAAGAGAAAAAAAAAAGATGGTCTTATTGAATAAGAAAAAATGTACCTCTAGGGAGATATCCATACATACACTTGTATCTCTATCTATCTGTGCCTTACCTACACTTGTCGCTCTATCTATTTGTGCCTTTAAGGTGGGCTTATTCGAAGAGTATTTCTGAACGTAGAATATGTGCCTTTAAGATGGCCTTATTCCAAGAGTAGTTCTAAACGTAGTATCAAAGTATAGTATGAGTAGTGCAAAGACACATATATTAATGGAGCTCCTACACATCTTACAGTTTCAACATCACATATGATCGTAATAGGGGCATTTTTTTGGTATCCCTAGCTTCAATTGGTTGCACCTAAGGACGTCCCTGGTAATTCCTAGTAGTTCTAAAGAGGTTAATGATACAATAGTGTTCTCTCTAGAGTTCTCTTAGCCATAATAATTGAATCAATGGGCTATATATTTTGGTTGTTGCAAGTCTTTTCAACACACGAACAAAGAGAAGAGATTAGTGTAAGACACTTTTTTTTTCATAAGGCTTCGGTAAAACATTACAAATTAAGATAATTGTATCTTATGAGAAGAGGCTCTCATTGTAAATATGGCATTCATCTTTTCTAAAAATGGTATCAAGAAGATCCATTATATAAATCCCAACTCTCTCATTTTTAAGACGCTTAGTTCCTATTTTAATAGAATGTTGAGAGATCTCTTCTTCTTAATTTTTTTTTCTTGACTTTTTGCTTTCTAAGTGGATTCAATTGTTCTTTTATGAAGCAATAATGTCCCTAATCCTTTCATGATTCCTAATCACTTGCAATCATTGTTTTACATATTTTCATGTGCATATACTTGTTTTTTGCATGTGTGTTTTCTATGAGCTTGAGGATTGCATCTATGTTCATGTGTAGCTTTGCGAAGTACCAAAGATGACTAGGTTTGGAACAATGAGCTCAAAGAGCATTTTACTATTTACAAGTAGTAAATGTCTGACAGTGATTAGAGTAGTTGTTAGTGTGACTAGGTTTGCAACGATGAGCTCAAAGAGCATTTTACTATTGACAAGTAGTAAATGTGTCCCGATGACCAGAGTAGTTGTTATTAGTTGAAAAGCATGAGGCACATGTGAATTATCACACATATACCTCATGCTTTTCAACTATATCCCAATAGATTCTTCTTATTGGAGTGAAAAATTATCATTATTAATCACTCTACTACAAGTGAGAAAAACACTTTTTTGTGTCACCATTGAGCTTGTGTGATGGTAACCATCTTCGTGAAACAAAGGTAAGTGGATTTCACTTATCAATGGTTCTGTAATTGTATCAAGAATCAAACCTTCCATGTCTCTCAACCTATTCAAGGGTTGGAGATGCTTTAGAATGTAGGGCTAGGTTTACTTTAGGGTAAATAAGTGAAAGAAATTGTGACTAATGGTGAAGTCTTTTTATTAATATCACACTTTTTTTATATTGTTTTCCTTTTTTATCTTCTTTGGAAGAGGTATTCTAACAATTCAGCTACTCAATGAGCCAAAAAAAATATGGTAATCATAAAAAATCACATTCATCATCTTGGAATGGGTATGTAGCAGACTTATGGAGCTTGAAGGGAATCTAATGAGCAAGGTAGACTGGGTGAATGTAATTGATAATGTGAAGAAGGAGTAACCTCTAAGTGTCTTGCATAGAAAATATGGGATTGAAGAACTATAATCATGGATTTATGTCCCTAAACATTGTGAGTAATCATTGATGGGAATTTGCAACGGTTAGGTTCTATGAAACCTTAAGCTAAGGGTGAGAATTGATCGAGAGAATTCACAAAAAAAAGGAAAGGAAGAGGAACTAAGATTTCAATGATTAAGTATCAAATGAGATCTTCGATAGTGCAATGGAGTTGATGATTACAAAAGATAAGATAGCTTAGTGTTTGTAGGATGTAACATGTAGGTAAGGGGAAGTGATATAGTCTCGGTGTTCATTGTTGCATTCACATGGTGCAATTGCCAAGACTAGTGATAAAGTGCACAAGAGCTATAAAGTGATTTTAGTAAAACTTAAGGGGATTAGGTTTGAGAGATGAGGTGTTGGTTTTTGCAAGAGTTGATGTTGAATGGAAGGTGCAACAACACACAAATCATGGTCATTAGCAAAGAACTATCATAATTCACATAAGTAATTAGCATGTAATTAATTTCTTGAGCTTTAATAACAAGGGGTAGCAAGTTAATTGAATTGGGGGAAAATGTGGTAGGTAAAATGTTAAGATCAAACATGCATGACTAACATGGCGAATGAATTTGTATCCATTGTGATTTAAGAAGATATTTAAGGTGATTTGGGAGTCAAAAGCTAGTTAACATGTCAAGGTAACTAACAAAAATAGTGTTGATTTTCTACAACTATGCAATACATTGTCAATGGTGAAAATGAGGAAGGGTTGAAATTTTTTTGTACTTATATCGAGTACACATCCAGACACAAAAAGTAGAAAATATACTCATAATGAAACTAGTGTAAGACACATAAGAATGAATAGACCCTGAGATAAGAAAACTCATACATGGACTAAAACTAAGTTTTTTATAGAGATAGTGTGAGCTCTCAAGCTTCTAAAAAGAACAAAATGAAGAGAATGAGTCCTTTTATAGATTTTGAGAGAGACTCCTCTAAATAAATCCAATGTGGGATAAATCTTTTGAAATAAGAATGAGTACAAGAATTAAGCTAAATGGCAATGTGATACACTAATAGAAATGAATGAGCGATGAACTAGTAAACTAGAAATTGAGAATCAAGATGATCATTTCTTCAACATCCCCTCTATATATCCATTTTATAGATGTCGAATGTTGAAGAGGTACACCAAGTGTTGGAGTGGAATGAGATAATGTCTTTATGAACATGTCTTATACCAAGTTCTAATGAGAGGTACATTGCTCCAAGAAAAATTCATGGGATGATATCTTGTTGCAAATGAAATGGCGTAGATCTTGATATGCATCATTTAATCATAGAGAACTAGATGTTTGTCAATGACTAGGGAATACTAAATATTGTTGTGGATGCATGTAGAAGATTACTGAAAAATAACAACATCTAATAGTAAATCTTGAATCCAGATGTCCTCACATCTAGAAAAACAATATGCTCCTTACTCTAGCTCCATGGATAAAAGACAAAATGGTTGTTTTCTTCTTACTTGCCTAGGAAATGGGGCTTCACCCAAGCAAGAACATGTATTTTAAATTGGAACAATGAGAGTCTAGATCTACAATCAAGTAAGAATCAAAATATCCAATGAGATCAATGGCCCCTCTATACCAAACAACGTTGTATTGAGTGTAGCCAAGTATCTCAATAGTCCTTAGGCAACTTTTCAATGAGTTTGATGAGGCTGATGGGAGAAACAATTGCATATGCGATGTCAAATTAGTGTTGTATAGTAAAGTATGGTTAGATATACTCAATAATCCACCTTCAAGTGACCACAAGCTATCCACGATTCTCTAAGTTGTAAGGTATCCATTATGAGGAGAAGCCATTGCGAGAGCCTGGACATTTGTGGAACCCTGACTTCCAAGTTTGATGAGATCTATTTGTGACCATTGATGGTAATAAATCATCTTTGTGATCCTATCCATCAAGTTAAGTAGGACATAAACTTCTAAGCCATTGGGTTGTCATTCAAGGCAAAAATAAAGGTCTTGTGGTGTCATGTACTTAATCCATAGAACCTTATTGGGGGGAGTGTAGGTGAGGAGGGGATTGGCCCCTTCTTGCAGGATCTGAGTGGGCTATGTCCTTGCCCTTAGGGTTGATACAGTAGGACTTCTTATCATGGAGATATTTTCTAAAATTTTATATTTTTTTATTGTTTTGTGTCTCCCAACTATGCTTGTCTATATTAACTGCCATTGTAAAAGATATATAAGCATGACCTATGCGAAGCTTTACACAACATTGAGCACTAGTGAGACCTTCATCTAGATTTTGTTTAGGTCACCATCTAGAATCCATATTGGAATCACACAATAGCTACATTCCTCTTGGAAATTTGATAATTTGATTTCTTTATATCTCTACCTGCAATTTCCTCAATTATGTCTATTGGTCTATTCCATTGTGTTGTTTTTTCTGTAGATGGTATCAGAGCTTAGGAGGCTCAAAGTGGCATAGAAGAAGAAACATAGAGGTTTCAATGAAAAAGGAGAGAAGATGTCAAGCAGTGCATAATCATCTATGACTAAGAATCAAGATGTTTCATCAATAGGAGTAGGTGGAGCATAAGCAAAATCAACTATGATGCCGATCATCCCAACGGTGTGGATACAACCACTAACATCCATGGAAGGTAATCTTGATGGGACAAATTACACCCTATGGAAGTTTAAAATCACTTCTATCATTGATTCATATGAGCTTCCAGACAGTATTCTTGGGATTGGCATGAACCTCAAGAAACACTTAATCCACATCATCATAGTCCAATGATTCCTCCTAATGTTGATCTTTTACATGTTTGGAAATATAAAAATGTGGATGCACATGTGCTCCATGTAATAAAGTGATAGGTAGGATATGGTTGAACCACACCCTTGACAGATAGGAGATGGTTGAACTACACCCTAAGAGAGAGGATTAGGAAGTAATCCTCAACCATGGCTCTTGGGGCAAGCGGTTAGCCCATCATAGTCCTAACCAAGAGGTTGTGAGTTCAATTCCTTACATTGGTATCAGATCTTAGGAAGTGGGCTTTGGAAAGGTGGATTTACCTGATGTCCTCTAAAAAAGACGCTTGGGCATCCTCTATATGAAAGGGTACAAAGAGCGCATGTCGCTTTCACAAGTTAAAATAACAAAGATTGAGGTGTATCTCTCAATCCGTAGGTCCGATTGAGGCATGTAAGATACCGTTGGAAAGCTCTCGAAACAAACTTTCAAAATCTAATGAGGTAGCTTGGAAGTGTGAAATTCTTGGGAAACCTTGGGTGACCTTTGTTTGAGTGTTCAAAAAACTGAACATGGGTGAGAAAAAGGTTCAAGATACTAAGGTTGAGAACAGGGTTCAAGAGACCAAGGTTGCGAGCAAGGTTCAAGAAACTGTGCAAGGTTGCGGACATCAATTCAAGGGTACCTAGGGAGTTCAAGGGGCTGATCACCGAGGCTAGAGGGATATAAGAGCAGATCATTGAGGACAATGATTGACTAAGGGAGGAAGAATGTAATAAAGTGATAGGTAGGAGATGGTTGATCCACACCCTTGATAGATAGGAGATGGTTGAACTACACCCTAAGAGAGAGGATTAGGAAGTAATCCTTAACCATGGCTCTTGGGGCAAGCGGTTAGCCCATCATAGTCCTAACCAAGAGGTTGTGAGTTCAATTCCTTACACTCTAGTTGCAAGTACTACTGATAACGTTATGACTCTAATTCACCATAGTAACAAGGCTTGTGAAGCATGGAACATATTGAAAAATTAGTATGAAACTCATGACTAAACATGGATTTAAACCTTTGAGAGTCAACTAGTAGCAAAAAGGTTTGTTGATCAGGAGATTGCAGTGATGTTCATCACTTGCATAAAAAATATATAGGATCAAATGAACAAAGTTGATGTACAAAATTTTAGTGGGGAGCTAGCTCAACATTGTCTTTGAATATATCCACCAAAGTTTGATGGTTCGATAATTTCTCTTAATACCCAAATCAAAACTCAACCTCTTAACTTTTGAAATATTTAGTATATTACTCATGGAAGAGGAGCTACGACTTAAGGCAAGGAGTGGTGGCAACAAAGGAGAGTTTGCATTCATAGCAAGTGCGAAAGGAGGAAATGCACACTCTTCAATAGATGGAGACAAAAATAAGAACAACAAAAGGAAGTTCAAGGGATAATGCTTTCAGTGCAAGAAGAAAGGCCACAAAATTGAAGACTGTCGCATTAAGAAGGTAGAATAGAACAATTGTTCTTCAAAAGATGGCAAGGGCAAGGAGTTTGCCAATAGTACAAAAACAAAGCTTGAGTTATTTGTAATGACAAAGGATCTATGCTCCTCTACCAAAGATTTAGGGACATATGACTCATGCATGTTGGATATCGGTGCCCCTCATCACATGACATGTAGAAAGACTACATTTCTTTAGAAGTACTCATCACCAAGATAGGAGATTAAGGACAATAATGACAACATTGTTGGGTTGGCATAATAAAAAACAACCTGTATGAGTTCTCTACTCTTACAAGCACTACAAGTGTGGGCACAAGTAAGCTATGACATGAGATATTTGGCCATATTGGATATCCTGTACTAAAGGAAATGCATTGCAAGGACATGATTGCACACCTACCATCAATTGCTTACATGAAGGAACCATGTAAAGCTTGCATGATGGGCAAACAACAAAGGAAGTTATTCCCACAAGAAAGCAAGAATAGAGCAAAACGTAGAGAATATGAA
This sequence comes from Ceratopteris richardii, assembly GCA_020310875.1. Lineage (NCBI taxonomy): Eukaryota > Viridiplantae > Streptophyta > Polypodiopsida > Polypodiales > Pteridaceae > Ceratopteris > Ceratopteris richardii. Next base: position 40,018,579 of record CM035416.1, on the reverse strand, counting down.
GAAATTCAAGATGTGCAATGGTGGCGAGTTTACATCAACATAGTTTGAAGATTTTTGCAAGAGTGAAGGAATCAATATTCAAGTTATAGTTTCACATAGGCCTCAAGAAAAGAGTATTGCAAAATGTCAGAATCAAACCATCATGGAGACAGCATTGCATGTTGAAGGGAAACAGTTTGTAGAAGTAATTTTGGATAGAGGCCATCAACAATATTGTCTACATCTTGATTCAAAGTTAGACCAAGGCACTTGATGGAAAAACTCCACAAGAGGTGTACACTAGTAAAAGCCATTTGTTTCCCATCTCAAAGTATTTGGAAGTGAATATTATGTACATGTTCTAGATAGGGAGAGTAACAAGCTTCAACCAAAAAGCATCAAATGTATTTTCTTAGGGTACAATGAGGATACAAAGGCTTATAATATTTATGACCCTGAGGCTAAGAAGGCCATGGCGAGTTGCAAGGTGGTGTTTGAAAAGGACCAACCACATGTAGTCGAGGAGGAAAGGAAAGTTTCCACTTTATCATAAGGCAAAAGGGCAATCCACTATGAACCTGGCCCAAGAGCTATCCCTTTCACACAAGAGAAGAAAGCATAATCTTGAGATGATGAGTATGAAATTCATCAACCTGTCATCACCCAAGTGGAAAAGCCATTGCCACATTGGGTGAGGCAACTCTATGGTTCTAAAAGCCCCATGCATAGCCATTAGAATAAGTTGCAGATGGACCAAGGTGATCACAAAGAATAGAGGAGCAAAGAGGGACAAGCACCCATATTTTAAACATAGCCTTGATGGTTGAGCTCATTCAAGAATAAGAAAAGGAACAAATAAATGTGGAAGAGGCGCTCCATGATCCCAATTGGAGGGTTGACATGCAAACAAAATATGATAGTTTTATGAACAATGGAACTTGGGAGCTATTGGATCAAGCTCCTAAGAGCAAATTCATTGGCACCAAGTGCTCTAGAAGCTAAATTAAAAGGTTGATGGTACTTTTGAGAAGTACAAAGCAAGACTTGTTTCCCCAAGGCTACTCACAAATCTAAGGGTTTGACTTTTGTGAAACATTTTCCCTATTTGCAAGGGTTAATACTATCTGATTAGTACTAGCTATGGTTATGCATAAACAATGGCTAGTCTATTACATGGATGTCACATTAGCATTATTGAATGGAAACCTCAAGGAGGAGGTATATTTGTCTCAATCACTACTGTTTGAGGCTTCCCATTCAAAGAACAAGGTATGTAACGAGAAGAAGGCATTATATTGGATAAAAAAAGCCCCTATAACATGGTAGCAATGAATGAATATCTATTGGATCTAAGTTTCAGAAGATGTGATTTTGATGTTAACTTGTATGTTCTAAAGAGATGAGGGAAGACAATTGTGATTGTACTCTATGTAGATGATCTTGTGATTACATGAAATGATGATACTCTTCTTCAACGAAGAAAAGATAACCCGAGTTTAGAATTTGAAGTGAAAAACTTAGATTTAATGCATTATTGCCTAGGCCTTGAGGTATGGCAGGAGCTTGGGTAAGAGTATGCAAGACAAATTTTTGTTGGAGGAGATGGTGGATAGCCTTCAGATATGAAGCAGTGTTCCTTAAACCTACTTCACACTAGCCAAGAACAATTGTTGGAGAGTGTAGTCGGCCTCTTTAACTTGTTAATGATCATAATAATCACCTATGCTATTTGGAACATGATCCACTAATCAATGGATCAAAATAGATAGATAGGAATTTAATCCAAGTTCATAGACTTGCTATTTTAGTCTCTACACCTGTTCAATATTTTGAACAGTGCCCTGAGCATGATATCAATTAGTCTAATTCCTTTTGATGATGTCTAATTAACTTAAACAACTATCAATCATGAGTGCTTTCAAAAAAAAAAAGATGAACTACATGCTGGGTATGATGTTTAGCAAATTGTAGGAGTGTCTCGACATTTTTGGGATGCATCAGAGTATAGATCAAAGGTAAAGAAATGATAGTATCTCACGATTGAGATAACCAATGATTATGAAATTTTATAGCTATAAACTAGGTAAACAATATATTGAATCTATGATGCTTTAAATCATGACAAATGATGAATCATACACTGAGAACAAGCTATGAGAATATCACAATACTAAAGTAGTCATGGCAGAGAAGTGAAGTGAAGATGTAATGAAAATGTATGTATTAGATCATATACAAATACAATGTTATTGGCAATAATCTATTGCACAATATGAGAACGATGATTGAACTATCAAGTAAGCTCTCAAATCACAATGTATCCCCTTCAAAATGATCTCCTCAAGTCGAGATGTCACGCGGGTGATTTGATCCTCTTTTTATATTTGAGTTTGGGGCCAATTTTTGAATTCGAATTCAAAATTCCACCTAAAAGTAAATCCTAAACTATAGGATATATTCTCTTATCAATCAATTACAAGATTTGATGCTTTCTAACTTCCTGGTGGATGTAAGACTCTTTTACAAAGGTAAATGTAATTGATTTTACAAGGGAATGATCATATAAGGCTCCATGAGAAATATGCTAATCATCTAAGTATGTGGGCTTGGATTCTCTTGCACCAACAACTCCCCCTCAAGCCTAACATGCTTGGTCTTCATTCCTCCTTGATCTCCTGCAAACCAATCATCAATTTGAACCTATTCATCTTGCTTCCATCCAAAGATTTGGTGAGTATATCTGCACATTGTAAATGAGTTGATACATAGGACAATTGAATGTCCTTGCTAAGCAATTTCTCCCTTACATAATGATAGTGCACTTCAATGTGCTTAGTCCTTGCATGATATACAAGATTAGCAGCCAAATGAAGTGAACTAGTGTTCACTCCAAAAATCATTGGAGTGTAAGAGTGTAACCCCAAATCTGTGTAGAGTTGCTTGAGCCACATAGCCTCTTGAGTTGCATTTGCTAGGCCTCATACTCTGCCTCTGTAGATGATAATGCCACATTTGGTTTCTTCTTGGATGACCATGATATAAGCTTTGAACCTGCAAAGGACAAGTATCCTAAGGTGCTCCTTCTATCATCCTTGGAGCCAGCCCAATTTGCGTCAGAATACATCTTTATGTCCAAGTCAGAAGTGAAAGGGTAAAACAGCCCTTCATTCATGGTACCTTTTAGATACTTTAGCACCCTCTTAGCAGCTTCCATGTGAGGCTTTCTTGGTGCATGCATACACTTGCATAGTTGAGACTCCCACCAAGTTTTTGGTAACATGTAACATCCTCAAGAAGTTCTCCTTCATGACAACTAAGCTTATGATTGAGTTCCATGGGTGTACCTGCAATTTTGGTGTTCTCCATCTTGAATTTTATGAACATATCATGGATATACTTCCTTTGAGTAATAAACACACCAGAATGTGTATACACAAGTTCTAGACCAAGAAAATATGCTAACAAATCAAGATCACTGATTTTAAATTCTTCCATTAGTTGAGCTTTAACTTGCTTGATGCCATTAGCATCATTCCTTATAATGATAATGTCATCCACATAGACACATAAGTAGATAACTTCTGAGTTGGTCTTCTTTATAAATAAAGAAGAATTTGCTTTGCTAGCCACAAAACTTTGATCGTGCAAATAAGTAACAAGCCTATGGTTCCAAGGTCTAGGAGCTTGCTTTAGGCCATAGAGTGCCTTCCTTAGCGTGCACACAAAACCTGATTTATCCTTATCTTCAAACCTTGGTGGTTAAGCCATGTACACTTCTTCTGAGATCCATCCATTTAAGAATGCATTCTTAACATCTAACCGATATAGGTTCCACTTCTTGGAAGCGGCAACACTTACCAAAACCATAATTGTTGGCATCTTAGCCATATGCAAAAAGGTTTCTTCATAGTCCACTCCATGGGTTTGAGCAAACCCTTTTGCCACTAACCTTGCCTTGTACCTATTTATAGAACCATCTGAATTTTTCTTGATTTTATATATCCACCTCGATCCTATTACCTTGATGCTTGGCTCTTTGGGAACCAAATCCCAAGTATGGTTTTCTTGAAGTGCTTCCACTTCTTCCCGCATGGCTTCTCTCCATTCTTTCTTCTTATTGGCCTCTTCAAATGAAGAATGTTCTTGTGTCATAGAGTCTTTAGTGATATACACAGAATGCTTGGTGATTAATGATGTGTCATAGCCATATCTTATGGACTTTTAACTTTCCCTTTGAGATCTCGTAAGTTCTTGATTGGAGGACTCTAGAATGTCTTCCAATTGCTTGAACTTGGTCTTGCCTCTTGACTTCCAAGCCTTGAAGTCAATCTTCTCTTCATCCTCTGAATTGATATCTTCTGGTAATTGTTGATCTTCTTGAGTGAGAGTTGGAAAGTCATTTTCCAAATCATAAGGTAACTTGATCTTCCTGCAATTATCTTCAAACCATGAATTATTTTCATCAAATACTACATCCCTACTAACTATAAATCCTTTGTTATTGGGATTGTATAACCTATAACCCTTCTGGTTTTGGTCATACCCAATGAATATACACTTTTCAGATTTAGGATCAAGCTTCCCTCTAATTTGTGAGGGTATATGTGCATAAGCAATGCACCCAAAGATTTTGCAATGGTTCAATGAAGGTCTCCTTCCCTTCCATGTGCTATAGGGTGTCATTCCATCCAAGGATTTGGATGGGAGCCTGTTAATCAAGTATGTGGCTGTGAAATAGCCTCTATCCATAAGTAGTTGGGTAGTTCCTTCTCATTCAACATTGATCTTGCAGCTTCTACTATCAACCTATTCCTTCTCTCTACCACTCCATTTAGTTCAAGAGTATACATTGTTGTGACTTCTCTTTTTATACCTCTATCCTGTAATAATGAATCAAATTCATGTGAGAAATACTCACCACCTCCATCAGATATGATCCTTTTCAAGCTTCTACCTATATGGTTCTCAATCAATGCCAAAATATTTTTTGAAATGTGTAAATACTTCATCCTTATGCTTCATGAAGTAGAGAATTGTCCATCTAATGTAATCATCTATAAATGAAACATAGTAGCTTGAACTTGAGATTGATGGATCTTTGCTAGGACCCTACACATTAGTGTGTCCAAGCTCCAAGTAGTCTTCATACATGTACCCCTTTCTGCTGAATGGTTGCCTGTGAGCTTTGCCAAATTGGCATGCTCCACATTTGTATATCATGTGTTGCTTGGACACAATTGGAATGCCAAGCACACTCTGATCCTTGTATATTTTCTTTGGTGTTCTTTCTCCTATATGACCTGGCCTTTTATGCCATATCTCTACTTCAAATAGAGTTTGATCTTTGTAGTTGAAGAGTGCTATGTTTTTGGTGTCTTCGACCTCAAATGTAAAGAGTCTATCAGATTTCTCACCTTTTGCAATCCTCTTGAACCCTTGTTCATATGCTGCATGCCTTGTGAATCTGACCCGTATGCCTTTCTCAACAATCTGTCCAACACCAATTAGGTTTTTGACTTATAGTTGGCACATACAAAACCTGACTTAAAAGGTTCATGTTACCATTAGAGGCCTTGATATTTCCAATTTTCTTGATAGAGTGTCTAGTGTCATCACTTGTTTGCACTTCATGCTTCCCTTTGGGTTCTTCAAGGTCAGATCAACAATGCTACATTTCTAGCCACATGATTGGAACAACCTGAATCAATATAGAAAAGATGTTCATCATCTTTACCTTGCTTGGATGTCATGTTCATGATGAGTAGAGAGTCTTCTTGGTCTTATGTGTAGTTGTTATAATCTCTTCTTCCTCTGAAACCACCTTGATAATTTTTGTTGTTGTAGCCTTGATTGTAGCTGTGATTGTAGTTGCTTCCTCCATTGTTGAACTTGCCTCTGGATTGTCCATAGCTCCCTCTATGGAAGCCTCTTACCCTTTGATTCCTTGTGTACTTGAAGCATTCTTCTATAGTGTGGTTGGTAAGAGCACAAATGTTGCAAGGTGGAGTATTCTAGGATCTCCCCCTGCCTTGATTTCCTCCTCTGCCCCTTCCTCTAGTACCTCTTCCTCTACCTATGTAGTTAACTTGAGAGGTACTAGCCTCTTCTTCATTCTTTTTGCTTTTACCCTTATCCTTAATTTTATTTCTATTTGTGTAAAGGGTAGAATCTTGGTTACCTATAGAGTTGTCACCATTCTTGTTGAGCTTTGTCTCATGGGTGAAGAGTTGCCCCATCAAGGTATTGAGGTAAGGTATTTTCATATCCATATAAAGGTCCATTGCCATGGTGTAGGACCCCCTCTTATCATTAGCTTTGATGACATTGATGATCTACCTTACTATGTGTTCTTCTTCTATCTCCTCTCTAATGCTTGCAAGCTGGTCAACCACTTCCTTCAACTTGGTCACACAATCAGCCACACTTTGTTTTGGTTGCTTCTTTAGGGTTGTAAACTCCATCCATATTTGTTTCTTCCTAACTCTTGTATTTGATGAGAAGTATGAAGAAAGTACTTCCCAAGTCTCTTGGGAGGTCTTGCAATTTCTAATGTGAGGTAATAAGAAATCAGATATTGAGTATAGTAGATAAGACCTGGCAAGAGCATCCTTTGCACACCAAGTGGTCAACCCTTTTGGCTCTTCCCTTGTGGGTTGATGTTTGCTCTTGAATGTTGGCATCTCTTCATCTCCTGAGATGTATCCATATAGAATTCTCCCTTGAAGGTAGGCTTGCATCATTAGTGACCATGCTGGGTAGTTGCTTTTGTCCAATTTGTAAATGAATGATGGAAATCCATCTCCCATCTTACTTGTTACAGCTCTGATACCACTGTTGGAGGAGATGGTGGATAGTCTTCAGAGATGAAGTGGTGTTGCTTAAACCTCCTTCACACTAGCCAAGAACAATTGCTAGAGAGAGTAGTGGGCTTCTTTAGCTTGTTAATGATCATAAATAATCACCTATGGTGTTTGGAACATGATCCACTAATCAATGGATCAAAACAGATAGATAGGAATTTAATCCAAGTTCATAGACTTGCTATTTTAGTCTCTACACATGTTCAATATTTTGAACAGTGCTCTAAGCATGATAGCAATTAGTCTAATTCCTTTTGATGGTATCTAATTAACTTAGAAAGCTATCAATCATGAGTGATTTCACCAAAAAATATGAACTACATGTTGAGTATGATGTTTAGCAAATTGTAGGTGTCTCAACATTTTCGGGATGCATCAGAGTACATACTAAATAGTAAAGAAATGATAATATCTCACGATTGAGATAACCAAGGATTATGAAATTTTATAGCTATAAAGTAAACAATATACTGAATCTATGATGCTTTAAATCATGACAAATGATCAATCATACACTAAGAACAAGCTCTGAGAATATCATTGTACTCAAATAGTCATGGCAAAGAAGTGAAGTGAAGATGTAATGAAAATGTATGTATTAGATCATATACAAATACAATGTCATTGGGAATAATCTATTGCACAATATGAGAAAGGTGATTGAGTTACGGAGTGAGCTCTGAAATCACAATGTATCCCCTTCAAAATGATCTCCTCAAGTCGAGATGTCATGCGGGTCGTTTGATCCTCTTTTTATAGTCGAAAGGCCAAATGGTCACTGAACACTTTTGTATATGTTCTTTAATAAAACATACAGTGGCCTAGTCAGCCACATACCATAAGCTCGATCACATTTGTATGACCTAAGAAATATGTGTTTGTGGTCTATGTATTGTGTGTTTTTCTATGTATTCTACACCCCCTGTGTGGAGTACTATGTGTGGCACCAGAGTTTGGGTTTCTATTGCAAGGGTATCATTGTGAGCTCTCAAGAAGGAGATTCCACCATCGTGCATTACCAAAGAAATACTTCACTGGTATCATAACATTTCAATGCAAAAGCGTTGTTCCTTTTGTGCAAGCAAAGTGAGCACTTGTGTGCCCACCCAAGGCTTTCTTAAGGGCTTACAATTAAGGTGGCAACCAAGGCATACACCTTGGCATACCTTGTCGTCCGAGTCACCGAAGGCACCATTGGTGCCATTGGTTGCACAGGAGGGAGGACTTCAATGATCAAGGAAGATGGAGGTTCTCGACACTTCTCGAGAGGTCACCCATCCTAGATTGTTCCCTCCAAAGCTATGCTTAACCAATAGAGCTCTTGCCACTAAGCTACACTCTTGTGATGCTTGAGGAAGGGGAATGATTAAGGTTCACATTACCTTCAACATGTTTTGGACACTCAAAGCTTCATTTCTTGTTTTCAAAGCCTATTTTGAAGGATTTTTGGGGTGATTTTTGGAGCCATTTTGGAGTACTTTATGTTTGATAAAGTTTTTTATGGGTAGGTGTGTACCTAAGAACCAACTTAGGGACTTGTGGAGAAAGAGACTATACCTCAATCCTTGTCAAGTGCATATAGTGGGGATTCATGCTTTAATTATCAATCCGATGAGTATACAAACATAATCGAGTGTATGAAGACATGCATTCAAATGACGATCAATGCAAATGAATTACTCAAAGAGTGCAAACAAGGCAAAGACTAATCCAAACAAGCTTCCACTATCAGTCATGGTGTCACGATACTTGGAACAGCAGCCAACAGTAAATTTGAGTTTTTCTCTCAGCTTTGAACTCCAAATATAGCGAATAGCATATGCGTTTCGAAGCTCTCGAGAAGACACATCCAATGGAAGTATTTTCTCTGACACTTCTACTTCAAGTCATGAGCAAAATACTGAGTCGCGGGAAAAACCTTCCTACACTTCAGCACTTCCTACACTTCGCACACACCCTAACAACAGTAAACAAACACTTTCATGGATAGACAACGCTTCCCTACACTCTTTCCAAGCAATACACAAGCATACAAGCTCACAAAGAAGAAGATAGAAGGAGGAGAAGACACAAATTCGAATTTCTGTGCTCTTGATTCTCACAATGGCAAAAAGTCTTTACAAAGAGTCACAAATTGACTTATATACTTGTGCCCTAAAAATGGTCCTTTCACACAAGAGACCGGCACTTTATTCACTAAGAGGCTAATTTCCTACTAATTTACATGGGTAAGTTTCTAATCTTCTGTGGGGATGCATCTAGAGGACTCCTCTAGTGCATTTACATCGGAAAATATATTACAAGAATGGTTATAATACAAAAATAAGGTGTCCAAATCGGAAAAATTTTGGGGCCCGTCTTTTTCTCTGCCTCGTGCTCTCTTTACTCTGCAACACTCTCCCCCTCTTTGTCTCTGTCGTCCCTTGACAGGCTTTACTTCTTGTCTTCAGTTTGTTGTCCGCATGCATCTTTTGGTCAGTTTGGCCTACTGGTTAAACTGGCATTACGTTTTAGGGACCCTGTCCTTGATTCTTCTTTTACATTCTTTGGGCCTGATGCATTTGTACTGCCTGTTCTTTTCTTTTCATCGCCCGCAATCCTTGGTCAGTTCTGCCTGTTTGTTAAACAGGTGTTCGGTTTTGATGTCCTCTTCTTAATTCTTGTTTTACATTCTCTGGGCTTGATGCATTTGTCTTGCCTTATAAGTCGGGTTGCCACGCACACCACTAGTGGAAGGTATGAGGATGTAATGCTTCAATCTTCGATCTGGACCTTCCAAAGATCAAGAGGTTGAAGCACCCTCCTGTGGTTTCGGAACCGCTGGATATCTTCTTGCACTTCTTCATGGATACTTTCCTGGCCCTGGTCCCTCCTTCCACCTCCGTGCTTTCCCTTGATGCGTGCCCCTGCGGGGCTCTGTGCAGAGATGGGTGTTGCGCCCCTGCGGGGCTTCTTGCAGAGATATGTCTTCAAATATGATCTTTGTAGTGAAGCTTCTTTCGTTGTCTTCTTCTTTTCTTATGTTTGCTTGATTCTCCCTAAACACTGCCCCCCTCCTGAACTCTGTCGTCCCCGACAGGCTTTGACAAGCGACGGCGTATGTTCTACATATTTTTTGCTCTGTGTCATTAAGCAGATTGGCTTCACGTACCATTAACTGTTTCCACTGTTCTGCCTTTACGCCATCGTTAGGTGGCTGTCTGTGGTCGGCGAAGAAGCTCAGTTCATATGCCACTAATCTGGCATTCAAATTAGATGACATCTTTAAAAAGATTTCGGAATCTATCTCAAAAAGTCTTGTAAAAAATGCTTCCTCGAACGTTTGCATATATGTACGTGGCAAGAACATGAGCCTCGAATAATAAGCCATTATGGTTGGTCGACTAGGCATAACAGACAGATCAAGAATGAGGATCTCTGTTCCCTGATTAATACCAATGAAATTCAAAAATGTATAGGCCGCATGTTTGAAGACCTTCAATACTGTAAGTATCAAACTGAGTATTTTATTTGTCATCTTTACAGTTAAATCGGGTACTGTTGCATAACTTTGCAGCCAAAATTCAATGGTTTTTACCATGTACTCTTCCGTAGGTAGATAATTATGTGGCGGACTTGGAAGCAGAGGGTAATTCAGCCACTGTTTATTTATAGCACCATTTTTTTGCATGTCCGAAAATTCCCTGGTTTCTCTTCGACGTGGTATAGGACAAAATGAAGGGTTTACCTGTAGGAAATATGGTGTTGTTTGCCAATGCACCCGTAGTGTAGGATGTTTCTCCAAAAACTTTCTTCTCCAAACAGGTTGTGCAGCTTCAAATTCTTCTTGATTGTAAGTGAATGTGTCATGTTTAAAAATTAGCTGCTTGTCTGGACTTGTCTTTGTAATCTTCTTTATATATTGTCTTGTTTTCTCTTTCAATAATCCGTACGGAATGTTGAAAGGCTTCATTATCTTCTCTAATTCTTTACCTTTAATCTTTTATTCTTTCATGACTTTGATGACTTCGTTTTCAAAACTTTCTGTCAACCGGGACACCACTAGTGCCCGTTCCTTCTGACCTATTTCTGCAGTATATGGCATTGGATGATCATCATGTATGTCCGCCATCTGCTCGTGTATTGGAGAATTATAAATCGGGGGAGATAGAGGATGTACCTCTACCTCGTCAGTAGGATTCTCTTTTGTTGGCTCTACTGGTGTCCCGATTGGTGCTTTCTGTTTGACTTGGATCTCTAATTGTGCTATGCTTTCATTCTTTTCTTTCACTTCTTGCATTGCTGCTCTGAGCGCTTCCTTTGCTGCAAGCAGTTCATTGCCAATTTCTGCTAGATTGTCCATGTTTTTGCTGTAACTTGTTGCGAGTTTCCCATGGGCTGTATTCAATTGTTTTTGGAGCTCGGTGGTGTCTTGAATGTACTTTTGCTCCCATTTGGTTCTTAATGCTTGCTCTTGTTGTAGCAATTCTGTATATTTTGCAATCTGGTCTCTTAACTCTTTCTGATCAACATCTATTGTTTCTTATTTTTCGAGAGGTTGATCATATAGCAATGACTTCATGAGTTCTTTATTTCTATTTCGTAAACTGTCATTTTCTTCCATGTACACCTTTAATTGGGTCTCGGTGCTTCTAGCTTTCATTCTCTCTTTGTCGGCCTCGCTGGCTTCATGTAATCTTTGTAGGTCGGTGAGCTGTGCCTGGAGTTGGTGATGCTGGGTCATCAATGTATCACATTGTGTCTTTACCTTGAGTAACTCCGTTTCTTTGACAGCAACCTCTTTTTGTGCCTGGATTAGTTGTGCCGATAGTTGTTCACTCATAATTTGGAACTGATTCTTTTCCCTCATGGCTTTGTCGTAGTTTGCATCTGTATCCATCATCTATTGTTGTGTATCCATGGCCGTTTGTATCATCTGCTTGACCACAGGCTTTAATTGTGTGACATCCACATTTAATCATGTTTTAGGAATATTCGGTTCAGCTCCTGTTGTCACATCTTTTCCTTATGCTACGTGGAATGTAGTGTCATGGGGCTGCCTAATGTGGAGTTGTATCCTTGGCTCAACCTCCATGTGGTTGATTTTACCTTGAGGAGTGTCATCCGGTACTTCAATTATTATTTGCTCTTCATTTTTGTGTAGGTCTGACTCTTTGTTCACTTGAGTTTTCATTTCTTCCTTGATAGGTTGCATTACTTCTTTATTCAATATGGTAGCTTCTTTGATACTAATCTTTGTTGTATCATTCAATTGAATGACGTGCTCTGTTTCCTTTGGTTCTTCTATGTTCTTTACTTGTTTCTGTTCGTTATCTGGCGTGACTTCAACTTGATTGATCTCTGTCCATTCTTCCTCGTGAGTTTCTGTCCTTATGTCTGTGTCCAAAGTATCTTTCTCAGGACTAGATTCTCCATTGAAACTCGAGTCTTCTAAGCCCAGTGCTTTGTATCTGGCGGCTTGTTCTGGGGTCTTTTCTTTACTCCGTTGTTGCTTCTCTTGACTTGCTTGTCTGTAATGATGACCTTGAACATTTAGATTTACTTGCCCTTGCATGTACTGATGTGTCTCTTCTAGGGCTGCGGAGAGGTCTCTCTTGGTGATTGGTATTTGGGCTACAGGAATCTTCGGCAAAGTATGTGTCCTCTTTGAAGTGGGTGTTTCCTGAGCTTCTTCCTCTCTTAGACATTTAGTTCCTCTCATAGGTTTCTGAGAACTGGTTCCCACTTCATCAACAGCAATGACTGTTTTCTGTTTCTTTGGGACCGTAGCTGATTTGGCATATTTGGCTAACTCTGCTGAGGTTGGCATTTCACGTAGACAGTTTTTCATATCAAGCGCCTCATAGATAAGTAAGGTCAAAGCAGAACTGCCATTTAGAAACTTTTTCTGACCCCACTTCTTCTTTGCTTCAAATAGTCGGTCTTGGACATAAGGAGTCATATTCACTTTATTTCCAACTTGTTTCATTGCATGAGATAGTAGTTGTACAACAATCTTTTGAGGTACCGTGTATCTATGCATGCTTGGGAAACAGAAATGCTGGTGCACTAAGCGAATAGCATCTTCGATATCAGTTCTGTTAATGTCCAAAAAGGATCTCTTTTTTGGATCATGACATTCCTCCTTGACATTGATGATTCCTTCTTGATTCCATCCGAAAGCTTTGTTGATTAACTCATGAGTGAATTGAATGGTGTTCCAGGTACCCACTTTGTCCAATACTCGGGCCTCAGGAACTGATATTCTATTCGCTGCAGGCTGAAGTGTGTTCATCACTTGCGTGCATCTTTGAAAATTTGGCAAATAAATAGGAAGTTTTAGAAATGCCTCAATTCCTGCTTGTGTCCAAACATCCACCATGCGAGGTAATCCTTGTATGATAGTCTTGAAATCTTGTGACATAATAGGGAAATAGTGATCCCTGTCCATAATCTTGATAGTAGCCATGAAAATGAGGTCCGACACCGGTTGGTCATCCAAAAACCAATGGCCTCTCGTTTTTGTTATAGATTCTAGTGGAAGAAGCTGAACCTCTTCCTCTTGAGTCGCTTCAAAATTAGTGGATGCCATTTGCACTCAATATAGAGTATGAGTTAGTGGCCATATAGTATCAGATATCCTCCTTCATTTGTCTTTCATAAGCTTGACATTGCTCCGCGTGAATGGTGTCATCCCTTCCCCGTGGGTGTAAGAAAGGTAATACCTGGGATTTTTCATATTTTTAGGTATTTTTATGTTTTTGTCTGAAAGAAAAACAGAAAAAAGTGAGTTCATAGCTGAAGCAGTTATTAATTTTTTAGCAATTTTCTTTAAATTATGTACAAGTGCTCTCCAATTTCCCAAAAGGAAAATGTGCTTCACTATCCTGCAATCGAAGAATATTGCGCCGAATGCGTGGCCTTGTAATGTGGCCCTATCATGCATACTTTGGATTCTATTAACTCCCATGCAGCTCGTCGTGCTTTTCGGCATCCAAATCTGCTTCACTCTGTTGGGATTGTATTTTCAACATTCCTGATGAATGTGGGTCTTCTTATGTTGTACGTCTGCTTTTGCTGATGTTTGAACCTTGGAATAGTTTTTGGTGCAAATGTATACTCCTTCTCTATCCTGCAGCTGTTCATCTTTGGTTGTCTTGCCTTTGGAGCATACTAATTTTTCTTGAGCCTTGACTCTTCCTTCTTGATGATTGTCCTTTGAGCGCATGACTTGGGAATCCATATTTGTGTTCGATTCGACTGGGCGGCTATTACTCTCTTTGGAATCCACCGTCTAGCAATTCGTTGTTGATCTCAGCGTCCAAAGTCATTTGTCTGCTTCTTCGCTGGATTGTTCTGATGTCGGCGATGTTTCTGTTGTAGAAGATATGCAGCTACTTGATCCTTACTTATCCAAGCCTGTCTAGTGTGAGGAATGGGATATATTCTAATAGGTACAGACTTGTGAGAACTAGTCTCTCTTATGCATGGTGCTTCACTAAGGTTGATTCCAGATTGAATGGTACTCTGGTGACTCGCTAGATCAGAGGATGGTGTGTAAGCAGGATTCGGTGTGTCCTCACATGAAGTACTAGCCGAAGGGGTTTCCCTAGTGCTAGTGAACATACATGCATCACTTTGTTCATTTGAGTGAGTTTTTGGCTCTATACTTGCGGCTTTGATTGGTCGTTCGTATAGCATGCTGAATACTTCACGATGTCCTATCTTGGCTAAGATGTATCCTAAGGCCAATTGGATAGTCACTTCATATTCGTATATCCAATCTTGACCTAGCACTAAGTCTTCAAGTAAGTCCTGATCATGACATACTAAGAACTCCTGTTCCATAGTATTGTTTCCAATATGTAGAGGTAAGGTCACTTCACCCATACATTGAGTAATTGTGCCCCCTATTCCTATCAACTGTGCCTTTGATGGACGTAATTCTTCCTTGAGTTTTTGAGTCAATGAAAGTTTGATACAACTTATGGCGGCTCTTGTGTCAATGAGAGCATCCACTAAGTGGTATTCCTTTTTTCCTGCTCCCAAATTCAAATATGGTTGTGTCCTCTGTTGACCTAGGTTTTCAGTGGCTCTAAAATTAGCCATTGGGATGAGTTCTTCTCCTAGTCGATATCTCTCATCTCTCTCTCTCATCCACTCTTTTCGTTTCTTGATTCGTTCTAGTGCTTCCTGTCTCGCTTCTTCTCGTATCCTTTCCTCCTCGATGCATCTATTCTTGCCCTTGATCAATCGTGACATTGTTTCTTCAATCAATGGTTCTAGATATTTTTTCACTCGACATCCACTGATATAGTTTGGTAATACTTCTCCATCTAGGGTTGCTAGACTGATGGCTCCACTCGTAGATATACAATTGATGATCAACGGGCCATATCCTCTCTTCTGCAACTTCTTAGCGTGTTGTTTCAGAGTATAAACCAACACTAAATCTCCTTCCTTCAAATTTTTGTCTTTAATATGAGCATCAAAATATGCCTTTTGTCGCATTTTAGCAGCATAAATCCCTACTACTGCTTGTAACCTAGTTTTGTGTAGCTTCTCTATTTGATCCAATTGAGCTGAGAGTTCATGTCCTGTCCACTCATAAGTTGTTGCTACTCTGAGAGTGGGTATTAAGAAATCAATTGGTAAAATAGCATTTTGTCCATACACTAAGTTAAAAGGAGTAGTGCCTATGGCAGTTTTGTAGGCTACTCTGAATGCCCATAAAGCGTGATGTAATTGTTTATCCCAATGAGATCTACCATTGTTCACAATTTTTGTGAGAACTGTGCATAAGATTTTATTGGAACTTTTGGCTTGTCCATTGGCTTGTGGGTGATAAGGGGCTAATTTCTTATGAATTACCAAGAATTCATTCAGTAAGGCTTCTATAACTTCATTCACAAAGTGCGTACCTCTATCACTCACAATTTCTATCGGTAGTCCAAATCTAGTGAAAACGTTCTCAAAGAGAAACTTGGCCATAGTTCTTGCGTCATTTTTCTTGGTTGCTTTGACTTCAACCCATTTGGTCAAATAATCGGTGGCTACAATTATGTATTCGGCATGGGATCCTTTAACTGGGGGGCTATTAGGTCCTATGAAGTCTATTCCCCATTTAGTAAAAGCTCTGGCACTCATCATGGGTTTTAGTGACATTTCATCCCTTCTAATTGGATATTTCGTTCGTTGACACGTATCACATCTTTGCACATATGTTGCTGCATCTTGATGTAGAGTTGGCCACCACATACCAACAAAGAGAATCATTTTTGCTGTCTTATCTGCAGAAAAATGTCCTCCTGCAGCTCCTGTATGTGCCATCTCTAAAACAACAAGATATTCATCTTCATGAATGCACATTCGCAAATGATTATCTCTTCCTCGTTTGAAGAGTTGTTTTCCAATAAGAGCATAGTCCTTACTTTGTTCTACCAGTGCTCGTTTTCTTGCTAGAGTGGATCCTTCTGGGTGCTCTTGGGTCTTTAAGAACTTCACAAGAGGCATGCTCCATCTTCGTGCTATAGTGGAGTAGCATAGAGTGGAGTTCTCTTCTGGATTCCGTTCTTGACAAGTTGGGCAGGCTGATACATAATTATGTGCATCCCTCTGCATGGTTGGCCAATATATGCCCAATCTTCTTAGTGTTTGCCATGTTCTGTTCGCATTTAGATGAGTTTCCATTGATTTACATGTGCTTTTTGAAGCCACATTTCTTGTTCCTCTTCTTCTACATATCTCATGAGTAATCCATTTGAGTCTTGGTGATACAAGCTTCCAGCAATGATATGAAGGTTTTTAGTCTTCCATAGGTCTTGAGTTCGGTTTGGTGTGATCCCATCTTGAGGTCCATGCGTGAGTATAGGGATCAACTTTTCTGCCCATTGGGGACATACTTCGAGGTGGAACAGGTATGTGTCTAGCAGATCATCTGGTACTCCTATGGGTGGTTCTCCATGTGTCATTCTTGATAGGTGATCCGCTCTTATGTGGGTATTTCCTTTCTTGACTACTACTTCAAAATCAAATTCCATCAACAATAGAAACCATCGTACTAGTCGTCCTGTATTACAAGGCTTATTGACTAAGTACAGTAGGGCTTGATGATCAATGAAGAATTTGAATTTGTTTACCAATAAGTAGTGTCGAAACTTTTTTACTGCATACACCATTCCTAGGCCTTCTCTTTCGGTTGTGGTATAATTGCGTTTTGCTTGATTCAATTGTCTACTTGCATAGGCTATAGGGTGATCTAACTTTCCCGTATCTGCAGGTTGAGCTAAGATGCAACCAATGGCAAACTTGGAAGCATCCACGTGAATGTGAAATGGCTTGTTCCAATTAGGTACTCGAAGGATTGGGGCTGAACTCAATCGACTCTTTAATTCATTAAAGGCTTTTTCACATTCTTCAGTCCAGTTAAACTGTGTCAATAATGCATAAAGAGGTCTAGCAATTATGGCATACATATGTATAAATCTTCGGTAGTATTCACAATGTCCCATAAATGCTTGTACTTCTTTAGCAGTCCTTGGTCTCGATAAATCCAGAATTACTTTGATTTTGTCTTCATCAGTTGAGATTCCATTCTTAGAGACAATATGTCCTAATATCTTTCCTTGTCGAACCATGAAGACACATTTTTCTGGGTTGAGGCATACTCGATATTGTCGACATTTGGCAAATATCTTTTCTAGTTCAGGGATATGCTCTGATCGTATAGCTGAATAAGTACATAGATCGTCCACGTATACCTCCATACTCTTTCTCAAGAACTCCTTGAATACATGGCAGATCAATCTTTGGAAAGTGGCTGGGGCATTGGTTAGGCCGAAAGGCATAACCCTAAAGGCGTATACTCCCCATTCAGTTGCAAAGGCTGTTTTATGCTGGTCCTCAGGAGCAATGGCTACCTGATTATATCCTGAAAAGCTGTCCAAAAAACTGTACACTTCCTTTCCTGCCACTCTTTCCAAAAGATGATCCGTGATGGGTAATGGATAATTGTCTCTTATGGTAGCGGCATTAACTTTTTTCAGATTTATGCATACTCTTAACTTACCATTCTTTTTCGGTACAACCACCAAAGGTGATACCCATTCCGTGTGTTCGATCTCATATATGAATCCAGCATCTAACAACTTATCTATCTCTTCCTTTATCTTTGCTGAGTACACATCATTATATGTATACGGTCTTTGTTTAGAAGGTTTGGCTTCGGATGTCATAGGGATTCTATGAGCACATATAGATGGATCTACTCCTTTCAAGTCCTTATAGGTCTAGGCAAAGACATCCCGGTATTCCCTTATGAGGCGTATTAACTCTCGTTCTTCCTCCATTGAGACATCGTGTCCTATGAAAGTACATCGCTCCTCTCCTTCCTCTAACGTTACTACTATCTTCTTGGTTTGCTCTTTGTTGTCATATGCTATTCCTGGCTGTGCTTCTCGTCTTGGCATTTGAATAGCAATTCTTCTCTCTTCTACTTCATATTTTTTGAAGTGGGCGGGCACTTCAAATTGGTCTTGAGGCTTGTTTTCTTCATCAATTTTTGCTTTTTCTAATCCAAGCTCCTCTTCCTGTGTTGGTTCTTGATTTCTTTCATTAGTTATGACACTTATTTCTTGAGTTTCATTTTCTGTTTCCATGTGTTCTTGCTCCATTTCAATGCTCTCATAGTCTTCCTTCCATTCCTTTTCTATGACTTCTCCTTCTTCAGCCTCCTGAAGGACTACCACATATAGACTAACGTCATATCCTTGCTCATCAATGCATTCATTCATGGTTATCACTTCTTCGTTTACACACACATCCAGAGTAGCTAAAATCTCCATCCAACCATGAGGTTCAAATTCTTCATCTAAGAATATTTGAGGCATGTAGGCTGGATCTTGTACAGATCTAGCGATTCCTTGTTTTTGCTGCCATCCTTTTCTCCTATCTTCCTCCTTTTTCGCATTTTGACATATCCATAGATGAGTGTCTTCGTTCATCCATGATTGATCACTTGAACCTATACTATGAATCGACTGATTATCTTCCTCCTTATGAATCTGATTCCATTGTAAGGGGGGAACATCTTGATATGTGTATGTGTGGAGATTTATTCTTGTGGTGGTTCCTTCATGCTGTAAGTATACTGCGTCTTTTCCCCAATCTTGCACTACCTTCAGTTGCCTCATGAAAGGTCTTCTAAGTATCATTTCATAATTGTTAGGCCTTTCAAATTGACAAATCGCTAAGGTGTGCTCGAACTCAACTCCGCAAGTGGTAAAAACTACTCGTTCCAATAATCCCAAGGGTCATTCAGTGTGTCCATCTGCCATTTGTATCTTCATGCGTGTTGGTCTTAGAGCTGGTTTTCCCCATTTCTCCCATATTTCTTTAGTAGCAATTCCTACTCCAGCTCCAGAATCTAAGATGGCTTTAGTGGTGTAACCCCTATAGGTAATTGGAAGGCACGTGTTTCCTTCATCTCCCTCACTAAAATCTCCAACCTTATCGATTGGGATTTTTATTGTGTTTACTTCATCAGACATCTCCTTTTCTTCCACCTTGATCTCCAATTGACTGGTCAATTTCTCCTTCAAATGTGGTTTGATCTTCAAAAGTTCTTCCAATGTTAGGGTACAAGGGATTTTTACCTTTCTAAGGTGTTGTATGATATCCGATGTTTGAACAGATGTGTTCAGTTCTTTTTTCCTTATTGAGGGAATGCAATATAATTCTAAACTGAGTTCGTACTCTCCTATGTAATTTGGCAAAGCCTTACTCCGTCATCTTCTTTGTCACTTGGATCCATTGGTAATATTTCTTCTGAATTCACTTCAGGTATTGAATCCTCTATTCCATCTTCAGCTTATAGCTCTTCAAAGGGTGGTTCGATTCCTTCTACTTTCTTCCACCTGTCTTCTTGGACTCTTGCCCACAAGTCTTTAGGCCATTCCCCTTCTACTTCGGGAACAATGGATCCATCCCTTTTATCCTCACAATAATTTCCATCATGTGTCTTACCTGCTTCGGGTTTCTCTTGATCATTAGCAATGACACACTCATGGAATTCTTTTTCAGGAATTCGTGAGTTGGGTAATTGAAGAACAGGCTTTTCTAAGGTCTGTTGAGCCACTTCGATTAATTTTTTGCATATCTCCAACCTTTCTTTCTCTAGGTCACCTCTTGGATATTCTCTTTCATGTTGTTCTATGGTAGGTCCTTCTCTTATTCGTGCCTTGTACGCCTGAATCCACATGGCTAATTCTTCAGGCATGGGGTCTGCTAAAACTGATCCTACCTCTTCTTTTTTACACTTTCCATTTTTATTTTCTTCTTCAAATTTATGTTCCTCTTTTAGATTTTGTTCGCTCTTCTCATTTTCCTTCTTCTGTAGTAACTTCTTTTCCTTTAGCCTATCTCTATGGTTCTTCCATCTTTGTGTCCGTTTGCTTACAACACTTTTCTCAGGCTCTTCCGAGTCTTCAACTATCTGAGGTGTGGGCATGTTCATTTCTTTGTCACCTTGATCATTCTCCTTAGTTTTGTCTGGGGTTTCTCTAGCTTTGTCTTTAGTTATTGCTTTAAGTGGCACAGTGTATTCCTTATCGCTCCCTGATGATTCGATTACTTCTATCACATTGATTTGCACATTGGATGTAACCTTGTTGGGGTTCTTGTGGCAATCTCTGAAAAGGTGTTCTTTACCACAATCACTACAGTATCCTTCCCAGACTCGCTGTGGTGGTGGTGGAATTGGCAGTGTACACTCTCTGATATAATGATCACCTCCGCATCTATAACATGGTCCTCTAGGTACAGGTGGAATGTTCATAGCTCGGGGGGGTATGGATGCCCTAGGGGCTGTATACATCAATTACACATAGTCCTCCTCGTATCTGTAGGAACTATATGGCATTTCCATGCCATAGGTATATGGTTCGTACATTTGTCCATATTCTATCATAGAGCTCTCATAACTGGGATAGTTTCCTTGATTATGGTCATAAGATGAGTCATATGGTTCATTACTAAGCAATGGTGTGGCTGGGACTATTGCTCTCTCTAGGTTTTCTTCAGGTTGAGCTATTTTCACGGGGACAACATTCTGAGGATGGGGTGGTTGTTGTCCTAACACCGGTTGTGGTTGATTATAACCTTGGTAAGCATATGGCCGTGGTACAGGTGCCTGCTGCTGATATGTGGGATACCTAAAGGCTTCACCTCCTTGTTCTCTCTGAGGGTATCCATAAGGTCTCATAACAGGTTGTGCTGGTCTTGATTGCATGTTGTAGGGACAATTTTCTGCACTATGATTTGTATATTTTTGTTCTATGCTGCAATATTGTAGAGGGCCTGGAACATGCGGTCTATTGTAAGCATAAGCAAGTGGTGGGACCATTCCCCTAGTGCACAAATGAGATGGATGATCACCTCCACAATGCATAAATCTTCTAAGCATGGGCACTCTCATTGGGTTGTTGGGGTAGTTCCTCTGTCCTTGGACATTCAGCTTCTTTGCTACTAGGTCGGCTATTTCCTCAACATTGTTCTTAGGGTTCGATGTGCTACTTGCTGAATCTTCACTCTTCATACTACCTTGAGGTATCTTCAGATCCTCCGCTAGATTGTCCTCTAGGTCAATACATTCTTTCATGCATTCTTGTAAGGTTTGAACTCTCTTCACATACACCAGAGATCTTAATGATCCATTCAATAATCCTTTTAAAAATAATGACACCATTTTGTTTTGGGTCGGTCTCTCTTCCACTGGACATCTATCCACATACTATTTGAATCTTCTTGCTGCCAATCTCACTGATTCTGTAGGGGCTTGCTTAAAGCTATGGATAAATGATGATGAGTTGTTTTTAATTCCAGACTTAGTGAAGTCCTCAATCATTTCTTGATAGACTTGTTCCATGTTCTGAAAATCATTTGGATCTAATGGCTGGAACCAAGCTAAAGCTGTGTCCGTCAAAGTTAGACCGAAAGATTCATATTGGATTAAAAAATATTCTACTTGTTCGGCTCTGATCACTTACTTGAATTCAGCTATATGATTGTAAGGTTCACTCAAGCCATCATAGTGATTTCTCATGCATTTGGCCACTTGAATTGGCCTTAATCTTCTTCCTCCTTCAGGCGATCTAGGCATCACAGGGAAAACTGGTCTTCCAATGGGTATACCAGGTCCTCTTGCTACAGGTGGTCTCACTGGAGTAGGAATTCCATTCCATGGGTCAATAGGTGGTCGAGGCCGATAGTTAGGGTTATTTGCAGGCATAGCAAACTGCACATGTGGTCTAACCGGGATCTGAGTTTGTTGTGTTTGCCTTGACTGTTGAAATGAATTATTCTGAGAGGTTCCATGTGGGTTTTGTGAAGTAGTGGCTTGATCCCTCATGGGAAACACTGGAATGTTCTGATATTTCAACCCGGCTCTCTCTAAATCTGTTAGGGGCCAATACCTTCTCTGGTTTTTATCCAAATATGTGATAATTGTGGGAAAATCAGGATCTTGCAACTCATAGATAGTAACTGGATTAGGGGCTGCTTCCCATAATGAAGAGTGGGCTATAAGGAGATGCTCCATTCCATTAATCAAATACACATCCATTAAGGAGTCATCCTGGGGAATCAGGTCTCCTCTCCAACCCCTAACAACAGTAGATCTCCCTCTAGGTGTGGTCACTTGCTCTTCATTTCCTTCTTCATTAGGGTTATGAGCATTGTTTTCTTCCCCAAGTTCATTAATGTTTTCCGAATGTTCTGTAACTACATACTGGATGTCCCTTTTATCCATCTAAAATCCTCCTGAATATTTAACTGCTGGTCTAGGCACTATGTAAGCATTTGAAGCTTTCTTCAGTCTGGCCACTGATCGGTTTAGTCCATCTAGATATATGGGGATCTCATGTTGATTGGTGGTCACATATTCTAAAGATGTCCGATATTCTCCCTCAATAATTGACATCATGCCAATCATTGGTACAGTGTTTTGCATATCCTCTGAAGCCATAGGAATTTCTTCTTCTGACTCACTAGAGGTCTCAGAATAATGTGAGTGGCTACTTGGTTAAGCTACACTTCCTACATAAGAGATCACACTCCTTCGGCTTCCTAGGGTTCTTCTAGATCTCAGGTTCATCCACTTAAAAGCTCGGGTCAGCCCTTGCTAACCTCTAGCTTCTAGAACTCTTCACTATGGGTCAGAATTCTAGAAGAATTTGGCTGGAAAAGGACTGAATATGAAATCTCAAGTCACAATACTTGACTCAAAATTTCACAATACTCGACCTTTGAGTCAGATGATACACGATGTCTGCCAAAAAACGATACTCGATACCTCAATAAAACGATACTCGATATTCGGAGAAAGACGATACTCGATACTTAGGTGAACACGATACCTGAGATATCACGATACACGATACTTGTTGAGTATCGCGATCGATGATCACACGATACTCGATATTTCAAGAAGGACGATACTCGATACTTGGATGAACACGATACTTGATTCACACGATACACGATACCTCTGAAGTATCGCGATCGGGCAAAGACGATACTCGATACTTGAATGAACACGATACACGATACTTCGATAAGGCGATACACGATACTTGAGTAAACACGATACACGATAGTTGGGATAAACACGATACTTGGGCAACCACGATACACGATCTCTGACAAGTATCGCGATCGGTGAAAGCACGATACACGATACTTGAATGAGCACGATACTTGATACTTGAATGAACACGATACTCGATACACCTTTAACACGATACTCGATACACGATACTTGGTGAAGTATCGCGATCAAGAAATCACGATACACGATATTCGGGAAGTATCACGATCGGAAGTAAAACGATACACGATAGTTGTAGGACTCGATACACGATACTTGTTAAGTATCGCGATCGGGCAACTCGACACACACGATATTTGGGAAGTATCGCGATACTCAACCACAAGAGATCACGATACTTTTCAGGTATCGCGATACTCGACCGCGGGAAAACACGATACTTGACCCTTTTTCAAATTTTTGCTGGATTTTTTTGGGTTTTGAAGGAAGACAATTGTTTTCCCAGTTCATCTACCCTCTCCTCACTCTCTGTATTACAGAAATAAGCTTCTCTCACCCCTGAAGGACTCTCACGATACTTCACGCAGATCGTTTACTCTGAAATGTTTAATTTATGGAACACTGATGGGAGGATGATGAATGTGCTTACCTTGGGAACTCTATCTCAGCTCTCTACCCCCTCTAACTCATTTTGCATAGCTCAGAATGCCCAAACCTTCGCCCACGATACTCAGCAGCAATTCCTCACGATTGTTCAAAAGACAAGTGACTTACACAATGACATTTTTTGGCTTTTATACTCTTGAATTTTCCTACTCACTGAAAATAGAACAACACTACAAGGATGGAAAGCTACTCTTACTACCTAACCTACTCCCTTACTCGTCCTACTCTACTTACTCCACTCACTTCCCTAGACTAATAACTCACTACACACACTTCAAGAGTGAGAAGTAGTAAGTGCTGCTGAAAGTGACTTACCAAAGAAGAGAAAATCACTACTTCTCCTCTCACTTCAATGCAAAAAGCTACTTACCATCACACGAATGCCTCGATTTGATTTGACACTCCCCGGCAACGACGCCAAAAAACGTGTGTACCTAAGAACCAACTTAGGGACTTGTGGAGAAAGAGACTATACCTCAATCCCCCTCAAGTGCATATAGTGGGGATTCACGCTTTAATTATCAATCCGATGAGTATACAAACCTAGCCGAGTGTATGAAGACATGCATTCAAATGACGATCAATGCAAATGAATTACTCAAAGAGTGCAAACAAGGCAAAGACTAATCCAAACAAGCTTCAACTGTCAGTCATGGTGTCACGATACTTGGAACAGCAGCCAACAGTAAATTGAGCTTTTCTCTCAGCTCCGAACTCCAAATATAGCGAATAGGATATGTGTTTCGAAGCTCTCGAAAAGACGCATCCAATGGTGGTATTTTCACTCAATTCTGACGCTTCTACTTCAAGTTATGAGCAAAATACTGAGTTGCGGGAAAAACCTTCCTACACTTTAGCACTTCCTACACTTCGCACACACCCTAACAGTAAACAAACACTTTCATGGATAGACAACACTTCCTTCCACTCTTTCCAAGCAATACACAAGCATACAAGCTCACAAAGAAGAAGATAGAGGGAGGAGAAGACATAAATTCGAATTTATGTGCTCTTGATTCTCACAATGGCAAAAAGTCTTTACAAAGAGTCACAAATTGACTTATATACTTGTGCCCTAAAAATGGTCCTTTCACACAAGAGACCGGCACTTTATTCACTAAAAGGCTAATTTCCTACTAATTTACATGGGTAAGTTTCTAATCTTCTGTGGGGGTGCATCTAGAGGACTCCTCTAGTGCATTTACATCGGAAAATATATTACAAGAATGGTTATAATACAAAAATAAGGTGTCCAAATCGGAAAAATTTTGGGGCCCGTCTTTTTCTCTGCCTCGTGCTCTCTTTGCTTTGCAACAGTAGGTCTACCATTCAATTACACCTGGCAGATAATGTTTACTTTACAATATTGGATTGTGAGAGTGCAAAGGAGGTTTGGAAGAAGTTATGCAATACATATGAAAAAGAAACGATAGCAAAGAAAGTGTTGATGAGAAAGTTATATGACGTTCGCATGAAGGACACAAAGAGTGTTGTTGCTCATCTAAATGACTTTGATGCTATATTCTCCAAGTTACAGAATCATAAAGTGGAGATGGATAATGAAATGAAATTAGTATTGTTATGCAGCTTGCCATCATCATGGGATACTTTTTGCACAACTATTAGAAATAGTGCACTTGGTGGTAAACTAGTCTATGATGACATATGTGGAGGACTCTTGAGTGAGGAGATTCATAGAAAATCTATGGTTGGCACTTAAAGTGGAGATGCATATAATGTTCACAATTCTTACCAAGGAAAGAATCAACAATGTGGCAGGATCAAGAACAAGGAAAAGAATGGTCAACGGAATAAGAGTAGAAGTAAATAAAAAAAGAGGGATAATGAATCCCATTAATTTCATAAGAAAGGACACATGAAGAAAGACTGCTATGCTTTAAATAATGCTAAAGGCAAAGGGCTAAATGTTGATGGGCATGTTAAACAACTACCTACACCATGTACTTCAATTGTGAATATTGAAGAAATTAATGCTATGTCTGATGATGTTGATATGTGGACACTTGACAATATTGTGCCTACTAAGGCTCTTATGGTTGATTCTCTTTCCCACATCTGGCTGCCAGATTCTGGTGCTTCTTTCCATGTGACACCACATAGAGAATGGTTCCCTACTTATGCATCAAATTCTCTTGGCACTGTGAGACTTTGTGACTCTTACCAGTGTGATGTTATTGGGATTGGAGATGTGGTTGTGTAGTTCATTGATGTTCAAAATGCATAATTTACGCCATGTACCTCAGTTATCACGTAGTTTGATGTCAATTGGTCCATTTGATGACCTCAATTATAAGGTGGTCTTCTATGCTTAGTCCTTTTGCATATCAAAGGGCAATATGGTTATTGCAAAAGGAAGCAAATTTGGACCACTTCATCCTTTATTTGTATCACAAAAAGAACACTTGTTAGTTGTTATTGAATAACCTATGGCTTGTATTTGGCATGGGCCTTTGGGCCACATATCTCATAGTGGAATGGAAAATCTTTCTTGTTCTAGCTACTGACTTGTGTTATGTTTCTCTGATTTTTCATTTTGTGAGCATTGTAAATATGGAAAATAAACTAGGAATGTGCATAAAATGTACATTGACTCTTCAATCCAGCCTTTAGATCTTGTTCATATAGATGTGTGGTCCTATTCCCACAAGGTCATTAGGTGGTTCTCTTTACTTTGTCACTTTCATAGATGATGCTACTAGAAAAGTTGATATATCCTATCAAATCGAAGGATGAGGTATTCCCTAGTTTCAAAAATATTGCTTTACTTGAGATTGAAATAGGAACTAAGCTTAAGGATTTACATTCAGATAATGGGGGTGAGTATACCTCATATGAATTCAGCCTTTTTTGTTAGTCTAGAGGAATTTCTAGAGAGTTTGTAACTCCTTATACCCCAATACAGAATGGTCTAGCTAAAGGAATGAATAGAACTATTCAATATAGAGTAGTTTCTATGTTGCATCATGCAAACGTTTCACAAGGCTTTTGGGCAACGTGATCAACCTTTTGCTTAGTATTGCCAAAGGTCTAAAACTGGCACAATAATTATGGACAGGAAAGCCACCATATTATGATCATCTTCAAGTTTTTGGGTGTGAAGCATATGTTTTTCTACCCAAGAATCTTAGACAAAAGCTCGACCATAAGTCAAAGAAATGCATTTTTCTTGTATATGGTCGAGAAGGACAATTTGGATATCGCTTACATGATCCTAAAACACGGTCAATGATCATAAGTAGTGATGTCATTTTCAATGAGTCTAAGATGCATAAACATCCCATTAAGCAAGTTGAAGTGAGAAGAGTGGTGTTTGAGGATACTAGTCCTCTAGTAAGCATGCATAGAAATGCTACACATAGGGATGTTCAAGAGAATGTCAGATCAGATCAGTCTCCAAATATTCCTGCTTAACAACAATTGAGATGCTCTGCATGAGTCTCACATCCACCTGATAGATATGTTCCAGGTTTGGACTTTGTTATGCTAACAGATGGTGGTGAGCCTTCTTGCTACAAAGAGGCTACACAAACAAAGGATCACGTCAATTGGGAGCGTGCCACAAAGAGTCAGCTGGATTCTATTCACAAGAATGGTACTTGGGTTTTAGTACCTTTGCCAAAGGGCAAGAAAGCTTTACCATGTAAATGGGTATATAGTTGGAAATTCACATCAGATAGTGCTTCTCCAAAGTATAAAGCACTTCTTGCAAAGGGTTTTAAGCAACAACATGTTGTTGATTTCAAGGAGATGTCTCTCCAGTTGTCAAGATGACTACCCTACGCATGTTGCTTGGATTTGTTGCAGTGGAGGACTCAGAGCTAGTCCAAACGATGTGACAACTGCTTTCTTTCATGGAGATCTTATAGATGAGATCTATATGGAACAACGAGAGAGATATGCAATTCCTGGTAAAGAAAGTCTATTTTGTAAGCTGAAGAAGAGCTTATATGGAATTAAAGAGTCCCCTACACAATGGTACCAAAAGCTTGATGCTTTTATGAAGTTTTAAGGCTATCCTCTAAGCAATGAGGATCGTTGTCTCTACACAAAGAGATGCTCAGATAGCAGCTGATATGCTTGATGCTTTATGTCGATGATATATTGATTGTTGGGAAGTCCTCTTATGACTTGTCAATTCTCAAAAGAAGTTGAGTCAGGCATTTGATATGAAGGATTTGGGGGATGCCAAACATATTCTTGGCATGTGAATTACTTGTGATAGGAGTAAAAGATGTATATACTTGTCTCAAAGTGAATACATATCCAAAGTACTTCACAAGTTCAATATGGAGGGAGGAAAGGCATTGAGTACACCTTTACCCACATATGTGGAATTGAGCTAGGATGATTTCCCAAACCAGATGAGGAAAAGGAGTTCATGACTAAAATTCATTATCATTCTTTTTTTGGTAGTCTCATGCATGCTATGGTAGCTATGAGACCAGACATTGAATTTGTAGTGGGATTTGTGAGAAGATATATGTCTAATCCTGGCAAGAAGCATTGGGAAGCGATCAAGAAGATTTTGAGATATCAAAGTGGCACTAAGGCCAAGTGTTTGTGCTAGATAGAGGGAAAACATCCATTATTGGTTACACAAATTTTGATTATGCTAGTTGTGTAGACAACCATAATTCTACATCAGGGTACATTTTTCATTTTGTTGGAGGTGATATCTCTTGGAGATCTCGTCTTCAATAATGTACAATTGTTTCCACCACAAAAGTAGAATATGTTGCAACAAGTGAGGCAAGTAAGGAAGTATTATGGCTTTCCCATCTTGATTGTGATATGGGTCTACATCAGCATGTACTTTGTTTGCTGAGTGATAGTCATAGTGCGATTGCATTGGCTAACAATCTGGTCTATCATGCGAAGAACAAGCACATTGAGGTGCGATATTACTTCATTAGAGACTGCTTAGCCGCTAAATGCATTATTCTTGAGAAGGTTCATACTCGATATAATGCTTTAGATGCTTCGGCTAAAGCTCTACCAAAAGATAGCTTTTGACACTGTTGTCACTTGATTCATGATCTTACACAGTTACTTGTATATTGTGTAACATGCCCATGAGGTGGGAGGTATAATTTGTATACTTACACTCAAATATTCTTTATCATTCTTTATTTTTCTCCCATGGTCACTTTTGGCCAAATTGGCATTTAGTGGGAGATTGTTACCATTAGTATCCATGTGAAAGGCCAAATGGCCATCAAATTTTTTTGTATATGTTCTTGAATAAAACATGTAGTGGCTTGTTCAACCACAGACTATAAGTTTGACTGCATTTTTATGACATAAGAAATCTGTGTTTGTATAGGATTTTTTGTTGGAATCCTCATCTACTTATGCGATAGCATACCATATATCTCCTATGTTGTTGGAGTAATAAGGAGGTTCTCTAACAAGCGTTGCAAAACTCATGAGAAGGTAAGTGTGTGGATACTGAATTTTGTGAAATTATTAATTATGGTATTCTATATGAAGAAGGAATATCTCTCTTTGGATATTATGAGTTAGATTGGGCAAGATATATTAATATCAAAAAATCATTTTTGGGATTTTCTTTAGGGTTTGAGGATTTTCCCTTGGATTAGTAAGAAGCAATCAACTATAACATTATATTCTACTCAAGCTGAGTACAAAGAAGCATGTATTGCAACATGTGAAGTAGTATGGTTGAGGAAGATCTTATAGAACATAGGAATACAATGATAGGAGGCTACAAAATTAAAGTCTGACAACTAAAGTTGCATGCTCATCACCAAAAATATTGTTTTCCATGCACATACCAAGCACACAAAAATTCAATATCATTGTGTGCATGATTTGATGGAGGATGAGGTCATGGAGGTAATCTATTGTCCAACTAAGACTCTAGAGAGAGAGAGAGAGCAACTCCATCGACACTTTCCAAATCTTGGTATTGGAACTAGAAGGTAGTTCACCCTAGGGTGTAAATTGAGGGAGGATGTTAGATATACTCAGTACTCCACCCTCAAGTGACCACGGGTGATCTGTGGTGCTCTAAGTTGTAAGGCCCCCATTATGAGGAGAAGCCATTATGAGAGATTGGACATTTGTGGAACGCTAACTTCCAAGTTAGATGAGGTCTATGTGTGACCATTGATGGTAATAGATGATCTTTGTGATCCTAGTCATGAGGTTCGGTAGGGTGTAAACTTATGGGCCATTAGGTTTCCATTCAAGGAAAAAATAAAGGTCTTGTGGTGTTGTGAAGTTTCCCCATAAAACCTTAATGGGGGGAGTGCAAAAGGGGGCTTGCTCCCTTCTGCAAGGTCAAGATGGCTTCCCCTCCCCCAAGTGGGACTTCTAGTCAAGGAGATATTGTTCAAAGTGATATCCTCTCGATTGTTTTGTCTCTCCCAACTATGTTTGTCTATATCCACTCCCGTTGTGGAATCTATATAAGCATGGTCTATGCAAAGATTTACACAACATTGTACACTAGTGAGCCCTTCATCTAGAGTCTATCTAGATCACCATGTAAGTCCATATTGGGAGCCCACGAGTGGATAACACCATCTTTGTAGCTATATTCCTCTTGGCAATTTGAGAATTTGAGTTATCTCTCAATTTGTGCCACTACAACATACGAGGGGCATACTGACGCTTCATATACCGATGGTCACAGTCCACGTCGGTATGGGCGTTGGAAAATGTCACTTAGAGACAGCGACGGTCAAGTGACCGTCGGTATGACCGTTTTAAACGGATCGTCACTGTGGCCCATAGTCGTCGGTATATGCGTCGATATGTGCATCGGTATATGCGTCGGTATAGGCATCAGTACTTTACGAGAAGTTACCGACGCCCATAGCGACGCACATACCGAGGCCGAGTTTTAAACATAACGCGAACCCAAGAGCAAAACTTCACATTTTTGTGCATGTTTGAGTATTGTTTGTTTTCTGTCGAACTTGTGCGCGCGAACCGAATTGCGACCTGCATTGTCTTGTGCACACACACACACAGATCTCTCTCTCTACACACACACAGTCTCTCTTGACTTAGATCTCACATCTTGGTAAGTGCTGTGTGTACTGTTAGCATTTGTGTTTCTCTATGCTTTAGGTTTTATAATTTCTCTTTTCTTTGATTTTGCAGAAGTTCTTTGGTGTCGATTGTTTGGAATTGGATGATAGGCGACATACATTATGCTTTGATGACAACGATCCAAAAGAGGGATACTTGTAAGTGATTGTTTTATTCTCTATTGATAGAGAGAGAAGGAGAGAGAGAGAAAAAAAGAGAGAGAGAGAGAGATGAGAGAGAGAGAGAGATTTAACATGCATACAAAAATATACATATTTTAGGTCTATATCTTTAAGATTAGTGTTTTAATTAAATATATATAATTAAATAAATATAATTAAATATATAAAAATAGGATTACATAAGGAAAAAATATGAATATATAAATAAATATATATATAAAATAAGATAATTATATACATAAATAAATATAAAAAGAAGTAGTGTTTTAAATAATTTAATTAAATATATAAAATTAAATATATAAAAATAGGATTACATAAGGAAAAAATCTGAATATATAAATAAATATATATAAAAAATAGGATAATTATATAGATAAATAAATATAAAAAGAACTAGTGTTTTAAATAATTTAATTAAATATGTATAATTAAATAATTATAATTAAATATATAAAAATAGGATTAAGTAAGGAAAAAATCTGAATATATAAATAAATATATATAAAAAATAAGATAATTATATACATAAATAAATATAAAAAGAACTAGTGTTTTAAATAATTTAAATAAATATAATAAAATATATAAAAATAGGATTAATTAAGAAAAAAGTCTGAATATATAAATAATATATATATATATATATATATATATATATATATATATATATATATATATATATATATATATATATATATATATATATATATATATATATATATATATATATATATATATATATATATATATATATATATATAATAGGATAACTATATAGATAATAAAATATGATAAGAACTAGTGTTTTAAATAAATAAATGAAATATATATGATTAAATATATAAAAATAGGTTTAATTTTTATCATTTTAAATAGAGTGAATATATATACACATACACATACACACATACTTATACACCTATCTATATTCACATATATATACATATACACATATATATACACATGCATACATATATATTATATGTTTTAGGTCTAGGTCATTTTGGTTAGGGTTTTAGGGTTTTAACACCTACATAAAATATATACACACATACACATACACATATAATACATATATACATGTATATACACATGTGTATAGAAATATACATAATTTAGGTCTAGATCTTTAAAATTAGGGTTTTAGGGTTTAGGCATACATATAACTCAATTAAATTTATATAATGAGAAAATATAGAAAAAAATTAAAGAAGAATTCAATATATATAAATAAATAAATATATATATATATATAGAAAAGGATAATTATATAGATAAATAAATATAAAAAAGGACTAGTTTTTTAAATATATTAACTAAATATATATGATTAAATATATAAACATAGGATTAATTAAGAGAAAAAAATCTAAATAAATATATAAAATAGGATCAATTAAGAAAAAATCCGAATATATAGATAAAATAGGATAGTTATATAGATTAGGGTTTTAAGTTTTTTTAGGTATTTAAGTATTTAGGTTTAGTATTTCAGGTTTAAGTCTTTAAGAGTATGATTTTTAGGTTTAATAAAAAAACAAATGTTCTAAAATGTCCATATTGTAGCAGATGGCTTCTTTGGATCCTGAAGAGAGAATGACATGTCCTTGCACACAGTGCAAGTATCAAATTTATCAGAAACGACGGATTTGTACTGCACATGTTAGAGAGTATAGATCCTTTGATAGGAGTCGCCTGGAAAACCTACGCTATCATTCGCATGGTCCCCCACGTGAGCAGATGGACCCAAAGGACATTGCACTGGTAACCTCTCGTGGGCAAAAGAGAGCAAAAAAGGACTTAGACGTACAAACAAGTACTAATAATATTACACAGAATGAACATATGGAAGAGATGCTTGAAGCATTTTATGAGATGGACGAAGACCATGATGGTGGAGAAGGTGTCGAGAGTTTCATGGACACAACAGAAATTCCACGATCAGAATTCGATGAAGAATATGAAAACATGTGAAGACTAGCTCGTTTACCACTTTACAATGGAGCAAAGATATCTGTACTACGTGCGTCACTCGCGATGCTCAATCTGCAATCCATTTATGGATGGTCAGATAATAGTGTCATCGAATTGTTCAGGTAAGTGGAGAACAAATTGGCTTTCATTGTTGTGTCACAATAACTTTATTTACTAATATCATTTTAATTGTTTATTGCAGGCTTCTTAAAGATCAATTTTTGCCAGAGGCCAATAACATGCCTCCAACACGTGGAGATGTCAGTCCATTGGAATGGATTATACTAAAATTCATGCTTGTCCGAATGATTGCATTCTCTTTCGGAATGAGTATGAGCATCTCCACGTATGTCCAAAGTGTGGAGCAAATAGATTTAGAGAAGATGTTGTAGGTGAAGCAATCACCGCAAAGGTTCTTCGCCACTTTCCTATCATTCCACGAATTAAGAACATGTTTAGATGCAAATCTATAGCTGAGTTAATGTCATGGCATACAAAGAGCAGGTCTACAGATAATGTAATGTGAGTGCCTGCTGACTCTGATGCTTGGAAGCACATAGATAGCAAGTGGTCAGAGTTTGCTAGTGAGCCTCGGCCCATATGTCTAGGCCTAGCTATGGATGGAGTGAATCCATTTGGATTACGCAGTTCTTCATGGAGCACATGGCATGTATGTTTGGTCAATTATAATATCCCACCATGGTTCACCACAAAGAAAGGTCGTCTATTATTAGCTCTTATTGTACCAGGTAAGTATAAGGTAAAAAACATGGATGTATATCTTGCACCACTTGTGGAACTGCGCATTTTATGGGATGGGATTACTGTGTGTGACATGTATGAACCTATAAGAAGACAAGACGTGCGAGTGCAAGGCATACTTATGTGGACAATGCATGATTGGCCTGGTTATGGTGAATGTTCAGGTTTATCGATTTTGGGTTACCATACTTGTCCTTTATGCAGACCACGGAAAGGTATGAGCCTATGCAGAAGTGGTTAGAAAGGTATGAGCTTGCCAAGGAAACTAACGCAAAGGAAAGAGCTCAGTTTTGAAGAAATCGTTCCACTAGATTTTTGCCTCTTCCAGAAAGTCTTCGACCTCTTCCACCTTTTCCAACGAGCAGATGGCTAGATACAGCGGTTTCACAAGCAAAGGCAGCGGGTGAAGATATCTTTGAAGAAGAAGAAGAACTCACAAAAAGATGTGATTAGGAGTATACTAAATACGGTGCACTATGGTCTCATGGACGACACTTTCGAATCGCATGAATCGATAAAAATAGGTCTACTTTTGATAGTGGAGTGATACTGAACTTTTTGCAAAAAAGTAGAGCGAGTGCAAGAGATGATAATGCTCTAGAAGGCGAGCTAGATTATTGTGGTGTGATTCAATACATCTTGAAACTATCTTTCAGAAAGTTTGATTACTTTGTTTTTGATGTGAAATGGTTCAAAGTAGTCACCTCTAGAAGAAACGCAACAGTGAGACGGGATAAAAGCGGTTTGGTTCAAGTCGACTCCACAAGATTATTGTACGTACTAATTTTTGTTTTTTTTTGTTTATTCTCTATATTACTTTTATTATCACATGCTAATTATTTGAGTTCTTTTGTATAGAGCACGATGGGAGACAGTCCTTTAGTCACTCCACATTCCATGACAGAGGAGCAGTTTTTGGAGTTCATCTCTCAGGTTCCTCCCGCGTATATGGCCGCTGCATCATAGTATTGGATCGCTCATGGTAGCACTCCTCCCGGCCTCACTCCTGGCGGCCTTACTCCTGTCGGCCTCACTCCCGCTGGCCTCACTTCCGCTGGCCTCACTCCCGCCGGTGTCACTCCCACCAATGTCACTCCCGCTGGTGTCACTCCCGCCGGTGTCACTCTTGCCAGTGTCACTCCTGCGGGTGGTGCTACTCCCACAGGAGGTATGTCTCCTAGCTTTGTGACTCCACCACGACCATCTTTTTAGCCATCTGCTACGGGGTCTACTAGTAGACATGTGCGTTCGACACCTGAGTGCGATATAGGTTCTAGCCCATCCCGTAGATCGAGGTCACGCTATGGAGCAGGAGGTTCTAGGAGTGGATCTACAGGTAGGTCTCGAGGTGGAGGAGGCGGCTGTTATGGAGGAAGTGCAACGGACGTTGTGTCGCCCGCCTCTACTCCTAGGACGAGTACCTCAGATGTAGGTACGCCATGCAATACACCACGTGGAACACCACGTACACCTTGGGGTGCTCATGACCATGATGACTCCAAGGTGTATAGTATCCGAGATGGAGCTCCGGTGATGGATGAGACTGGCAAAGCAATGCATGCACACATACGACAGCCTTGCTCCATCCAGTTTGGACACTCTATCATGCTGAAATGGAGTGAACAGGATAAAGATCGGAAGAATTATATCACACATACGATTTATCAGGAGTTCTGACCAGCCGATGGACAGTCTCTTGTCAGTTCAGAGTGGATTCTGCACACCGCACGTGAGGTTATGTCCCACCGACGATTCTAGGCTCGTGATGCTTTCAGAGCAGGCTTACCAAAGCCTGTATGGTTAGATGCTGAGGAGTGGGACATGATTCATGACGAGCAGCAGTAGACTCCTGACCGATATCACCAACAGCGAGATGCCGCAACCACACGTTTAGATACGGTTGGACCGTCACATTTGGGTAGCGGCGGATATGACACGATGCGTCATGAGTTTGTAAATACCATTTCATTTATTGAATTTATTTGTGTTAATTCATGTATGTTCCTCTAATCTTTTGTATATTTGTTTCAGGAGCTGGCAATGGGTCGTCCTCCAACACGAACGGAGGAGTCTTACGGATATCGTCATGGGTTGATTGCACTATTGGAGGACTTGGAGGTACGCGGTGGGGTCGTTTCATGGGAGCGTTTGCGATGAGGTAATTAATTTATAAACTTGGTTTTTACTTGTTTGTAATTTTCATGTGAATTTAGCTCATTCAATTAATGTTCTTTGTTGCAAGACTGTTGATATGGAACGTTCTTTGCATGTGTATGGCAGTAGCACACCAAAATTTTGTATTTGATTTTCATATGGCAATGCATTGCTTTGCCACATTTTGTAAAAGCATCATATATGACAGTGGTTTGCCACACTCTTGTACATGCTTCATTATTGAAATATATAACTTCTTTTGTACATGGTTCATGGTTCATTCTGATTATCTCTTTTGTGTGCAATAATACTCTGTTTCATGAAATCATATTTCGGTTGACGTTAGAGTACACATCACATGTACTCGGTTTTTTTTGGGCAGAGTGTATTGTCTTTTGTTAAGCAACATCATGGTAATGTTGCTGTAGCAAAAGACAACACACTCTGCCCAAAAAAAAATTTGCAGGTATGGTCGTCGGTATAGGCGATGGTACTCCCAGTAATGTCATCGGAATAAGCGTCGGTACACCCAACGAGCGACTATATACACGACGGTATACCCACTAGAGCCATCGGTATGGGCGTCGGTATGATCATCGGTATTACCGATGCAAATACTGACGCATATACCGATGCTCATATCGACGCGTATACCGGTGCTTTAGTATCGACGTGCATACCGACCTTTACATCGACGTGGCGGCAAAAAAAGGCACATTCATTTTCCTCGGTAAAATCCTCGGTATACGGTCGATCTGTTGTAGTGTGCCTCTTTTTATCTACATTTTTCTCAACTTTGTCTATTGGTCTATTCCGTTGTGCTATAATATGTTACGAAGCAAAGAGCCAACATGTTTCTCATACTCATGCACATCCACAAATGGGATTATATTCTCCAAAGTGAACTTAATGTTGGGTTCTAGAGGTGTAGAAATTGTGAGATATTGATCCTCATGATACATGGAAAGGAGATCAGAAAAATGCATGTTTTGTAAAAGGAAGATACCTCTCTTGTAGTTTTTGAACCTTTTGTTATAAAAAATGGTGAAGTAAACCACGGTCAATTTTGGAATACTCTTGATGGGCTAGTGCGTGAGAAGTTGTATGCAATTAGTAGTAAAACCGATACAAATAAGGTTGTCTACATTTAAGATGATGATGTAAACCAAGGACTCATGTTGATATAGATAAATATTTGCATCCACGTGACTTCTATGAAACCCATTGGCCTTGAAGGAGTTTGATTATCATCAATAGCTTGGATCTAAAATTTCATAGCTTCTTCCCATTATTTCTGCCCTTACACCTCTTTAAGTTGAATATTTGTGTAGCTCTTGAATATCTTCTTCTGTTACATAAAGATAATATATAAGCAATGACCCAATACAACAATACAAATAGTGCAATATATAAAAACAAATAAATAAAGAAAACTCTAATGTTTGCAAACAAGTGAGTTAGCAAGAAACAAAAATTCCATCACTCATGATAGATAAATTCTGTGAAGCTCACTAAAAGTATCCCTTACATATATTGGTGTAACCACTATACATGTTAGTGAAAAAAAAAGTGGTACATGTATTGAGCTTGATATCTCAACACTCCCATTCAAGCTCAACATCATGTTCTGTAATCCAAGCATCTTTTGAAACTACTTTAGATTCTTTGCTCCAACTACTTTAGTGAAAATATCAACAACTTGCTCATTTGTCCTCACATAAACAATATGATTATCACCTACCAATACCTTCTCCCTGATGAAGTGATAATGTACCTTGATATGCTTTGTTGTAACATGAAAAATAGGATTTTGTGCTAACTATATGATGCTAAAAAAATCACAATAAATGGTAATAACTTTCTGTAATTCTACATCTAAATCTATAAGTAACATCTCTAGCTAGGATGCATATGCTACTATTACGTCTCTATACTCAACCTCTATACTCGGCAAAGCAACAATGTGTTGGTTCTTATTGCTCCATTCAATAGTAGCACTCCTAAGTGAAAATAGACAACCACTAGTTTATCTTCTATATACAACACTACCAACCCAATCTTCATTGGTGTATTTATGAACCTATAATTCTACACCAACTTCATAAAAACAACACATCATCCAAAGTAGCACTCGTATAACAGAGTGTGTCTCAAAGCATCTGCATGTAGTTTCCTAGGAACTTACATAAACTGACTCTAAATTCCAACACTATAACTTAAATCAAGCCTCATAGTGAAATGTATCAAACTTCTTGGAAATCTCTTGTACATAGTAGCATTTTCCAATGTTTCACTTGAGTTAGCATCCAAATTCCAATCTAATGGCATAGAAATTGGCTTACAATCATCCATACCATACTTCTATAGCATACTCAAGGCATATTGCCTTTGGAACAACCATATACCCATTTTTGTATGTATAAATTCAATGCCCAAAAAGTAATGTAACACAACAAGGTCTTTCATGTCAAATTCAGACTTAAGAAGTTTCTTTACCTCTTTCATACTTTCTTCATTATCACTATATACAATCAAGGCACCAACATAAATAGCCACATTTATGATGCCATCACCAACCTTCCTTGCATATAATGAGTGATTTGCATCACCTATAAGAAATCCAACAAAAGTTAAATAATATTTAATCCTTGCATGCCAAGCACAAAGGACCTTGTTTGAGTCCATACAAAGCCTTTTTGAACGTGCAAACATATTCAGGGTGCTTTGAATCCTCATATCCTTGTGTCTGGTCCATGTATTCTTCCTACAACTTGCCATGCGAGAAAGCATTCTTCACATCCATCTTATGCAAAGCCGATTCTTTTATTGTAGCCAATTGAACAAGTGCTCTTAAAGTAGCCATTTTAACTACAAGGCTAAAAGTTTCGTCATAATCAATGCCATATGTATGTGCATATCCTTTCGATACCAATCGTGCATTATCCTTGCTTATGCTACCATCAACATTATGCTTTACCTTGTAGACCACTAACAACCTATGGGTTTCTTTCCTTGTGGCAATGGAACCGACTTCCACGTTTCATTTCCATAAAATGCAGCCATCCCCTCATCCAAAACTTTCTCCAATCTGCATTTCCAATTGCATCTTCAAAACATGAAGGTTCAACATCTTGTATTACCTTGGTTATGTAAGCATAATGATGATCCATATAGCTATCATATGTTAGTCATTGCATTGAGTTCCACATCCTCCTAGATCTTCTTGGTCTTGAGTCACTTCTTCTTGTTGTATCATCTTCATGTGCCTTTCTTACTCCTGGAGTCTTCATAGAGGGTAATCCAAGTTCCTCATCAAGAGTCTTTTCTGAACCACTTGATCCTCCATCAATATCTTCAAATCCTATAGATGCTTTATTACTAGAAAAAATCTTTTCTTTACCTTTCTTGGATGTAGTTGATGAATTTTGTAGATCGAAATTTCCATGCAATCTTCCACTCCACAGGTTTGAGCTGGAACTATTGCTAGGTGACACATCTATTCCACTCAGAACTTGAAATCCCGCACTTGAGTTTTCAGCATTCCCCTTGTCAACATTAAGTGTTTTTGCACCAACATAAAATCTTGACATTTCATCAAACACCACATCTCTGCTTACCTTTCATCAAACACCACATCTCAAGGGAGTGCCCATTGAAGATATGTTTTTTTGCCTTTGGATCAAGCTTCGTCCTCAACTCATTTGGAACATGTACATATGCAATGCATCCAAATACTTCCATATGTGATAAGTTTGGAATTTTACCTATAAACTTATCATTGGGTATTACTTTAGGTACAACAATGGTTGGAGTTCTATTCATAATTTATACAACAACATGCACAAATTCAACCCAATAAGAATGAGGCATATTTTCCTCAACCATCAAGGCTCTTGTTATTTTTGGAATATGTCTATTCTAGCATTCAACAACACCATTCTGTTGTGGTGTGTACCTGCATGTAAATTGCCTTCAAATTCCATGACTTTTTAGAAAATTACTAAATTCATTCAATATGTCTTCACTCCTCCTTTATATCTTAATGTCTACATATAGTTCCCTATCTGCTTTCCCACCATAGCCTTGAAATTTTGAAAGTGAGGAAAAACCTCACTCCTCTCCTTCATGAAGTATACCCATACTTTTCATGTATGGTCATCAATGAATGTGACATAAAGCCTACAGACTCCCATGGATGTGGTTTATGCAAGACCCCAAACATATGTATGTACTATTTCTAGTACATTCTCACTAGCATGTTTGTCATGGAAAAATGATGCTCTTGACTATTTGCCACTTTCAGAATTTCATATGCATCCACTTTATCCCACATGCAAGGGTCTTCTTACAAGCTCTCATGCACTCTCAAGCAAGGACCATTTATCCCACATGCGACGTATTATGCCCTCTGCTCCATATAAAAAAGGACTTGTTTCACATCTTCTCGTTCATTTATGCAGCCCCATAGTGCTCTCACATCTCTTTCCAAAAGATGATCAGTGATGGGTAATGGGTAACTATCTCTTATGGTGGCAGCATTTACTTTTTCAAATTAATAGATACCCTTAACTTGCCATTCTTTTTAGGCACGACCACCAAAGGTGATACCCATTCCGTGTGTTCGATCTCATAAATGAACCCAACATCTAACAACTTATCTATCTCTTCCTTAATTTTTGTTGAGTAAACGTCGTTATAAGTGTATGGTCTTTGTTTGGAAGGTTTGGCTTCTGATGTCATAGGGATTCTATGAGCACAAATAGAAGGATCTACTCCTTTTAAATCCTTATATGTCCAAGCAAAGACATCCCTGTATTCTCGTATGAGTCGTATTAACTCTTGTTCTTCCTTCATGGAAACATCTTGTCCTATAAAGGTACATCGCTCTTCTCCTTCCTCCAAGGTTACTACTATCTTCTTGGTCTGTTCTTTGTTGTCATATGCTATTCCTGGTTGTGCTTCTCGTTTTGGCATTTGGATAGAAATTTTCCTCTCTTCTACTTCATATTTTTTGAAGTGGGCAGGCACTTCGAATTGATCTTGGGGCTTGTTTTCTCCGTCGTCTTTTTCTTTATCTAATCCAAGCTCTTCTTCTTGTGTCATTTCTTGATTTAATTCATTAGTTATGACACTTACTCTTTGATTTCCACGTTCTGACTCCATTTGTTCATGCTCCATTTCAATGCTCTCGTAATCCTCCTTCCATTCTTTTTCAATTACTTCTCCTTCTTCAACCTCTTGAAGAACTACCACGTATAAACCTACATCATATCCTTCTTTGTCCACGCATTCATTCATGGTTATTACTTCTTCGTTTACACATACATCGAGAGTGGCTAAAATCTCCATCCAACCATGAGGTTCAAATTCTTCATCTAGGAATATTTGAGGCATGTAAGCTCGATCTTGTACAGACCTAGCAACTCCTTGCCTTTGCTGCCATCCTTACTTTCTTTCCTCTTCCTTTTTTGTTGTCTGGCATATCCATAGATGTGTGTCTTTGTTCATCCATGTTTGGCTACTTGAACCTATACTGTGGATCGACTGCTCGTCCTCCTCCTTATGAACCGGATTCCATTACAAGGGGGGAATATCTTGATACATGTATGTGTGGAGATTTATTCTGGTCGTGGTTCCTTCGTGCTGTAATTATACTGCGTCGTTTCCCCAATCTTGCTGTCTCATGAAGGGTCTTCCTAGTATCATCTCATAATTGCTAGCCCTTTCAAATTGACAGATCGCTAAGGTGTGCTCAAATTCAACTCCGCAGGTGGTAAAAGTTACTTTTTCCAATAATCCCAAGGGTCGCTCAGTGTGTCCTTCT
Organism: Ceratopteris richardii; assembly: GCA_020310875.1. Lineage (NCBI taxonomy): Eukaryota > Viridiplantae > Streptophyta > Polypodiopsida > Polypodiales > Pteridaceae > Ceratopteris > Ceratopteris richardii. Next base: position 39,976,513 of record CM035416.1, on the reverse strand, counting down.
GCCATTTGTATCTTCATGCATGTTGGTCTTAAAGCTGGTTTTCCCCATTTCTCCCGTATTTCTTTAGTTGCGATTCCTACTCAAGCTCCAGAATCTAAGATAGCTTTAGTGGTGTAACCCCTATAAGTAATTGGAAGGCATGTGTTTTCTTCATCTCCCTCGCTGAAGTCTCCAACCTTATTGACTGGGATTTTGACTGTGGTCACTTCATCAGGCATCTCCTTCTCTTCTGACTTGGTCTCCAATTGACTGGTTAGCTTCTCCTTCAAATGTGGTTTTATCTTCAAAATTTCTTCCAATGTCAGAGTACAAGGGATTTCTACCTTTGTAAGATGTGATATCCGATGTTTGGATTGATGGGCTCTGCTCTTTTTTTCTTATTGAGGGAATGCAGTATAATTTCGAATTATGTTTGTATTCCCCTGTGTAATTTGGCAAAGCCTTCACACTTTCCTTCTCCTTGTCACTCTTGTCAAATTGGAATAATCCTTGTGAATTTAGCTCAGGTATTGAGTCTTCCAATTCACCTTCTGCTTCTAACTCCTCAAAGGGTGGTTCAATTCCTTCCACTTTCTTCCATCTATCTTCCTGGACTCTTGCCCACAAGTCTTTAGGCCACTCCCCGTCTACTTCGGGGACAACAGATCCTTCTCGTTTATCCTCACAGTAATTTCCATCACGTGTCTCACCTTCTTTTCCTTTCTCGGGATCATTAGGGACGACACACTTTTGGAATTCTTTTTTGGGAATTCGTGAATTGGATAGTCGAAGAACAGGTTTTTCTAGGGTCTGTTGAGCTACTTCAATTAATTTTTTGCATATCTCCAACCTTTCTTTCTCTAGGTCACCTCTACGATATTCTTTTTCATGTTGTTCAATGGTTGGTCTTGCTCTTATTCGTGCCTGGTACGCCTAAATCCACATGGCTAACTCTTCTGGCATGGGGTCTGCTAAAACGGATCCTTCCTCTCCTTTTTTATACTTTCCCTTGTGATTTTCTCCTTCAATTTTTTGTTTTTCTTCTTGACCTTGTTCATTCTTTTCATTCTCCTTCTTTTGTTGTAGTTTCTTTTCTTTTATCCTATCTCTACGATTCTTCCATCTTTGTGTTCGTTTACTTGTAACACTTTTCCCAAGCTCTTCCGAGTCTTTAACTACTTGGGGTGTAGGTATATTCACTTCTCTGTTGCCTTGATCGTTCTCTCCGGTTTTTTCTGGGGTCTCTCTAGCTTTAGCTCTTGTTATTGCTTTCAATGGCACGGTGTACTCCTTATCAATTCCTGACGACTCTATCACTTCTATCACATTGATCTGCACGTTCGAGTTAACTTTATTGGGGTTCTTCGGGCAATCCCTAAAAAGGTGTTCTTTACTACAATCACTACAATATCCTTCCCAAACTCGTTGTGGTGGTGGTGGTGGGTTTGGTAATGTACATTCTCTGATAAAATGATCACCTCCACATCTATAACAGAGTCCTCTAGGTGCAGGTAGTCTATTCATTGGTCGGGAGGGTATGGGTGCTCTGGGAGCTGTGTACATCAATGACACATAATCCTGATCATATCCATAAGAACTATCTAGTCCCTCCATACCATAGGCATATGGCTCGTACATTTGTCCATATTCAATTATAGAGCTCTCATAAGTGGAATAGTTCCCTTGAACATGGTCATAGGATGGGTCATATGGTTTGTTACTAGCCAAAGGCGTGGCTGGGACTATTGGTCTCTCTGGGTTTTCTTCAGGTTGAGCTATTTTCACTGGGACAACATTTTGAGGGTGGGGCGGTTGTTGTCCTAACACCGGTTGTGGTTGAGCGTAACCATGATAAGCATAAGGTCATGGTGCTGGTGTCTGTGCTGATATGTGGGATATCTAAAGGCTTCACCTCCTTGATCTCTCGGATGGTATCCATAAGGTCTCATGAGAGGTTGTATTGGTCTTGACTGCCGATTGTAAGGACAGTTTTCTGTGCTGTGATTTGTGTACTTTTGTTCTATGCTACAATAATGCATAGGGCCCGGGACGGGTGGTCTATTGTAAGCATAAGCAGGTGGTGGGACTACTCCCCTAGTGCACAAATGAGAAGGGTGATCACCTCCACAATGCACACACCTTATAAGCATGGGTACTCTCATTGGGTTGTTGGTGTAGTTCCTTGGCCGAACATTCAATTTCTTTGCTACTAAGTCAGCTATTTCATCTACATTGTTCTTAGAGTTTGACGTGCTACTGGCGGAATCTTCACTTTTCACAGTACTTTGAGGTATTTTCAAGTCTTCTACTAGATTGTCCTATAGGTCAATACATTCTTTCATACATTCTTGCAAAGTTTGAACTCTTTTCACATATAACAGAGATCTTAATGATCCATTCACTAATCCTTCCAAAAACAACGACACCATTTTGTTTTGAGTGGGTCTCTCTTCAACGGGGCATCTATCCACATTATTCTTGAATCTTCTTGCTGCCATTCTCACTGATTCCGTAGGAGCTTGTTTAAAGCTATGGATTAATGAGGAAGAGTTGTTTTTTATTCCAGATTTTGTGAATTCTTCAATTAATTCTTAATAGACTTGTTCCATGTCTTGAAAATTATTAGGGTCTAATGGCTGGAACCAAGCTAAAGCTCTGTCTGTCAGAGTTAGCCCAAAAGATTCATATTTGATCAAAAAATCTTCCACTTGTTCAGCTCTGATTACTTGCTTGAATTCAACTACGTGATTGTAAGGTTCACTGGAGCCATCATAGTGGTTTCTCATGCATTTGGCAACTTGGATAGGTCTTAATATTCTTCCTGCTTCAAGTGGTCTAGGCATCACAGGGAAAACTGGTCTTTCTATCGGTATACCAGGTCCTTTTACCACAGGTGGTCTATCTAGGACAGGGATTCTATTCCTTGGTTCAACTGGTGGTTGAGGCCTATAGTTAGGATTATTTCCCGGCATAGCAAACTGCACATGTGGTCTGATTGGTATATGCGTTTGTTGTGTCTGTCCAGAGTGCTGATATGAATTATCTTGATAAGTTCCTTGGGGGTTCTGAGAAGTAGTAGCTTGATCCATAGGAGGGAACACTAGGATGTTCTGATATTTCAACCTTGCTCTTTCTAACTCCATCAAAGGCCAGTAGGTCTTCTGGTTTTTGTCCAAATATGTGATGATGGTGGGGAGTTCAGGATCTTATAACTCATAGATGGTGACTGGGTCATTGGCCATTTCCCATAACGAAGAGTGGGCTCTGAGGAGATGTTCCATACCATTGATCAAATAGACATCCATTAGGGAATCATCTTGGGGAACTAGGTCTCCTCTCCAAACCCTAACAACCGTGCATCTCCCTCTAGGGGTGGTTACCTGCTCTTCATGTCCCTCTTCATTAAGGTTGTGGGCATTGCCTTCTTCCCCTTGTTCATTGATGCTTTCAGGGTGTTCCATAACTACATACTGAATATCTCTTTTGTCCATATAGAACCCTCCTGCATATTTAACTACTGGCCTAGGTACTATGTAAGCATCTGTAGCTTTCTTTAGTTTGGCCACTAATCGGTTTAGCCCATCTAGGTAGATAGGTATCCCGTGTTGGTTGATGTTCACATATCTAAAGATGTCTGATATTCACACTCAATAATTGACATCATGCCAATTATTGGTACAGAATTCTGCATATCCTCTGAAGCCATGGGAATTTCTTCCTCCGACTCACTCGAGGTTTCAGAATAATGTGAACGACTACTTGGTTCGGCTACACTTCCTACAGAAGAAATCACACTTCTTCGACTCCCTAGGGCTCTTTCGGATCTTAAATTCATTCAATTGAAGAATTCTAGTCTAACTTAGCCAACCTCCAACTCCTAGAGTTCTTTACTAAGGGTCTGAATTTCTAGGGAATATTGGGTTGAATTAAGCCTGACAATGAATCCACGACACATGATACTTGAACCAAAAGAATTCCACGATACTCGATATTTGACCGATTGGAAAAATGCCACGATACTCGATATTTGATCGACTGAAAAAATGCCACGATACTCGATATTTGATCGACTGGAAAAATGCCACGATACTCGATATTTGACTGACTGGAAAAATGCCACGATACTCGATATTTGACCCACATAATACACGATACTAGACCAACTAGACAGATCACGATACACGATACTTGCCCAATATCGTGAGCCAATCAACGATACTCGATACTTGTAACTTCACGATACTCGATCTTCCACCAGTATCACGAAAGGCAATCTTCACGATACATGATACACCGTAGATATCGTGATCAGGAATTCACAATACACGATACACAATATTCGACTAAGAGAAGTTCCACGATAGTCGATACTAGGCCAATATCGTTTTTCGCATTCCACGATACTCGATATTTAACAAATATCGCGAGAATTTTCCTGACGATACTCGATATCCACCAGGTATCGCGAAAAGCAACCTCCACGATACACGATATGTGAGAGGTATCGCAATCAGAATTTCACAATATATGATACACGATACATGATATCTGACTAAGAGAAGCTCCACGATAGTCGATACTAGGCCAATATCGTTTTTTGCATTCCACGATATTCGATATTTAACAAATATCGCGAGAATTTTCCCGACGATACTCGATATCCACCAGGTATCGTGAAAAGCAACCTCCACGATACACGATATGCGAGAGGTATCGCGATCAGAATTTCACGATACACGATACACGATAGGTATCACGATCAGAATTTCACGATATACGATACACGATACACGATATCCGCCTAGTATTGTGAGGATTTCTCAATGATACTCGATATGTGACCACTGCAAGTATCATGATAATCGACCACAAGAGTTCACGATATCCAGGTATCACGATATCTCAACCGTGGGAGAACACGATACTTGACATTTTTCCCATTTTCAACAAGTGTCTTTGGATTTTAATTGCATACAATTATTCCTAGAGTTTATCTACCCTCTCCCCTCAGTCTGTAACACAAAAAATTAACTTTCCTTACCCCGAGATGACCCTCACGATACTTGCCGCAGGTCATTTTACTGAAATGCTTGATTTAATTGGATGTGATGAGTAAAAGATTGATGTGCTCACCTTGGAAGCTATTTTTCAGCTCTTCTATCACTCTCAATTGCTCTGCGCGGCCCCAATCTCCCTGATCTCCAAACGTGATATTCGACTTCTAGCTCTCTCTCGATACTTGTAGGTGCAGGGATGAATGGAAAAGATCGAATTTATTTTTATTTTTATACTTTTTGAAAATATTTGACTCAAAAAGGCTAAAAGAACCAGCTTAACAACTACTCTATTTGCCTAACCTACTTGCCTATTTCCTCCCTCCTACTTTACTCACTCCACTCACTTCCCTAGACTATCAACCCACTACACACACTCCAAGAGTGAGAAGTAGTAAGTGCGGATGAGTGTGACTTACCAAAGAAGAGAAATTCACCAACTCCTCAACTCACTTCAATGCTAAGAGCTACTTACCATCACACGAATGCCTCGGTTTGATTCGACTTTCCCCTGCAACGGTGCCAAAAACGTGTGTACCTAAGTACCGACTTAGGGACTCGTGGAGAAAGAGACTATACCTCGATCCCCCTCAAGTACATATAGTGGGGATTCACACTTTATTTATCAATATGAGGAGTATCTAAACCTAGCCGAGTGTATGAAGACATGCATTCAAATGATGATCAATGCAAATGAGATTCCCAAAGAGTGTAAATAAGTCTAAGCCTATTCTAAACAAGGTTCAGGGATCTGTTGAGATGTCACAATACTTGGAGTAGCAGCCAACAGTAAATCGAGTTTTTCTCTCAGCTCCGAACTCCGAATATAGCCAATAGCAGGTTCATTTCGAAGCTCTCGAGAAGCATCAAATGATAGTCTTTTCACTCAATTTTGACACTTTTACTTCAAGTTATGAGCAAAATACTGAGTTGTGGGAATGACCTTCCTACACTCCAACACTTCCTACACTTCACACACACCTTAACAACAACAAACAAGCACTTTCAAGGATAGACAACACTTCCAAACACTCTTTTCAAGCATCACACATACACACAAGCTCACAAAGAAGATGATACAGAGAGGAGAAGACACAAATTCGAAATTCTATGCTCTTGATTCTCACAAAGGCAAAAAGTCTTTACAAAGAGTCAAAAATTGACTTATATACATGTGCTCTAAAAATGGTTCTTTCACACAAGAGACCGGCACTTTATTCACTAAAAGGTTAATTTCTTATTAATTTACATGGGTAAGCTACTAATCTCCAAGAGTATGCATCTAGAGGACCCCTCTAGTGCATTTACATCGGAAAATATGTTACAACAAAGCTATGATACAAAAATAAAGTGTCCGAATTGGAAAAGTTTTGGGGCCCATCTTTTTCTCTGCCTTTTGCTCTTCTTAGCTCTGCAACAATAACCAAATCCCACTACAAGACCAAGCTTAACATCAAAGGCATAGCTCAATGCATTCTCAAGAAAGGAGGAAAATATAAATTATACAACAAGGAGATTGATATCAAGGTATATGTAAACCCTTCTTCATGTCTAGGAATCCCATATGTCTCTAGATGCCCACAAAACCACTTGGATCCCAAATGTACGTATATGTCTAGGGATCACATATCCCATGGATGCCATAGGATACAAAATGACATGGATGTCGTATGACCATTAAAACCAAAGGATGCATCATGTCCACACCTGGATGCCATATGTCCAAGCTATGTCTAAGGATCCCATATATCCTTAGATCCAAATGTTGCACTTATGTGTTCCTCGAGTAGCTTTGATGTGAACCTTTTCCCTATACATGGACACTTTTTACTCTAGTGCTGGCTAGAGGTTTTTCCCCCATATTACCACATAAATGATTCACTCATATGAGGTGGTACTTTGTACTTAGGGATATTATTCAACTCTTACTTCAATTCAGTTCATCGTTGATAGAGAGAGCTATTCCAGTCATCCATCTTCTCCATGTGTCTTGCTATGTTTGTGCTTCTTGCGTGTCTCTTGCACTTTTAAAAACACCGAAAAATGGTATCAGAGTAGGTTAAAATCCTTCTCAAGTTTCAATTTTTTGCATCACAGTGCACCCTCACTTTTAATAATGCAAATTGACTTTGAAGCATAGAACAATGAATTTCAGAAGCCAAGAAACGTTTCCGTCAGTTGCACTGGAGTTTTACCCCCATTTGGAAGCCATTCATGTAGTTAGAATTGCCATCAGAGTGATGGTTTGTGAGTTGAATTTTCAACATTCATTTCAGCTTTTGTTGTAGTAAAGATTTTGTCACATTCTTGTTCTTTAGTGAAATGGCATGCAACAATGACTTGTTTGGCATGCAACAATGACTTGTTTGGCATGCAACAATGACTTGTTTGGCATGCTTCAAGCTAAAGATAAGCTTGATGGGACCAACTATCCAATGTTGTCTTACATAATGAAGCATGTTCTTATTGCAAAACAACTTTGGAACATAGTGGAAGATGTAGATCGAAGACCTACAGGTTCTTCTACTTCACTGTCTACTATCACAGATGGAGCTTCTTTTTCAAGTACAGTGGTTCCTCCTCCTCCACCTACACAGAACTAGCTCAGATGGGATGGAAAAGATGCTCAAGCTCATGCATTGATTGCGCTTTTCGTGAAGCATCATATAGTTCCACACATTCGATCATGTTCAACATCAAGACAGGCATGGGACACTCTTGCTTCTTTGTATGTCGTGCATAATGAAGCATGTGTTGCATACTTGAGGAAGCAACTTGAGGATGTATATATGGCTGAACATGAGTCAGTGGATGTGTATATGACACGCATCAAGGACTTGAAAGAGCAATTGGAAAACATAGATGAGATTATTTTGGATGCATCACTCATCTCTACATTGTTGAAAGGATTATCAAAATCTTTTCAAAGCTTTGTTATGACACTTCGTTTGGTTGCAAAAGGGAATCCCAATATGTATGCATTTGATGAGGTTCTGTCTCTTATTTTGCAAGAAGAGCAATTCAGAGTGAGTAGGAGTGGTTTGATTGAGGGATCCAAGCACTTGCTATCTCACAAAAGGGCAAAAGCAAGTATCGTTTAGCTTTGGGTTCATCAAAACCAAAGCCTCAACCTTCCTCTTCCACTCATTCCTCTAATGATGTTGATTTGCAAAAGATGGAGAGATGCAAATATTGCCGAAAGGCTGATCATACTATTGATGAGAGTAGAAAGCTTGCTAAGCACAATGAAAAGAAGAAGGAATTTGAATGTCTATTGCTAAAAATTCAGCAAGACAACATGGCTTGAGATTTTTGGGCATTTTTTGTTACATGTCATTATGATGCATCTTTGCATTCTAAATGTATGGTTGTGGGTGAGGCTGATTCGGATTGGTTCTTTGATAGTTATGCTTCAAAAAACATAACTTCATGCAAAAGTTTTTTTGCAATTTTGAAAGATGGACCCAAAGGAGGACATGTGGTGAGTGCAAACAATGCCTCTTATCTTATCATTGGAGTAGGAGAATTTGAGCTTACGACTGCAAGTGGAGGTGCGATTCTCTTGAAAAAATGCATTATATGTACCCGATATCAAGAAGAACTTGATTTCAGTTCTGTTGATTGCAAGATGGACTTCATGTATGTTTTGTTGATGATAAGTGTATGGTTCATGATTTTAGCAATGGTGATATTGTCGTTATGTTCGGTACAATATGTAATGGTTCGTATCGCATGGACACATACAAGAGGGCTGCCTCGAATGCCTTTTTTGCTCATACTTCCTCCATGGCTAAAATGGAGCTTTGGCATGCTCGTTTTGGTCACTTGAACTTCAATAGTTTGCTTTCCTTGCAAAAGAAGGACATGGTTATTGGTTTGCCAACACTTGATTCCATTGTAGCTTGTTCATAGTGATGTATGTGGTCCCTTTAAGATTCCATTGTTTGAGAAGCATGTATATTTTGTTATCTTCATTGATGATGCTAATCGTCATACATGGGTCTATCCTATGAAAGCAAAGAATGGGGTATTTTCTTACTTCAAAGCATTTTTAACTATGGCTGAAAATTTTTCGTCACACGAGCTTTTGACTCTACACACAGATCATGGTGGTGAATACATGTCATGTCAAACATTGATCCAGAGGGATCATTGATCCAGAGGGATCATTGATCCAGAGGGATCATTGATCCAGAGGGATCATTGATCCAGAGGGATCATTGATCCAGAGGGATCATTGATCCAGAGGGATCATTGATCCAGAGGGATCATTGATCCAGAGGGATCATTGATCCAGAGGGATCATTGATCCAGAGGGATCATTGATCCAGAGGGATCATTGATCCAGAGGGATCATTGATCCACAGGGATCATTGATCCACAGGGATCATTGATCCACAGGGATCATTGATCCACAGGGATCATTGATCCACAGGGATCATTGATCCACAGGGATCATTGATCCACAGGGATCATTGATCCACAGGGATCATTGATCCACAGGGATCATTGATCCACAGGGATCATTGATCCACAGGGATCATTGATCCACAGGGATCATTGATCCACAGGGATCAGCCCATGTGTGTGAGGGACAAGGGCCAGTTAGCTGAGGTCCCAAGCTCGGGGGATACCCTAACGTACATTGGTAGTAATGGGAAGTACTTGGGTAGTAATGGGAATAAGTGTTGCATGATGGCCACATGTTCACACTAGACTATTCCAGATCATTGCTATTTATAGATTACATCATTGCTATTTTAGAGTACATCATTGCTATTTTTAGAGTACAAGAGGGTATATATGGATGGGAGGAGAGTCACACACATCATTCAAGTGGTTTCCAACACTTGGTATCAGAGTGTTTGGTGTTCTAGGATTTAGTTCACATTCATTTTCAGCATGCTATTGTGTTTTTTTTTGGACCAGTGACTGAAGTGTGAGAGCAAGGGAGAGTCCTCGCTTGCTCACAAAAAAGGAATTGTTTCTTTATTATATACAATGCATCCAAAGCTTGGAGTGTGGGTGGAGTTTCTCAAAGTATCAATGATGAAATTTCAAATTTCTTACCATAGCTTAAGCTTTGGTTTAGCCATCCAAGTTCAGAGACTCTTTGTGCTATGGCAAGCCCTCTCAAAGCACTTTCCATAGAGTGGCTAGAGGCCATATTTTGGCTTTACATCCCATCATCTTCGGAGTTTCAGGTTTGCCTGTTCATTTTCAACGACCTATTTTGAGCAAAATTTTGAAATATCGACTATTGGAAGAGTGTTGGCATGCTATTTTGACAAAGGGTGGATCATCTTCAACACTTGCACACTTGCAAGTTACTTTTTGAACCTCCACATAAGTGTCTTGTCAATTAATATGCATTGTTGCTCTCTTTTTGCATCATATTGCATATAAGACATCCAATTTTGCATATCACCTAGATTATATGTGCAGTTAAGATGTAGATTTGTATTATATGGTGCATGCATTCTTCTTTCCAGGGACAGGTAAGTATTTTCTTGCAGATTATCAAGGAGAGAAATATAAATTTGTCAGGGTGTGATATCCCCTTTTGGTTTACTTGTAGTTATATTGTGCCTATCAACATTGCAAAATTTGTCAGAGTGTGCAATCCTCTTCGGTCTATTTGTAGATAGATTGTGCCTGCCAACACCGTTATCACAGAAGTTGCTTGTCATAATTTTTCTAGTTTTCAAAATTGCACCGTTATGCTGTCAAAATTTTTAGAAAATTAGTATGCATATGCATTCAAGCATATAGAACATACTAAAAGTTTCTTATTTCTTCATGTTTCATTGAACAAAGGCTTCTAATTTGTTCTTTTCCACTGTCATTTACTTGTTCTAAGTATATATAGAATTTCCAAGCTATGTAATGATCAAGATGCATGATTAGTAGCATTTTGATCACATAATCGTATAAGCTTGTGGATATATGTAATAAAGTAAGCCTATGATCTAAGGGGCCGATCGGTTCAGATAGATCTAAAATCGGACACTGTTTGGTCACTCATATATGGCCAAAGATCTCAAGATTAGACTTAAGTATAAGTCCATATGCTCTCTTAAACAAGAAATCCACTTAGCCTAGTGGTTAAGTCTCAAGGTTGTGAAGCAGGAGGTCATAGGTTCAATCCCCATCCAGTACATGGGGAGAGTACTTTGCCCAAAGAGCTCTAGAGCCTTCTAACTCAAGTTAATGTGAGTTAACTTGGGTCCAATGAGACTTAACTTGAGTGGTATGTATACCAATCACTAGTGGACTCCAGTGGAAGGTGTTAAAGTAGTGGTTGAGATCATTCCAACCATTAGTAGACTCTAGTGGAAGATATGAAAGGAATGGAGGAGATTGCACATGTACTTGTGGAATCTAGTTACATTTGTGATCCTCGTTGATTCGAGAAGCTATATACATATAGGCATAAGGTTGGGAGGATATTTTGTATCTCTCTAACACGTGGTGGTCATGATTTATAGTTCTCTTACATTGGTATCAAAGCCCTAGGCGAGCTTTCATGGTGAACTTGCTAGGCTCATCATCTTCCTCAAGCTTTCATGGTGAGCTTGATGGCTCATCATGTTCCTCACACTCTACACTAGGTTTCATGGAGACCTTGGAAGAGCTTCATCATCTTCTTCTCAAGAATTCAAGTTCTCCCCACTTGTGCTTTTCTTCAAGATTTCCGTTTCTCCTTCGGTTTTCTTGAGGATTTCTGTTTTGCCTTCTTGGCACTGTGTCATTCAGCAAAAGGTATAATTGTGTATCAAACAATGTCCAATGGATGGCAGTGGGTATCGAACTCCTTACCACGAGGATGAAAACCAATGCACTGACCTAGCGAACATTTTCTTGGCAATGAACTATGTGTGTTGATAATTTATTTTTGTGAATACACAACTATCCTCTTGGCCATCATCTTGATATAGCCATTGCTTACTCTATGCTTCTGGAGATTGCTTGGTGTATATGCCCAGCAGCCCAACACCATTTATAGCAAAGCCGCTACTGCTCCCTTGATCTTGAAGTAGCAAAAGTAGAAATGGAATTCAGTCATATATAGTGTGTAGAGGTGTGACCTTTAGAGATCGCTTTTCTTCTGTTCTGTTGTGCTACAATGCTAGCATGGGAGATATCGGTCCTCGCAATTTTATAGTCCTTAGGCCCAGTGTCCATCTGAAATAAATGGAATCTCAGAGAAACAAAAGTCTTCATGTTCAGATTTAAGGATTTGAACTCAAGTCCGCTTGTACTTGAGAGCTCCAACTATCCACGAGGAGAGAGGCACTTTCGAAAATATCAATCAGAATTCTATTCTAATTATATGTTATTTTTCTCGTGGAGCTCAGAAAGAATAAAGCAACAAAATGAGAGGTCATGCAGGACTTGATCTGGCATCAACTAAAAAACAATGCTCTCCTCCATCCACAGAAGCCAAACATGTTTGCAGTCTCCTATCATTTTATTATAGCCTAAAAGTGACCATAGAGAATCACAAAATCACTATGAAAATGACAAGTGCGCTTATCAATCATCCTCACATAGATGACAGACATTGAACCTATGTAGTCTTGGCTCTAACACGCTATTGTAGCCATTGTGCACGATGGCTTTATACACCCCCAATTACTTCTCAAAGTTAGGAATCATCTTTAAAACCCGGTGACTTTAGAGATTGAAACATCGATGCTAACTGAGGCTATCCTAAACACAATCTAAAAACAAATCCCAATATGAGGTGGCTACACATATTTCAAAGTAGCCACGAAGCCATGCTACCTCCCAACTCATCATATGCATTGTGTCAAATTAGAGCAAACCTTGTGTCCTTATGATGAGCGAGTGTTGTCGTGATGTGGTATTTGCTAAAAAGTTAGTTTTCCCTCTAGTTGTATGCAAAAAATAGCCAACGGTTAGCTCAAAAGATGTGTTCGATACACTCATGCCTTTGTTCCAAAATGGTGTGCTTGACTATGGCCATGTAGAGTAGCCAGTAGAGGCTCTGAGGGCTGAAAAATTCCAACAAAATAGAGCTGAAAATGCAGAGAATTTCCAACCGAACATGGCTGAAATTTTTTAGCCAAAATTTATTGAAACTGCTGGAAATTTCCAATCACATATGGTTGAACATTTGCATCAAAATATGGCTGAAAATGAGCATAAAATTCAGCCCACGCATGATATATATGTTGATGATGTATTTCATAATGAACACATGTCTATCAAGAGTGCACAAACTATGCCAAAGTGGTTGAAACGAAGTTTGCAGGACAACAAATTGAATGCACCTTTACTTGGTAGAACAAAATCAAGCTCTCGCCATGCATCAATCAATTTTGTGGATTATTCTCTTATTGCAATCACATGTAATGAAGAACCACTTACTTTTGAAGATGCATGTGATGATCCACAATGGATGAGTGCTATGCAATCAAAAATGGATTCCATACATACGAATGGTACTTGGGAGTTATGTGAATTGCCAAAAGGAAGAAATGCCATTGGTACAAAGTGGGTTTACAAGATTAAGAGAAAGTCTGATGGTAGCATTGATTGCTACAAAGGTAGATTGGTTGCCAAAGGATACACAAAACAATATGGGATTGACTATGATGAAACTTTTACACCTACTTAACACATGACTAACATTCATATCATGGTTCCATTGGCTGCCCATCGAGGTTGGAAAGTACATTAGTTGGACATAAAAACAGCTTTCTTGAATGGTGATTTGCAAGAAGAGGTCTATTTGAAGAAACCTCCTAGATTTTCCATGAAAGGGAAAGAGCATATGGTCTGTCACTTGCATAAAGCCTTGTATGGTCTCAAGCAATCTCCATGTGGATGATATGACAAAATCCATAAGATTGCTCTTGGCTTCACATGTAGTCCAATTGAAAGCACACTCTATGGTCATGTGATGTAAAACTTGACATTTTTATGGCTGATTTCCAGCATACTTTTGATGTCACTTATCTTGATCTTTTGAGCTACTATCTTGGCATCCAATTTGTATCCATTGAGGGGAAAATTGTTATGCACCAAGAAAAGTACGTTGAAAAACTACTTCAAGATTTTGACTTTGAGGATTGCAAGCCAGTTTCCACACGAGTTGAGACACGATTTAGGTTCTCCGTTGAGGATTCCAGTGATGCATTTGACACTTCTCTTTATCAGCAAGTTGCGGGATGTCTTATATATGCATACAACACACGGGTGGATATATAGGATGTTGTTTCTCAGTTGAGTCAATTCATGCATAGCCGTGGCACTAAGCATTGACAAGTAGTGAAATGTGTGTTTAGATATCTCAAAGGCACTTTGAGTCTAGTTCTCTTTTATGGAAGAGATATTCAACCATGCTTGCATGCTTTTACAGATAGTGATTGGACTGCTTGTTATGATACTCAGGTGTCCACTAGCGATAATTGATTTTTCCTTAGAGATTCAAGCATATCTTGGTTGAGTAAGAAGCAACCTATAGTGGTGACATTGATTTGTGAAGCTGAGTACAGGGTAATTTTCACAGCTACAATGGAGTGTATATGGCTGAGACACCTATTGATGGATCTTTGCATGGAGATTGATGCTATTACACATATTCTGACTGATAGTCATAGTGCGATGTATCATCACCCATTTCATCAAGTCTATTCACTAGCGATTTCTACAAACTACTAAAACATTTTGCATGGTTAGTCATGTGACTTGAAGCACATGAATCAACATACCAAAAATTACCATTTGATTTTGAAACCTCAGTAGACATTGTGTATCATAAGATGTTGGACCATAAACAACTTCTCTGAATCATCTGCACTTGTGGATGCATAGTTGTTTTATTGCTTTCTGTTGTTTGATTCTTTTACCTAGAGTTGTACTCAAAGTTACTAGGTTTACCACAATTCTAGAATCTCGTAGTGTCATTACTTGAATAATTTCTTTGGGAATTTTTGTGGCCCTTTTGGCTCCTCCTACCTGGAAAGTGTCACGTACCTCCTACATTAGTGTGTTGTTGACCTTCTTCCTAGTTATTGTTTCCTCTTCCACTTCCAAAGCATTTGCCTCAGTCTCTTCCTCTATTAGCGTATAAAATTTGATCATAACTAGCTTTTCCTTGGGAGTTAGAGTCTTCACCAAGGTTTGTTTCTTCAATTATCAGCATGGATAGAAGATCAACAAAATTTGGAATATTGTCCTTGGTTTGAATATAAATTAAACCACAAAGGTATACCAACCTTATCATCATCATCTACATTGACACCAATAAATGCAAGTGACTCACATATGCTTTTGATTTTTAAGATGTAGTCACTTATCGACATGCTCTTTTTTTCCAATGTATACAACTCATTCTTGAGTTGCAACTTCTATGCCTTTGTATGGGTCTCATACAATGTGACCAAAATTTTTCCAAGCCTCTTTTAGAGTTTTGGCATCCTGTGTGTGCCCAATCATGTGATCTTGTATGCTAATAGACATCCAATACATTACCTGCCATGCTCCTTGATTCCACTCTTCATATGATCATAATCGGTCCACATAATTATGGGAGGTTTTCATTATCTCCTTTGATGTACTTTGAGTAGCCTTTTCCAATCAAGAAATTAATCATTCTAAATCTACAAGCATGAAAGTTTTTCTTGTCCAACTTATCGCTCATAAGTTGACTCATTCCATCAACATTTTCCATTTTTACAACAGTTTACAATACTACAAAAACACTAGAAGCAATACCTCTTTATGAACACTCTCAAATTGTGACTTGAAAATTCGTACTTAGAAAAACACAGTTTTTGTGCATCATAATACCTGGAATCTCTTGAAATTCTAGCTTTGAAATATTTGGAGATGTAAAATAGAACAAAATTTATAGTTTTGCAAATCGACCCCCTTTTTTGTGGGACCCATGTTGCACACTCAAAATGGAGGTAAAAAAGACTCCTACTTGCACACCAAATTTTGTAGCAATCTATCATTTTTAAAGCACATGAACTCTTCACACTCGACCTTCTTCACGAGCTCTCTATAGCCACACTAGATTTGATACCACGTCAAGATAAAAGAGATACGAATGAGAGTTCCCACACAATCTCACACATAAGGAAAGGAGCACACTCTGACTGAGGCAATGAAGAATGATCTTCTTCTACTTCTTCTATTACATAAAGAGAATATACAAGAAATGACCCAATGCAACTTCAAAACCAGTACAATATATGAAGAGAAATACATAAAGAAAACCTTAATGTCGATGAATGAGTGAGTTGAGAAGAAGCAAAAGTGCCATCACTCTTGATAGATAAATATGGTTACTCTCACTAAAATTATCTCTAACATATATTGGCATCACCAATATACATTTAAGAGAAATGAAAAGTGGTCCATGTCATCTGCGATCATCACATGTTGAGCATGATATCTTAACAATTCAATATTTGAGGAAGTGATTCATATCATCAAGCAAATGAAATCACAGTGCCAACATATTGTAAAGATAAACTCTAAGGTATAATTACTTTCCCAAAGATAACAAGATCAAACTCAATTAGGTTTCATAGAAAAGATGTGCACGTAAGTTGAAGGGCAAAATATACCTTATAAGAATTCAAGGATTCCTAATACTTATATTAAGCAAATAAGCAAGACGATAGTAAATTCTATGTTGCGACTTCAAGTAAATTAGGTGGAAATGTTCTAAAGGGACTATTCGATCCAAGGAATTGTCACTCAAGTTACACAAGCATTTCTTGTATGAATGAAGAAGAATTAGAAAATTAATTTTCTTGAACAATATTTTTTCAATCATAATTCTTGAATTGCATGTTAAGGGTATCAAAGATTTGTTGCCAAGAGTACCTATTGTTGAAGGATATGACCATGTCTACAAAATTAAGGTTCATCCAATCAAGTCTTTAAGATGAAATATCAAAGAATAATGACTTGTTAATCCATATAAAGAAGCATCAAATTCCTATAAATGCTAAAAATCAATTATTATTTATTATTTATTCAAATATAACTGAACTTGGTACATCTAGATAAAGTTGTAATTAAAGAAAAAATTGTTTAAAAGATCAAGATACTAACATAGATGGATTAAGTAAATGCATGAATATTTTCAAAGGATGTAATTAAAAGGTACTTCATATAAAAAAAAGTGATGTATCTAGGTTTTTAAATGTGCATAATTTGCACATCTATTGTGTATGTCAAGTATGATGGTATGGCACACCTGACCTTGCATCCATATAGGCATATGTTGTTCTATACGAGGGTAGGAACCACATCAAGAAGTTCCACCTCCTTAATTGTCAATCCGCAAAAGAGATAGGATGATGTGAATATCATGAATGAGTGATGTGCATGAAGGTGGAGGTTAAAAGCACACAAGTGCACACACACATACAATCACATGGTAGAGACAAGAGAGACACAATGGAAGGTGAGAATCACACTTGCATTACTCCAAATAGCTCTTACAAAACTTGAACACACTAGCTAACCTCAAAAATTAGCTCTCTACCTCTTTTTATGGTTTCTAAACTAGTTCTAATCAGTTTTGAACCTAGTGTCTAGCTTAGTTAAAAAATAGGTTCTAAGGGTCATTCGAAGATCCATATGAAGTCTAAAAATTACAAAACTTGGTATAAGCGTTGTACCTAAGCTCCTCAAGCTCGAGGACTCCTCAACTTGCACAAAATGGAGCTGATTGATACAAAATTAAGTTTTATATCTTACATATGTTACATGAGTCATTAAAATCACTGTGACTAGTTTGTCCAAGAGATAATGAAAACATCTTTCTTGAAAAAATAATGGTTTTGTTCCTCCATACTTCCTACATTTCCATTCACATCCTGCCCCTACACCTATGTCTGTGGCTACTGCCAGTTGCACTGGCAACACCCCCCTCCCTCTCACATCTGTCATCCCTGACAGATCCTAGTTGCAGGGCTTGGGTGAGGTAATTCTGCAAGAGATCATGGGTGAGTATTTGTTCTATGATGTGGAGACCTCATGCTAAATCTGCTTCTAGCTTTTCCTAGTCGACCGCTTGAGGTTCATCATGGGGCAGAGTCTGTAATGCGTGGAGTACATCATTTGTTCATAGGCAAAAATTTGTAACAAGTGTGTGGGCTTGCCGATGAACACTTTTGAATGGTACTCCCAAAATCCCATAGTAAACATCTCTTCAAAGGTTAATTTGAAACATGTTGGTAAGTACTTAATCTAGTAGTGCCATGAGCACACCTTGAGCGATGACATTGTACTCATATCATAAACTAGATCACTGTTACCATGCTCAAAACCAGGGGTGGACACATGTGGGGGCCTGACGTGTCTAAAGATTTTAAATGTGGTTTGCATCATATTGAAAATTTTGATGTTCATTTGGGCGGCTACATCAATCATGCAGTGAAGACGAGGAAGTGAATGACATATGGTAGCCATCATGTACCCAATAGTGGGGGGACACCAGGGTGGTGCCAAATATGGATAGTTTAGCTAATCCTAGCATTGCTTATTATTTTGTATTTTTCTAGCAAATGCAGTTAATGAACACTGACGAGGGACAAAGCCATAACACAGGTTGTACTTTAAGTGTAAGGGGGCCTTTGTCTAGGTTTACATCATCTTTGGATATTCTTGCAGTAATTCTTTCCTCCAATTGGGTTGGAAAATATTGCCTCACTGGGCATCGAGCGGTAGATCGGTGGGTTCAAATTGATTGGCATGTTTGGGTTTCTTGCTTGACCATGTATATGAAGTAAGGCTTATACTGTAGCTCATTAATATGGATGTACATGCATG
The DNA here is from genome assembly GCA_020310875.1 of Ceratopteris richardii. NCBI lineage: Eukaryota > Viridiplantae > Streptophyta > Polypodiopsida > Polypodiales > Pteridaceae > Ceratopteris > Ceratopteris richardii. The sequence continues at coordinate 39,957,656 of CM035416.1, read as the reverse complement.
AACATAGTTTGAGCTAATTCTACCATTTTCATGCAGAGCTTAGTTCTCTCAATTTCTAGTTCTACCCTCGAATAATTCGTACTCAGTTCTCCCACTTGGGGTCCTTCTTTTAGTCTTGCTTGGTATGCTTTAAACATCATATCTAGGTTCTCTAGTATAGATTTGGCTAGAATTGATCATCATTTTGGGGTTGGGTTTCTCCTGATTTGAAACTTGCAATGCTAGTTCTAAAATTTTGGCTCTAGTCTCTTTTGGGCTTCCTTCTAGCTCACATATTTTCTTAATCCATTTTCTTTTGAGTATCTCTCATGAATCCTTCCAAGATCTGGTTTTTCTTCTACTTGACTCTCTGACTTTGCTACTCTCAGCTATTTTATCAGGCTTTGATTATTGATTTTGTAGGAATTCTTGGGCTCTCATTACAGCTTGAATAGGTACATAGGTCAGGGTGGATCCATTTGAAGTGTGCACAATGTCTACCATGTTAACAGGCAATACTTTAGATGCATTGGTAGGGTTTTTAGGGCACTCTCGTATGACATGCTCCTTACCATAGTCAATACAAAAACCTTGAAAGTTATAATACTAGGGTTGTCCTGCTAGTGGAGGATGTGGACACTCCCTTATGTAATGATCTCCTTGGCACCTAAAGCATTTTAGGGCCCTATGGTCTTGTCTATCTCAAGTGGGCCATGGGTTTGGATTGGCATACATGATATTAGCATAATCTGGCTCCCAGGTAGGTTCCATCAATGGGCTCTCATATTGGTATGTTTCCATATGTTTTGGCAACTCGGTGTAGTAAGTGGGTGGGCTATCTACATAAGTAGAATCAAAGCTATTGGAATCAGGATCATTTTATGTGATTAGTGGAGATGAGGGTACTAATGCTCTATTGAGATTCCCTTCTGCAACAACATATTTGATGGAGATTACATTGGTAGGGGGTGGTGGTTGCTGGCCTAGGACCGGTTGGGGTCGAGGTTATGTTTGGTAGGGTACCTAGTAGTTTTGTTGAGGCCTATAATAGTGAGGTTGAGTGTTTTGTTGGCCTAGATATCTATTGGGTTGTTGATAGGCCTGCGGATAGTTCTGTCTAACCACTTGCTTATTGTATAGACAATCTTGTGCAATGTGGTTAGCGCACCACCTTTCTATTGTGTAGTACTAACTAATAGGGTTATGTGAGGTTGTGTTGAGTTTGGATAGATGTTTGCCATATGGTCACCACCACAGGAATCATCGCAGATCACCCAAAATTGCAAAAATTCAAGCCCTAATTTTTTGTGTTTCATTCAAACCGTCACGATGGTCATGTGCAATCACGATGGCATGATGTGTCATCACGATGGTTTGCAATAAACATGATGTGATGGCCTAGTCTTATCACGATGGGATGGTGCAATCACGATGGCATGGGGGATCATTGCAATGGTGTGGTCTTGTCACGATGGTGTGAACCAATTGTGATGATCCAAAGACACGATGGTGTCGAAGGATCATGATGGTATAAGCCAATCGTGATGGTTTTGTCGGGGATGATCATCATGCTGGTCTATCCAATTCATCGTGATGGCCTTGGCCCATTGTGATGGTCACAAACCATCGTAATGACATGAGTCAATCATGATGGTTTGGTCTCATCACGATGGCATGAGGCACTTGTGGTGGTGACACCTCATCATGATGGTGATGAACCATCGTGATGGTTCACCAAAATGAAATTTTTTTTGATGCAACTATGGATTCCTTTATGGGCAAGGGTGCTCCATACCGTGCATATGATGCATACCCAAAAACATGAATTTCTCAGACCATCATGATGGTTTGAGGCATTCAACAAATATGGAGAAAAACTAAAAAATTCACCCGTGGAGAGTGGGAATCTTGTTTTGAAGGACTTTCCTATAAAGAAAACTCAATAACACATGTAAATCCACACACACTTGCTCTCTCTCTCTCACTCGCTCTCTTACAAATGAAGGAAATGAAGAGGGAAAGGTGGATATGATGAGTTTTTATGATTTTTCGCGATGAAAGTAGATGATATGGGGACAAAAGAATTGTGTAGGGGAGGTGAAGGAAGATGAAAATGGCATAAAAACAACAACAAAAGTGAAATTAATTACCTTCCAACACCGATTCTCCCAACACTCTTACAATCACACGTTCATCCTAGAGCTCTTCCTCAGCAACGATACCAAATTTGGTGTTGTTGTAGACAAGGGTAGGCACCACATCAAGAAGTTCCAGCTCCTTAATTTTCAATCCACAAAAGAGGTAGGATGATGTGAAGATCGTGAACGAGTGATGTGCATGAAGGTGGAGGTGAGAAGCACACAAGTGCACACACATATACACACATACGATAGAGACAAAAGAGACACAATGGAAGGTGAGAATCACACTTGAATTACTCCAAATAGCTCTTACAAAACTTGATTACACTAGCTAATCTCAAACAAGCTAAGCTAAAAAATGAGCTCTCTAGCTCTTTTTATAGTTTCTAGACTAGTTCTGACTAATTTTGAACCTAGTGTCTAGCCTAGTTAAAAAATAGGTTCTAAGGGTCATTTGGAGGTACAAATGAAGTCTAAAAATTACAAAATTTGGTATGAGCATTCTACCTAAGCTCCTCAAGCTTGAGGAATCCTTGGCTTGCAAAAAATGGAGCTGGTTGATACAAAATTGGGTTTTATATCTTACATATGTTACATGAGTGATTAAAATAAATCTTAATGGCTTGTCCAAGAGATAATGAAGACATCTTTGCTTGAAAAAATAATGGTTATAGTCCCCCGTACTTCCTGTGTTTCCATTCACATGCTGCCTTTGTGCCTATGTCTATGGCTACCACCGATTGCACTACCAACAGTGTAATTATAATGCTATGGGACATTGAGCCTTGGGATCATGAATAGTTTAGTCTATGGACTCATTCAAAAGGATTAAAAACTAACCCTAAAGCAAAACTTGGAAGCAATGAAGGCCATCCAAGTTAGCTATAAAGCCACTCATGCATTTAAACACTTTGATAAAGTGGAAGCACGTTACCATAAATTGGACTAAATAAAAAGAAATGAATCTTCTTCAGTGGTTAGCAAGAAGGCTTTGAACCATGAAAAATGGTAGTTAAGTCTTATGGACAATATAACCAAAAGTATACCAATCTTTAAGGAGGTTCTTCATATTCAAAATCCAAAAAGCTACTTGCTTAGACTTGAGTGGAGGGGGAGATCTGTAGAAAATCCCTAGGGTAGGTTGCTACATTTTGAGCATCGAGAAAATAAATATTAAGATAAAGATTATGTCGTTGTCATTATTGCTTGATGAAGAAGACTTTATCAAACTTGGATCAAGAACATCCAAGTGATTGCAAATGAAACTACCATACATGAAGTAAAGGTAGTCCCCAAAAGAATGTGTCTACATAGGACCATAGACATCACTCTAAACAAGTTGCAATTTCAAAGTAGCTCTAACTGAACCATGTTTTGGGAAGGAGGAACTCCTCATTTTGCCCAAAATACCACCTTTTCATACATGTTTACTAGGTGCCTCAAGTTTGGGTAGAGAGGACACCATTTCATATTTTTGTTGGCGTAGCAGACTAGCAAAATTCAGACCACCAAACCATGCATGCCAAAGCTTTGCATCTTAGATAGCCTGAGAATGTTGTATTGCACATTCTAAATCATTCACAAATTTTGCATAGTCTATCAGCTTATACAACACACAACATGAATGCCAAAAGCAATAATAACATTGCCATTTGAAAGATCATGAATTGTACATTTGTCATCAACAAATTCGACAACCAAGCCAATCTTGACTAATGTTGAAATTGACAACATATTTTTCTTAATCTTTGGCACAGAAAAATCATCTAACAATGTGAAAGAACTACCATCAATAGTAGTCAGAATGATCTTACCAACTCCCATGATAGGAAAGTGGAGTTGTTAGCATATGTGATAGTATTCCCTGTAGTGGCAAGCTCAAGGGAACTAAAGAAACTGTGTTGTGGGGTAATATGTTTGGTTGCCCCACTATAAAAAATACCAAGCATATGAGTCTACTATGTACACTATTCTTCATTTTGCACAAGATTAGTAGACTCTATTTTAGGTGTAGAGGCCCTGCAACAACCATTCTAGCCTCTTTCTTCTTTGCTGCTTTTGCAGCAAGATTTGGACAACTCTTTATGACATTGTCATTTCCTTTACAGTATTTACATAATTGTATCTGCTTTTCTGTTTTCTTTTTGTCTTTGTCTCCCCTTTGTCTGAATTGAAGCAAGCCATTTTCTAAAGGTAGGGAATACCTCATCCTTCAATTTTATAGGATATACCCAAAATTTTCTAGTAGCATCATCTAAAAAAGTGACAAAGTAAAGAGAACCCCTAATGACCTCGAGGGCATATGAACACACACATCTATATGAATGAGATCTGAAGGCTGAATTGAAGAGTCAATGTGCATCTTATGCACATTCCTAATTTTCTTTCCATATTTCAAATTCTCACAAAATTAAAAATCAACAAAAGATAACACAAGCAAGTAGCCAGAACAAGAAAGATTTTCCATTCCACTATGAGACATGTGGCAAATGACCATGCAAATACAAGCCATATGATGTTTTTTAACAGCTAATGTGTTCTTTTGTGATGTAAACAAGGGATAAAGTAGCCAACTTTGTTTCCTTTTGCAATAACCATATTGCCCTTTGATATGCAAAAGGAGTGAACATAGAAAACCACCTTGTAACCAAGGTCATGAATGGCCAAGTGACATCAAACTTTGTGATAACTGAGATACATGGCATACATTATGCATAATAACTTTTGAATCATCAATGAATTGCACAACACATGGCATACATTATGCATAACAACTTTTGAATCATCAATGAATTGCACAACCACATCTCCAATCCTGGCAGTGTCACACTAGTAAGAGCTATCAAGTTTCAATGTACCAAGAGAATTTGCGGCATAACTAGAGAACCATTCTCTATGTGGTGTCACATGGAAAGATGCACTAGAATCTAGCAACCACATGTGGGAAAGAGAATCAACCATAAGAGCCTCAGTGGGCACAACATTGTCAAGTGTCAACATATCAACATCATCAAAAATAGCATTAATTTCTTCAATCTTCATAGTCGAAGTAGATGGTGCAAGTAGTTGTTTAATATGCCCATCAACATTCTATCCTTTACATTTGGCATTCTTTAATATATAGCAGTATTTCTTCATGTGTCTTTTCTTATGAAAATAACGTCATTCGATATCCCTCTTCCTTGATTTACTTCTACTTTTATTCCTTTGACCATTTTTTTCCTTGTTCTTGATCTTTCCACATTGTTGATTCTTTCCTTGGTATGAATCACAAACATTATATGCATCTCCAATCTCAGTGACAACCACAAATTTTCTATGAATCTCCTCACTCAAGAGTGATCCACAAAGTCTCTCGAGAAAATTGGATTAATGAACAATAATGCCCAACCAAAAATATTATGTGAGAATAAATGTGTTCACATCAATGTCTATCAAAGAGTAAATCAGCCACTATATAGTTGTGTATGAATGAGATCTTAAATCAGACATCATAAATCACGCAAGAAGAAGTCACCGAGAACTCATCAAATCTTGTGTATGAATTTTGCAACAAGAAGAGCTCTGTTTCTCACATTACCAAAAAGTCTTTTACTAATGAGATCTTGGCCTTTTTATAGGAGTTTCTCAATACCTTTTATTTTTATTTTAAAAACCGCTAAAAATGAAAAAGAGATCTACTCAAAAGTTTTCTTCTTTTGCGGGTTCTTCAAGGCTCTTCACTAAAAACTATGTAAATACAAATCCCATTGCACAAAGTTTGTGAAAACTATTGTAAAAAGTTTATGAAAAACTATTGTAAAAAGTTTATGAAAACTATGTCACACATATATATTCTTCTATAATTTCACACATGTTGATAAGCCTTTTGTAATATCCACACTAGACAATGAAAGCTTGTACTTATTTTACGCTTCTTAGTATAAGCATATCTAGTAATTATTTGATTTTATTTCATTAGTAAAGATGAAGGCTTTGCCTCCATAAGTTCCTTGACCACAACCGACCTCCGGTCTCCCCGAATGAGATCTCCTTCATGAAAGATTACACCTACAACCACTCTTCCCTATGCTTTTCGTTTAGTAGTAATGTTTCGATATCCTATAGCCCTCAACGTGTTGTCCAGCATGTCCCCAAAAGAGTAGTAGGATACATGCTCAATTCCCTGTGCATCAACGTATTGTATATACGATTCGTATAGACTTCTTGCGAGGGGAATCTTTTTATCATAAGATTTTAATTTTGCATACCATGAAGATGCACTTTTTGGGATTCATGAAAACTCTACATGTTTGCATTTTTTGGAAATTTTTGTACCTCCAACATGTGTAAATGTATCAAGATTGAATAGATACATATATCAAAGCTTGAATTTTATTGAAATAAAAACTGTATAGATGAAGGGGCATAGTACCCACGGGACCCTTATATACCACAAAGTAGGGGTTAGATTTCTTGAAGGTGACACTTGATAAGGACTACGTGAAGGCAATTAGTTTAAATATGCCCGAAGGTAATATATTGGCCTAGGGCCCACAATTGTCTTGCCATAGGGAGGGGTTGAACCCTGGCCTCTACCTCAAGAGGCCAAGGGACCGATCGAACAACCTAACAAGCATTGCCAATGTTTCTAAATTTGAAGGTTATAACTCAACATGGATTAATTGCCCATTCAAGGAGAAAGTTTGTCTTATGTTGAATATATCTTGGAAGAGTGACCTTTTGAAATAGTATACCTCTATGCAAAGATATTCATAAGTGAATTCAAGATCTGTTACAATTGTTTCTCCATCTCTCTTGTCATGGATATAAACTTCACTTTTCATTTCCTCTAAAATTATGACCACAAACATTCCTTTAGCTCATAACATTCCTTATCGCAACACTTGACCATATTTTTCTTTTTTACAAATATATTTACTGTACTCCAATCATAAACCTCAAACTCCTCATTATTAAACTTCATGAGAGCGTATGCAAGATCAAAAATTCCAAAATTAGTGATCTTGGTGAGTTTCAAAATTATCAAGTCTTTAAAAGTTATATACATGAAAAGAAATCACACGTTCGATTCTACAAGAAATCACCCATTGAACCTAATACCAAGGAAGAGATAGCTACAAAGATTATTTGGAGGCTAAACATCAACCTAGATCCTTGATTGAACCACAAGAAGGCTAGATATATCTCACATAGGAGGACTAGTCTGTCAATTCATGCACTCCCCTCCTAAAAATCACTTAGATATGGTTAATAGCGTCTTAAGATATAAACTGCCAAAATAAATGAAGAATAATTTTATGAATATGATAATAATTCTTTTTAATGGTTTTTTTAATGAAATTTGGAAAAGAATTATTATGGAGAGAAGATCTATACTAGGTTTTTATTCATGCATGAAAAATGTGAGCATATTGTGGAGTTTCAAAAACCAGCCTATGGCGACCTTATCTCCCAAGAAAGATGAGTGTCAAAGTGCAACCATGCAACATGTGAAATAACATGTCTCAGAAAGCTTTTTGTTCTTCTTGTTGATGATATTGGTTGTATAACAATTTATTGTGAAAATATAAAGTACAATACTAGTTTCTTTGAGAAGATGTCTTCAAAAAAGAAGCTCATTTGGAGTAGCTGCATACAAAAACATGTTGTAGACATTTTTGCAAATCAAAGAATCTTTTGAGATTCAAAGACAAGATGAATGTGAAGGCAGTAAATGATGAGCTTAAGGGAGGGGGTTGGAGATGTAAGATCCTAATAATGCCCTGTTTTGATGTAAATAATCCCACATAATAAAAACAGACAAATAAATCTTAGACTAGAGCGATATAGAAACTAAATATCAAACAAATCATTCTTTTGAGATTTCATGACTTTGAAACAATGCATAGGAGAATGGTGTATATGATACATGATATGCTATTATGTCCATGGGAAATTAGCAATTATGATAGTTTGAAGCTCACAAAGAATTAAGGAGTTGACATAAATTATCTTCATGAATTACATTCATTTTTTTTTAGCTCAGCATTGGGAGAGAACATGCAATTTGCTCATGGTAGCAATTTAGCATCATAAAGGAGGTACTGAATTTATACCATGTATGGTTATGGAGACTGCATGAGAGGATGCAAAACAATTATATGTGTTTTTGTTTATGCTACTTGTAGCAAAAGAAAGATAAATAAAAAAAAATGGGTGACACAAATAATTAATAGAGGCGTCATGTTTTACAAGCTTGTATAATCATAAATCAACATCAATTGTGGTCTATGTATTATTTTATCACATTGATGTGCAATCAGAGTTACATGAATGCAAAAAGTTAAAGCTTGGAGGTGGTTTTATCTAAGGTGAAATTGGTTACAAGATCAAATTTTTATAAGGTGTAAAAACGTATTGAGGTGCATCACCTCTTCATTGCAAAAAAAATTTCCATACAATCCATTGAATTGCTGTATGAAAAAGTGTAGATTTGAGTTAGTTTTATCTTCATGATTCTTGAAGATCTGCATATAATGTTAACTACTTCAAGAACATGCTTGAATTGCAATATCTATTGAGCTTGAGGGTGCTCATACATGAAGATCAATATAAGTAAAGGGAATTGCTATTTGTATTGCTTCTGAGAGTACTACATGCCGATCAACTAGCGGTACAAGTCGATAGTTGGATTGCAAGAGCTAAAAATACTCATTACATTGCATAGATTGTCGTTACATTGCTTTGTGAGATAGAAGAATCATGTGAATACTATGTCCATTCACCTCTACAGTTATACTTTCAAAGTTGAAGCCGAAAGAATAGGTGCTTGCCGAACCTCTTTAAAAAAAAAAAAGAAAAAAAAAACTATAAAACTAACTGACTTCCATGCTTTCCCTACCTTGTGAAAGACATTCGGTTGAGCTGTCTTTGAGCAATTGCACTCTCTTGTTTAAAGATGAATTGAGAGAGAGGATTCTACTTCCTTTGAACATCATGTGGCTGGGAACTCAAAAAAAAAATGCGAACTGGAATTTCAGACCCTCGAAACAAATTGACAGAGGATTCTCGTTGAACGTCCTGTGGCTCGATACTCTACTCAACTAAAACCCTCTACAGGGATGGGAACGATAGCAATGACAGCGTCAAGGTCAGGAGTCGGACATGGCTTATTGGCAAGGCTTGCGTTCCCGTCGACAGGCAGGGAGTCAGGGTGGAGGAGCATGTACATGATACCGCAGTTAGTAGTACTCTCCCGTAGCAGGCGCGATTTTCCACGCATTTTTGCGAGCTCTCTTGCAGGCTCTTCGGGGACATCTCCATCTTCGTCATCGTCATCTTCGTCATCATCTTCTTCATCATCCTCTATTTCATCTTCCTCTGCATTCGCGTCTTCCTTTTTCTCGTCACCCAAAACCACACCCAAGGAAGCAGAAGCTGCCGTGCCCGCATCAGACGAGCGTCCTCGTATGCCTGCCGTTCCAGAGGAGCGTCCGAAGCCCACTACTGCCGTTGCTGTTGTCGAAGCTTGTGAGCTTTTCATCCTTCTAGTTTCCAGACTATTCAACGCATTTGAATTGCTCTTTAAATTTTGATGCTTGACTCTTTTTGGCAGTGAGACTTCATAATAATTTTGAGCTAATTAACTGGAGTTACTGACTCTTCACCATTTGCTCAGTGGCTGGTACTTTGAATGTTTTCTAGATGGTTTACGCATGAGTGGTGGCGTTGTCAATAGAATCGTGAGGTTTCCTTGGCGATACTTTTTGATGATTAATCTTCATACATTTTCCTCGATAATTAACTTACAACGAACTGTCAGTGATGATAGCAGGAATCAATTTAATGCTTTTTAGAAGACATTGCTCCTCTAGGCATGTTTAAGAACGCTGTTTATACTACTGATGCCAATCAAAATCTTTCGAATCTCGATGCTCAGGCTGCCCAAAATTGATTAATTCCTCAACTCTAGTGCTGCCCACTAGTTTCAATATTTGATTGATTCCTTAGCTGCAGAGATGTCAACATTTATGAATTGGCTTGCAAATAAGCTTGGGATGCTACACTTAATGTGAAGTCACACGGGATCCCTGTATACATCAGACCTAGCTTGGGGGCACTCCTAAGAGTTACCCTCTCTATTTAAGTATCTCTAGAGCATCTAATGCTAGATGAGCGGGTAGGGCCTCTTTTAGAAAGTTCCTTGGTCATTGTGTTGAAGACGTTGAATCTGCGAATCTTCCTGAATGGATTCAATTTTCTTCGCACAGACACATAATTATGCCCATTGGGCGAGTGCGTTGACAAGGTGATCCTATCTCATCAAGGGATTGCCATTGTATTCCCTCCATTCCAAGAAGGATGCAAAAGTCCACCATTTCTTGAACTGTTTTTGAAACTCTCGAGTAAGTCTATGAGTCTTCTTTCTTAGAATGAGCAACACAAGACATGGTGTTAATCTACAAACTTGAATAGGTGCATCTTGTAATCATCAAACATGCACCATTTCACAGATCTAAACCCAAAGGACATTAATATGGGCGCTTGTAATTTAAGTGTTCAGCCAAGAATGAGGTGTCTCTCGGTTGTGAAATCAGCCACATCCTCAAATGATTTTATAAATATAGCCCTTGGGCTCATTTATTAGGCTTTCCTTGTAGATGCACTTGTACTCTTGGCCCTTGGTGGAGTCACCTACACACATGAATGGTGTGGTTATCGGGGTATGGGATGCCATGTCATTTATGTAATGGCCACGTGCATAGGTAAAGGCTTCCAAGCTCAAGGGTGAGCCCTTTTGGCTCTATGGTTGGGATGTGAGTCTGATATCTACCCTCTGTGTTTGTGGATGTGGTTAGAACAAGGCAAAGTAACATATACAAAACAAGCTTAGCTCCTAAAGCCATATGTCTCATGAGGATGTCTCTTCCAAGAGGAGAGGACAAGGGGGGCATATGAGAGCTGGTGGCTAGAGACACATGCAAGTTCTTTTCTTATATGTGTCTTCATGTTAATAGGAAGTTGAAAGGGCTTCTTGTTTTCCACCATGTCCATAGAAGCTTCCATTGTGGCAACCCCCTTGCCTACCATGGAAGTAAAAGGGAATCACATGCACAATCCATGTGTGATGGATATGAAGAAAGGAGGAGAGGAGACCATCAAGATTCAAGGGTCCAAGGTGAGCAAATGAATAAATCCATTTGTTCAAAGCAAAGCTTGCATTTTGTTTATATATTTCCATGCGCCTTCTAGGAAGGCTTCTTCATTCCTAGACATGGGGTGGGGAGGATTGAAACCTTTGGGGGCATGGTGCGGTTTGGATGTCACATAGATGTGTGTTTCACTTGGATTGAGGGGTATCTTATGGATCTTTTTAGAGATCTTTGGTTGTTGGATAAATCGTTGTTTGATCGATGGCCCAGTGAACTTGAGTCCTCACAGTAGTGCTTTTTGACACATGGTTTTTGAATCCTTGTGTGGCATTGATTTGTTTCTCTCTCGTAAATCACTAATGTGTGATCCTTATGCTCATATTACCTCTTTTTATTTTAGTTTATTTATCATTTATTTACTTCTTTATTTTTTTGATTTTTATTAATAATATTTCTCTTTTTTAATTATAATCATTGTTATTTTTTTTAATTTTAATTTTTTTGGTTTATTTATTTGTTTATATTTTTACTTAGTGAAAAAGATTTTTTGTTTTCTAAATTTTTAATCTTACAGCTATATGTATAACTTTTGTTGGTGTTGTTGTGTTTGACAATATATCGAATCATCTTTTTTTTTTGAGTTTTTATTTGTTTGTTTTTTATTTGTCTATTATTATTTTATTCTTTTCCATTATGTATTGGCTTTCTTATCTGTTTGTATTTCTAGTGATCTTATTTTTTGTGTAATCCTTTGATTTGTGCATGGATTTTTCTTATGTGCTTGTGTTTGTGCTCTTTTACTACGAACTTATGAAGCTATCTATCTCTCTCTCTCTCTCTCTCTCTCTATATATATATATATATATATATATATATATATATATATATATATATATATATATATATATATATATATATATATATATATATATATATATATATATATATATATATATATATATTGGTGGATGATAGCTAAGTTGGTATATAGTACCAATCTTTGGATCCATAGTCTCTAAAGCATGAAGAGGATTTCCACATGATGGATCATTGACAAAAGGTAATATTCCTTACATGTCTTGCTGGCACTTGAGAGTGTCTTCACACATGTTCTTGTTTTGTATGTATGTGAGGAGAGAAGAATCAACACCCTTATGCATCTTTGAAAGGACTTGCAACTCTTTGGGGCCATGGTGTGGTTTGGATGTCACACAGATGTTGTGCTTCCCTTGGATTTAGGGGTATCTTAGGGGATCTTTTTAGAGATGCGTGATTGTTGGATAGACCATTGTTTGGTCTATGAGGTGTTATGTGTACGAGACATTCTCACAAGTTTATAGGGTAGGTGCTTTTGGCACATATGATATAGTGACTCCAGCATTAAGATGGAAGTGAATTTATGAGGATATTCACAATCTCATCATCATATATAGTGACTCTAACATTGAGTCATTTGGCCAAGTCTTTTATGCCACAATTCTATATGAGAATTCATCTCAGCCAATGCAATGATTTTGCCAGACAAGGCCTTTCCATGCAAGCAATACAAAGTTCCCTTTTTTGTGCCTTTAACAATCAGCCGTGACCCTTTGGTCATCTTCCATGAGCCTCTTTCAAATAAAACACTGTAACCATGCATATCCATCTGCCCAACAGAGAGCAAACTCTTCTTGATTCCTGGTACATATGTCACATTATGCAGGACCAGCTCATTTGTGCCATGTGTTGAAAGATGCACAGTACCAATACCTTCAATAGGACATGCATGATTATTCCCTAGGTATACATGGCCATGGCTGCCCGCATGGGGCAGCATGAAAAGTAACAAAACACTCCTTGACATGAGTCACATGAAATGAAGCACCAGAATCAACAATCTATGTTTGAGATAATGCATCATTTACATTCAATAAAGCATCAATTAGATCACTTTTAGTGATCTACATGTCCTGTACATGGACATTGCAAGAGACATCATGTGCATGAGCATCATCAGCTGATATAGTAGCACATAGAATATTTTCCATATCTGAAAGCTCCTCAATAACAACACTAGAGGCCACATTGGCCTTCTCTTTTTCTTTTTGGCTGTCTTGTCCATCCGTGTCGTCTTCTTTCTTGTCCTTTCTTTTGTCTCTAGCATTCTTTTTCCTCTCAAGCTCTGCCTTATAGAATCGGCAGTCGGGTTTCTTATGGCCTTATAGAATCTATAGTCGGGTTTCTTATGGCCTTTCCCACCACACTGGCAACATGTCACATCAGTACCCTGCCTCTTGTTGGAACTTCCCCTTTCTTTGTTTTTGCTCTTACTCCTCTGTGAATAAGAGCCCTTCTTCTCTGATCTGCCTCTGACCATGTTTGCAGAAGTGCTTCCTTCACCACTTGCTTTTCTCCTGTCATTCAATATAGACCCCCTCACACCATCAAAAGAAAGATTGAGGTTATTTGATAATGAGACCACCAAGGTCTCCCAAGAATCAGGAAGTGTCATAAGTAAAAAGATGGCTTTCAGCTTACCATCGAAGGGAGGCATCCCTGAGTCCTGCAATTGTGATAGAGTACCTATAAAATGAGAAGTGTTATGGAGCACTCTTGAACTCATCCAACTTCATGTCAACTAATTTCTTGATTAGATGTACCTGATTAACAGGTGTGGTGTTCTCATAGGTGGCCTTAAGCTTGGCCCAGAACTCTGAAGCTATAGTAATGCCCTTGAGATCTACAAGAATGTCATCCGATACGATCATTTTTAATGTAAGTGACTTCCTTTCTATTCAGATTATGCCACGCATCATCTGACATGTCTTTCGGCTTTCTTGCTTCCAATGCCCTGTCACAATCTTTGAGGAAGAGGATTCCTTGAATTCTCTCGTTCCAAAGATCAAATCATGTGCCCTCAAAACGGCGAATCTCAAAGAGACTCTTCATATCTGAGGACGACGATGCCATGATTGCACAAATAAGAGGTTAATGTGCTGAAATTTTGGGCAAAATGCACCAAAATCAGTGTACCTCCTCAAAAATAGTGCATAATAGCTTCAAACACCTGTAGGAGCAAAATGGAGCCGATTGGAACACAAAAATAGAATCTGAAATTTTTTGCAAAAAATTCCAGCAAGCTAATTTTTGCAAAAAATCAACAATTTTGACTTCTTTTGATTTCAATGTGCGTACATAAAACTATAACGCAGCCTTTAGAACCAAATAGGAGCAAAAGCCCCAAATTTTGCTTCAAACATTTTTGAAATTCTCTTTTCTTTGTTGTACAACATCTGCGCAACAACTCTGAAACCCTAAATCAGTTCTGATACCAGTTGTTAGGGTTGAGATGTGGTGCTGAGGGGTAGAGAATGTGCGTATGTGCCTCAAAGGTGGAGGCGTTGGGCTGAAATGAAGGAAGAGGAGAGAGAGAGAGAGAGAGAGAGAGAGAGAGAGAGAGAGAGAGAGAGAGAGAGAGAGAGAGAGAGAGAGAGAGAGAGAGAGAGAGAGAGAGAGAGAGAGAGAGAGTCGACCAACTTTGGAGGTGGCTACTCTAAAAGTGAGAGAGCCAAAAGTGTTATTAAGTTATGTTATATAGAACCCTTTTTAGGGTTGGCCAAGTTCACATTGAACTTGGCCCAAAAAATAAAGAATAAGTGATTTGGCCTTTATAAATAGGCCTATACACATGTATACACTATAAAGGGGTCATTTAGGGCTTTACCCCAACAGAACTCCACATCGGATAGTTAGACGTTCCATCAAACCTTGTCTTCTTGTTTCAAGCTCTTGAAAACCAACGAATTCATCATCATAGAACTCCACATCGAATAGTTAGACATTCCATCAAACCTTGTGTTCTTGTTTTGGTGTATCTCTATAGTCACTCATCTTGAGTACAAGGGGGCATGTCAAGTTGTCAACTATGCTTTGATACTAAGTATTGGAAGTGTAGTAGGCCCAAACAATAATTCAGAAGTTAAATCCAAGATCTTTCCAACTCTTGAACCTTAGCACATGACACACATTGACTTGATCAAGAGAGATAAATGGCAATATAGAGAGATGAGAAGACAATTATAAAAAAGTGTAACAATTTAATGCTACTACATACTAATAAATTCAAAATGTCAATATACAATGTGTGTATGATACAAAACTTGAATATAGGCTGAATCTAAAGGGTTATAGTTACAAAATGTAGTGCGAGTGTCTAAGAGGTATAGTGTGCAAAAAAAGAAAGAAATAATTTGTCAAAAGTTATTACAGCAAATGCTAATATTGAAATTAGGTCTCCTCTGATGTAGAGAAGCAGCAACGGTCACTTCTCGCGATGAAAAGGTAGATAAACACTTGGTACGGAAGCAACACATGAAGAAACCCTAAATTGGGTGCTACAACTCTCTAAAATCAGCATGCACACTTGGTAGTGTGAAGAAGAATAAAGCGAAGCGGCCAAAAAACTCCTCCAAAAGTGCGTATACACCTTCAAAACTCCTCCTAGCTCTTAACCCTAGAGCTTATGTCTTGAGTGCTTCAAGAATTAATGATCTATGAGGCTCCCATGCCTCTCTTTACATAGTTTATGAACTTCCACGAAAAGCTAGTTGGAAAAGCACAAAAATCCTTGGAAAGCAAACTCATGCGTGAGTTTTAAAAAGCCATGCATGAGGATTTTTCTCAGTCGATTTAGCTTTTGGAGTATAAAATATTTTTGCCTACATTTTAGGCTTTGGTAGATCTCCTTTTCATTGGAAAAATGTAAGTCTTTAATAAGATTTAAGTAAAAAACACATGGAAAGCAAGATTTAGGTTTTGACTTTTGATTGGATTTTTGATGCGAGATGGTGAAGTTTTATATATCATTAGAAAGCCCTCAAGAAGTACTTTCCAATGAGCCAATAATAATTTGACTATTTTTACCTAATTTTGATGTACCAAAATTAGGGTTGCTGGATTTTTTGGCATTTTGGGACATTCTGACATTGTTTTCCAACATCATGCTCTTGGAACCTTAAACCCCATCAATGTGTTCTCACATTACGTGCCAAGGAGTTTCCTCTAGCTAACTTTTTATTTGGATACAAAATTGATGTTTTGCTTTATGTAGGCACTTATTGAGAGCATGGGGTGGCTCTCAACTTGGTCAATGAGATGGGCTCATCATCAATCATCTCTATAATGAAGTGACACTACACATTAATGTGTTCTATGTAATGCATAGAACATGGCATTCTTGGCTAGGCATATGGCACTATTAATGATAGAACCTAGAGGAGGTAACACTGACTATTTTTACCTAATTTTGATGTACCAAAATTAGGGTTGCTGGATTTTTTGGCATTTTGGGACATTCTGACATTGTTTTCCAACATCATGCTCTTGGAACCTTAAACCCCATCAATGTGTTCTCACATTACGTGCCAAGGAGTTTCCTCTAGCTAACTTTTTATTTGGATACAAAATTGATGTTTTGCTTTATGTAGGCACTTATTGAGAGCATGGGGTGGCTCTCAACTTGGTCAATGAGATGGGCTCATCATCAATCATCTCTATAATGAAGTGACACTACACATTAATGTGTTCTATGTAATGCATAGAACATGGCATTCTTGGCTAGGCATATGGCACTATTAATGATAGAACCTAGAGGAGGTAACATGTCATCATCATGTAATCAAATATCTTCCTTCAATTTGAAGGAAGATATTCTCAGTGATGGAGATTGTGGAGTTATGAGGAGCAGCAGCATTACTTCAAACATATCTTACATGCTACTTGTAACTTCATGTACTTCATTCATGTTATGTATGGAATATATTTGGAGCTTGGCTCCTTTCTCTCTCTTTTGTCTTGTCTATTCTTCTTCTTGTCTCTATTTTCTCTACATCTCTATATTGAATGTGGACCTAAAATACAACAAATCAGATGTCCTGAGAAAAGTTTTGCTGAACTGCTGCTATTATTTTTTCTAGTTGCAATATGCAAGTGGTTGTTTCTGTTCTCATGTCTTCATGAATACAGTCTTATTTGTTCCTTCTTTTACTTGGATAGAGTACTTCAACGTCAAAGTATGTAGTTTAAAGGTTATAATCACTTCATTTGGATGATAGGGTGTTGCTTGCTATTTCATTATCCTGTTCTGCTGTTCTGTGCAGACCTGGAAAAGCTGTGGAGAGACTTCTTTACAAATCCACATAATTGGTATGATAACAGATTGAGAAGGGTGAGTTGAGTGATCAGAGAAAAAAGCTATTTGGACTGCAAGCTAAATTATTCCCTTGGGTACCATCTAACTAAGTTCAACACTCTGATATGACAGAGAGCACCAAAATATGCAGATTTCAAGAACAAGTTAACTAAAGAAGGGCTTTGGATAACTGCCAAATGGAATCCACCATGGGTCAGAACAGAACTGTCATTGATGACAAATTTTCGTGCAGTTCCATATGATGATCCTCTATGGGCTAAGAAAGCTGCAGAGGAAGAAGAGGAGAAGTAATGCTTTATGCTGCTTCTTTTTGAAACTTTGTATCTTGATGACTGATGTATGGACATTTGATATTCAGGAGAGAAAAACCACCTCCTGTTCCACCTGGAGCTTGGTTACAGGAGGAGCTCAAGGCAAAACGGGCAAGAGCTGCAGCAGCTGCTGGAACAGTTTCTAGCACAGCAACAGTTGAGACATGGAGACGGAATGATTCATCCATCCCAGAGTCATCTTCTGTCGCACCTGAACAAGAACAGAAATGACATTTTCTGTTGAACTTTTTTGAGATCACAATTGTCATCTTTGGAAAGGTTACCGTTGCTCATGTAATAGAGATGCAAAGCCTGATGTTGAGTCCAGATTGTTGTTGACATGATTAAGAAATTTTGTTCTGTTGGGGAAGGTTGCTAAGCATTCTTGGTGCCCGCTCCCATTAAAGATCCAATTGGCAAATGTGTTGGGTAGCACATTCTGTTGTAGTGCAGATTTTCCATCTAATACTATTTGGCTCACTGCTGTAATTTGCCATGAATGTATATTAAGAAATGAATAACTGAGCACTGTGCTACATGTGATATCATATTTAGCAAGCATTTCGCGAAATTTATGAGCTCCTTTATATGGTCAGTTTCCTAAAATGGTTTGTGCCTGATTCTTGTTATATATAACTTTGACTGTAACAATTAAAGATGCTACCTGTGTTCCATGACTGTGTGATGGGTAATTGATTGTCTCTTTCCTTTGTTGTCTTAATTTGGACGAAAGGAATTTGTATCCTTGATTCGGGTGAATATATTTCTTGCAAAAAAGGTTATAGAGATCATGATATATTTTCTTGGAGAGCTTGAAGGAAGGCTACTCTGGCTGTTATTTGCATATAAGATATCTGGGATTTTCTAGCTAACTAAAAATCTGTCTTTGATTGGTCTAGTTTCCTTTTTATCTTAACATTCCCAGTCAAGTTTATCTATTTCTGACTTTGTCTCTGCTTGTCCCCCCCTCCCCCCCTCCTCTCTCTCTCTCTCTCTCTCTCTCTCTCTCTCTCTCTCTCTCTCTCTCTCTCTCTCTCTCTCTCTCTCTCTCTCTCTCTCTCTCTCTCCCCCCTCCCCTCCCCTCCTCCCCACCCAACAAAACTCCCCCCTCCCTCCTCCCTCTTTCTCCCCCTCTCCCTACCTCTCCCTCTCTCTCTCTCTCTCTCTCTCTCTCTCTCTCTCTCTCTCTCTCTCTCTCTCTCTCTCTCCCCCCCCCCCCCTCTCTCTCTCTCTCTCTCTCTCTCTCTCTCTCTCTCTCTCTCTCTCTCTCCCCCCCCCCCTCCCCCCCTTCCCCCTCATCCTCCTCCCCCTCTCCCTCCTCCCTCTCTCCCCCTCCTCTCTCTCCCTCTCCCCCCCCCCCTCTCTCTCTCTCTCTCTCTCTCTCTCTCTCTCTCTCTCTCTCTCTCTCCCCCCCCCCTCCCCCCCCCTCTCCCTCCCTCTCTCTCTCTCTATGGATGAGGACCACCGGTATGGTAGATACTGCATGAGCTAGGCAGCCAATACCATCTTGTTATATATAATGGGATGCACTGTTGGCCTCTCTCTCTCTCTCTCTCGCCCTCTCTTCCCCCTCATCTTCCTCCCCCTCCCTCCCCCTCTCCCTCCTCCCTCTCTCCCCCCCCCCCCTCTCTCTCTCTCCCTCTCCCTCTCCCTCTCTCTCTCTCTCTCTCTCTCTCTCTCTCTCGCTCCCTCTCTCTCTCTCTCTATATGGACGAGGACACCACTGGTATGGTAGATATTGTTTGAGCTAGGCAGCCGATACCATCTTGTTATATATAACGGGATGCACTGTTGGCCACGCTCGAGCGGACTTGCTTCCCTCACGGGAGAGGGGAGGGGGTGAGAGCACGGTCGACTACATTCTGGATACCATCTTAGGAGCTTCACTTATTCCCTCACTTAGTATTGGACGACACCCACTTGGTGCTGACGATACGTTTATCACATTCACACTTTTATCTCCAATTATGCTAGACCCTACCTCACTCATTGAGCAACACACCACGATGCACTTCACACATGAGCTCTTGCATGTCTACAAACACTAAGACCATCAAGGCACTTTTTTCCCTCTTTAGGAGATTTTTTTCTCCCGGCTTGTATATACGCCTATAACTCTAATCGCTCATGTATCTTTGTACATTCTCTTGGTAATACATTCAATATGTTGTGTTGTGTTGTGTTGTGCTCCAAGCTTCTTGTTCCTTTGTGCTGTTCGTGTGCTTGTGTAGACCTCAAACTCCAACAATTGGTGTTAGAGAAGGTCGCAACTTCATCTATGGCATCGTTGACACCGTTCCAATTATAGTATGAGAATAACACAAAAATTAGTGAGCATACTCAAGGCGATTCAGACTTCAAAACATTTTTGTTGTCTGGTATCGAAATCGTGATCTGAGCTCATTTTGGCCTCAGAAAGCACTATCGCAATGATTGTGCGGGCAATTTCATCTTGTGCCAAAGGTATATACAAGTTTCGGTTCATTTGTATAAGCGCCTCAAAGTTTGCTACAAGTTTAGTAGAACTGGACATGGTATTTTTGTTCAACTTTTTGAGATACAATCATTTTTCTACATCAAGGTACTTTAGTCAGTGGCCATGGCTAAAAGCAGTGATGTATTCTGTATGTTGGCTCTTGAGGATAAGTTGGGTATTACCAATTATCCATTATGGGTTTATATGTTGCATCATGTATTGGTTGCAAAAGGACTGTGGAATATTGTGCAGGATGTTGAAAAATGTCTTATTACACCTACAAATGTAGTTACTGAAGGTGATGCGGATGGCATTGAAGATGGTGATATTCTTTAGGTTTCTTTTCGTGTTGCGGTTCCTGCTAAACCTATTGTAGAGAAACTGTGTTTGGATGGAAGAGATGCTCAAGCACATGCATTGATATCCTTGTTGTTTGCAGTAGTCAAGGAACTGAAGGAGTCACAAGACAAGGAAGCCTACGAAGGGAGTCGGAGCAAAGAGAAAGCACAATGAGACACAGTTGTCAAAGAAGATCTGGCAAGTAGGCCATTTAAATTTTTTAGGCATCAAAGAGTTGGGCACACAAGAAGAAGGAACAAGTAGGGAGCTCCAGGAAATGTATGTCAAAATGTTAGAAGAAATCCCTAAAAAAATAGTGATTTTCATCACTAAAAACCATTGTAAATACCATTTCATATTTTTGTAACTCCATTTTGTGCAAGCCAAGGAGTCCTTGAGCTTGAGGAGCTTTAGAAGTACCTACCTATCAGTTTTCACATTTTTTAGACTTTGTTTGAACCTCCAAATAGGGTAGAGAACCTAATTTTTAACTAAGCCGGACACTAGGTCTGGACAAGGCCAAAACCTAGTCAAACTATAAATAGAGCTAGAGAGCTCATTTTTGAAGTTAGCTTGTAATTGATTTGAACTTGTATGAGCATTTTGGAAGTAATCTAAAGAACTCCATTGCTTCCTACTCTTTGTCTTACCTTGTGTGCGCGTTTGTGTATGTGTGTGCATGTTGGTGTGCTTCTCACTCACACACTTGTGCCTTCACTTGCTCGAGGTCATCATACCATCCTCATGTCTTCCCGGATTGACATTAAAGGAGGTGCTACTCATCACTTAGCTACACCAAATTTTGGGGCCGTTGCCGGGGATCGAGCTTTGAGGACGAGCGTGTGATGGTAAGACGTAGAGTTGACGCGTTGGAGTTATAGGTATTTTCTTCACCTTTTTCCTATTTTCTCTTGTTTTCTTATCACCATCATCATCCTCACCATCTCCCACATCCATCTCCATCATGGCAAAAAAATTTCAGTTTTTGGTCATATTGTTGGTGCAAGACAATCAACAATTGAAGGTCTTTAAGTCCGCAGAAACTTCAGCAAAAATTTCTTTAAAAAGGTCACCGGAAGGTCACCGGAACAGTACCGGAAGGTCACAGTAAAGTCACCGGAATGTTACCGGAAATGATCACTTTTACAGTTTTCAGTTCATGAAGAGTTGAAGGATGAAAGGAGGAAGAAAAGAACAAATTTTGAAGCTTGGAAGAAAACCGGAAAAAGTTGTACACATATGTACAGTAGTATAGTCAGCGTTATAAGCTTGTACAAATTTATCTATAAATACCTGGAAAATGTCGAGGCGCGTAGATGAATAAGATGAGAGAGATGAGGAAAGTATGAGAGGCGTATAGGCCTTAGAGGCATATACGAGAGAGAAAGGAATAGAAGAGAAGAATGAGAAGTTAGATGTCATGAGACATATGAAAAGTTAGTTGAGTTTTCCTCTCATCGCTCAACTGTAACTTTCTGAGTAATCGAAGAAATACTGCGCCGAAATTTCTGTGTGTTCTTCATCTGTGATAGATGATTTGTGAAATCCTTTTGAGGATATCTAAGTCTATAGTTAATCAATCTATAGCTTAAGTTTCAGAGTTTAATTGTAAATAGAAACCGAGAATTGTCAGTAGGAACATTCATATATGTTGAGTGTTCAAAGTTTACTGAAACAGGCGCATTTCCAGTGATCAATGTTTTGATCATTTCTGAGTGCATACTTTAAAGTTTTGCATGAGTGAGAGCTTAATCTTTAAGTTAGAAGATAAGCTACTCGTAACCAGAAGCATTTGCTTAAACGGGTTCTATTCAAGGAGAACCAAGTCTTAGAAGTTACAGGTGTGAAGTCGACTGTTCAGAATGACAGTTTCAGACATAGGTAACTTGTGAAGGTGATTTCTCAAGTTATACTAAATCTTTTGAAGAATTTTAACTTGAAGGAGGTGCGCAATCTCTAGGCGACACTCCATACAAAGTTTCATAAAAAAACTTTACACGTTTGTCGGATTAATTTGAAGAAACTGTGCAACAGAAGTTTTGTATTGTGAAGTTTTTGACTTACTCTTGGTATAGAGGTGCTCTAATCACAAGAGTAGGTTATTCTTTTGGAGATTAACACTCTCCATCAGTGGTATCAGAGCAGGAGACATCAAAATCAAAGAAAGGAGGATCCCGATTGCTGCGGTTACAAAGAATTCAACAACTGAAGAACTAAAAGGTGAAAGCTTGAAGGCAAAACCTGAGGAATAGATCATATGATATCAAGAAAGACAAACGGAGTCTAATTTGAAGCAAAGGTACATATATTATTCATAAAGGTTGAAGATTTCAATACACAGGAAGACACAAGATGGGAGATTCTCTGCAGATAGAGAAACTGGATAGGGAAAACTATCCTGCGTGGTCAATGAGGATGGAAGCTCATCTTATGAGCAAAGATTTGATAGCTTATATCACAGGAGAAGAAGAAAAGCCACAGTTCAGAGATCCTAGTGTTCCGACTAGGGAAGAGTTAGCAGATTTGAAAAACTGGATGAAGAAAGATGCGCAAGCTAGAAGCATTATCTATATGGCAGTAAATGATTGCTTGTTACCTCATATTCGAGGTCTTGAAAGTGCAACTGACATTTGGAGTGCTTTGGAGGAGCATTTCCAGAATACTACTAAGTCAAGGAAGGCATCCTTATGGGCAGAGTTTACAACCTTCAAGAAAAAGGCTTCTCAGTCCATTTCAGACTATGTGACAAGGTTGAAAGACATTGCAGATGCTTTAGGAGCTGTTGATGAAGACATTGAGGAGGATAAATTGGTAAGGCAAATTCTTACAGGCTTAAGAGGTGATGACAAATGGAAGCCGTTTATTTTGTCTACAGAGTTATCACTTGATCATTTCACTCCAGATTTAAATCAGTTGCTAGGTCATATGCTAACATTTGAGAATGATGTTAAAGGAGATGGTGACAAGAGTGCAGGTCATGCAATGTACTCAAAAGATAAAAAGAAGAATAGCAAAGGAAAGCAACAAGCAAATGAAGATGAAGGAACAACTAGCCAAGCCAACTTCCTAAGAGGAAGAGGAGGTGGCAAAGGTAGAGGAAGAGGCAGAAACAACAAAGATGGAGGCAAAGCCTGCTGGATTTGTGGTAAGACAAATCATTTAGCTAATGATTGTTGGCACAATACTCAAAGTAATAATGGATATAGTCAAAGTTACAATGCAAGAGGAAGAGGTGGCAGAAATCAAAGAGGAAATTTCAGAGGCAGAGGTGGTAGGAGTTACTTTGGAAGAAATACAGGTAGAGGATTCCAAAGTCAACAATATAACAGTACCTACTACAATTACGCTTCAGAACAGAAGGAGGATTCAACATTGATATTGAATGCTACTTGTGAAAGTTAGAGTGAAGATCAAAGAGTCTTCTACATCGACTCAGGATGTAGCAATCACGTGAGTGGAAACATATCATTGATGACTGATTTGGAGAATAAAGTTTGTAATCATGTTGTTCAAACAGGTGACAACACAAAGCATAAAGTGAAGTCGATTGGATCAGTAAAAGCCAAAGACGGTAGTACCTTATTGGGTAAGGTCCTGTATGTTCCTACAATTCCTAAGAATTTGATAAGTGTAGGACAAATTGTTGAAAAGGGATATGAAGTAAGATTCACTAATGAAGGAGTATACGTGGAAGATCCCAGTCAAGGGTATAAACAGATTGTTTCAGGAAAGAAAGAAGGAAGACTGTTTACACTGAAGATTCAAGGCAACATTGGTCAGGCCATGTTTACATATGAAGGACATAAAATTTCTGAGTTAGATCTTTGGCACAAGAGGCTTGGACATTTCAATGAAAGAGGTATTAAAGATATGGTTAACAATGGTTCAGTGCTTGGATTGCCTAATGTTGCAGGTCAACATATGACATACAAATGTGAGGCATGTCAATTAGGTAAAGCTCATAAGAATTCTTACTCCAAGCATGGTTTTATGTACTCAGAGAAGCTTGAGTTGGTACACACAGATGTGTGGGGACCATCAAAGGATTTCAGTATAAATGGATCAAGATATTATGTGATTTATGTTGATGATGCTACTAGATGGATCACTATCTATGTGATCAAGGATAAGTCAGAAGTATTCAATACATTCAAACATTATCATGCGTATGCAGAAAGAACTACAGGTCATAAACTGAAGAGACTAAGGTCAGATGGAGGGGGAGAGTATTTCTCCAACGAATTCAGTGACTACTTATGGAATGCAGGTATAAAAAGGGAAGTTACTTGCAGATATTCTCCTCAACAAAATGGTGTAGCAGAAAGAAGGAATAGGACTCTTGTTGAGTTTGCAAGGTCCATGATGAATGAGAAAAATTGCCCTAATTATTTGTGGGCTGAAGCTGTAAATACAGCTACTTATTTGGTCAATAGGCTACCATGTAAAGCCTTACAGGGTATGACACCATATGAAGCTTGGTGGGGTAAAAGACCTACCCTAGATCATTGCAGAGTATTTGGATGTGTGGCATATGCATTTGTGCCATCACAATTAAGACACAAATTGGAACCTAATATGTTTTCATTGGTTATGATGATAGACAGATGGGATACAGGTTGTGGAATCCATCCACAAAACATTTTCTGGTTTCGAAAGATGTTACGTTTGATGAGCAAAGTTCTTGGTATGCAGGAACAGTTAATAACAATACAGGTGATGAAGAAGAAGTGAATCAGAAGAAAGGTAAATCAAAGGTTCAAATAATTGATGAAGAAGAAAATTATGAAGTACAGGAAGAAGTTGAACAGAGGCCAAGATTTGATCCTGAGTGTGAAGAACCAGAAACCTCAAGGACTGGAGAACTCAGAAGGTCATCAAGAAATAGATGGCAACCTACAAGGTATAGTTATGATACTTCATTTTTGGCTACGAAAGATTATGCTTACATAGTGAAAGCAGATGAAGACCCTTCTACATATGAAGAGGCAAAAGGTAAGGAAAAATGGGAGAAAGCTATGCAAGAAGAACATGATGCATTGGTGGAAAATCAAACATGGGATTTAGTTCCTAAACCAAATAGCCAGAAGATTATTGGATGCAAGTGGGTCTACAAGACCAAAAGATTTGCAGATGGAAGTGTGTCTAGATACAAAGCTAGACTTGTTGTCAAAGGGTTTGCTCAAACATATGGAGTTGATTATGATGAGACTTATAGTCCAGTAGCAAAGATGACAACCATCAGAACACTCATAGCTGTTGCTGCGAGTAAAGGTTGGAAGTTATGTCAGTTAGATGTGAAAAATGCTTTTCTGAATGGATATATTTCAGATGATGTGTTCATGGAGCAACCTCAAGGGTTCAGAGACAAAAGGTTTCCAGATCATGTGTGCAAGCTCAAGAGAGCTTTGTATGGCTTGAAGCAAGCGCCAAGAGCGTGGAATTATAGACTTGTAAAGTTCTTGAAAGAACTTGGTTTTCAGGTGTCTGAAGCAGATAGTAGTCTGCTTATAAAAGCAAGTGATAATGGTTTCATATACATGTGCATATATGTTGATGATATAATTCTTACAGGAACAGATGAGTCAGGTATACAAAGACTCAAGAAGCAAATGGAAAAGGAGTTCAAGATAAGTGACTTGGGAAACTTGTCTTACTTCTTGGGTATGGAGATCACATATACTCAGCATGGAGTATTCGTGACCCAAGAAAGATATTTGAAGAACTTGTTAATCAAGTTTAAAATGAATGATTGCCGGATAGCACCTACTCCAATGGAGATGAATCACAAATTGAGTAAGTTTGGAGGTGAATTCAAGGATGTGAGACAATATCAGAGTTTGGTTGGTAGTCTTATCTATGCTACTTTAACCAGACCTGATTTATCATATGCAGTAGGAGTATTGTCTCAATTCATGCACTGTCCAAGGAAAGAACATTGGATTGCAGGACAAAGAGTGTTGAGGTACATTAAGGGTACACTCAAAGAAGGTTTGTATTATGGTTTTACATCAGATACAAATATCAAAATATACAGTGATGCAGATTGGGCAGGTAATCCAGATGACAGAAGGTCAACATATGGATACATGTGTTATGTGGGAGATAAGCTAATCTCATGGTGTTCCAAGAAGCAACATACAGTTGCTTTGTCTTCTACCGAAGCTGAGTACAAAGGCATGGTTGAAGCCGCAAAGGAAGTGATTTGGCTAAAGACTTTAATGAAGAGTTTTGACACTATACAGAGGACACCAATTATATTTGGAGATAATATGAGTTCATTATATTTAGCTGCTAATCTTGTTTTTCATGCCAGGACTAAACACATTGAGATTCAGTATCACTTTCTAAGAGAGAAGGTGATGCATAAAGAGATTGAAGTAATCCATACTTCAACAAAAGATCAGATAGCTGATATGCTCACAAAAAGTTTGGATGGACCTAAGTTACAAAGGTTTAAAGATATGGCAGGAATAAAGAAGACAGAGAAAACCTCAATTGATGATTGAGGGGGAGCTGTTGGTGCAAGACAATCAACAATTGAAGGTCTTTAAGTCCGCAGAAACTTCAGCAAAAATTTCTTTAAAAAGGTCACCGGAAGGTCACCGGAACAGTACCGGAAGGTCACAGTAAAGTCACGGGAATGTTACCGGAAATGATCACTTTTACAGTTTTCAGTTCATGAAGAGTTGAAGGATGAAAGGAGGAAGAAAAGAACAAATTTTGAAGCTTGGAAGAAAACCGGAAAAAGTTGTACACATATGTACAGTAGTATAGTCAGCGTTATAAGCTTGTACAAATTTATCTATAAATACCTGGAAAATGTCGAGGCGCGTAGATGAATAAGATGAGAGAGATGAGGAAAGTATGAGAGGCGTATAGGCATTAGAGGCATATACGAGAGAGAAAGGAATAGAAGAGAAGAATGAGAAGTTAGATGTCATGAGACATATGAAAAGTTAGTTGAGTTTTCCTCTCATCGCTCAACTGTAACTTTCTGAGTAATCGAAGAAATACTGCGCCGAAATTTCTGTGTGTTCTTCATCTGTGATAGATGATTTGTGAAATCCCTTTGAGGATATCTAAGTCTATAGTTAATCAATCTATAGCTTAAGTTTCAGAGTTTAATTGTAAATAGAAACCGAGAATTGTCAGTAGGAACATTCATATGTGTTGAGTGTTCAAAGTTTACTGAAACAGGCGCATTTCCAGTGATCAATGTTTTGATCATTTCTGAGTGCATACTTTAAAGTTTTGCATGAGTGAGAGCTTAATCTTTAAGTTAGAAGATAAGCTACTCGTAACCAGAAGCATTTGCTTAAACGGGTTCTATTCAAGGAGAACCAAGTCTTAGAAGTTACAGGTGTGAAGTCGACTGTTCAGAATGACAGTTTCAGACATAGGTAACTTGTGAAGGTGATTTCTCAAGTTATACTAAATCTTTTGAAGAATTTTAACTTGAAGGAGGTGCGCAATCTCTAGGCGACACTCCATACAAAGTTTCATAAAAAAACTTTACACGTTTGTCGGATTAATTTGAAGAAACTGTGCAGCAGAAGTTTTGTATTGTGAAGTTTTTGACTTACTCTTGGTATAGAGGTGCTCTAATCACAAGAGTAGGTTATTCTTTTGGAGATTAACACTCTCCATCAGTGGTATCAGAGCAGGAGACATCAAAATCAAAGAAAGGAGGATCCCGATTGCTGCGGTTACAAAGAATTCAACAACTGAAGAACTAAAAGGTGAAAGCTTGAAGGCAAAACCTGAGGAAGAGATCATATGATATCAAGAAAGACAAACGGAGTCTAATTTGAAGCAAAGGTACATATATTATTCATAAAGGTTGAAGATTTCAATACACAGGAAGACACAAGATGGGAGATTCTCTGCAGATAGAGAAACTGGATAGGGAAAACTATCCTGCGTGGTCAATGAGGATGGAAGCTCATCTTATGAGCAAAGATTTGATAGCTTATATCACAGGAGAAGAAGAAAAGCCACAGTTCAGAGATCCTAGTGTTCCGACTAGGGAAGAGTTAGCAGATTTGAAAAACTGGATGAAGAAAGATGCGCAAGCTAGAAGCATTATCTATATGGCAGTAAATGATTGCTTGTTACCTCATATTCGAGGTCTTGAAAGTGCAACTGACATTTGGAGTGCTTTGGAGGAGCATTTCCAGAATACTACTAAGTCAAGGAAGGCATCCTTATGGGCAGAGTTTACAACCTTCAAGAAAAAGGCTTCTCAGTCCATTTCAGACTATGTGACAAGGTTGAAAGACATTGCAGATGCTTTAGGAGCTGTTGATGAAGACATTGAGGAGGATAAATTGGTAAGGCAAATTCTTACAGGCTTAAGAGGTGATGACAAATGGAAGCCGTTTATTTTGTCTACAGAGTTATCACTTGATCATTTCACTCCAGATTTAAATCAGTTGCTAGGTCATATGCTAACATTTGAGAATGATGTTAAAGGAGATGGTGACAAGAGTGCAGGTCATGCAATGTACTCAAAAGATAAAAAGAAGAATAGCAAAGGAAAGCAACAAGCAAATGAAGATGAAGGAACAACTAGCCAAGCCAACTTCCTAAGAGGAAGAGGAGGTGGCAAAGGTAGAGGAAGAGGCAGAAACAACAAAGATGGAGGCAAAGCCTGCTGGATTTGTGGTAAGACAAATCATTTAGCTAATGATTGTTGGCACAATACTCAAAGTAATAATGGATATAGTCAAAGTTACAATGCAAGAGGAAGAGGTGGCAGAAATCAAAGAGGAAATTTCAGAGGCAGAGGTGGTAGGAGTTACTTTGGAAGAAATACAGGTAGAGGATTCCAAAGTCAACAATATAACAGTACCTACTACAATTACGCTTCAGAACAGAAGGAGGATTCAACATTGATATTGAATGCTACTTGTGAAAGTCAGAGTGAAGATCAAAGAGTCTTCTACATCGACTCAGGATGTAGCAATCACCTGAGTGGAAACATATCATTGATGACTGATTTGGAGAATAAAGTTTGTAATCATGTTGTTCAAACAGGTGACAACACAAAGCATAAAGTGAAGTCGATTGGATCAGTAAAAGCCAAAGACGGTAGTACCTTATTGGGTAAGGTCCTGTATGTTCCTACAATTCCTAAGAATTTGATAAGTGTAGGACAAATTGTTGAAAAGGGATATGAAGTAAGATTCACTAATGAAGGAGTATACGTGGAAGATCCCAGTCAAGGGTATAAACAGATTGTTTCAGGAAAGAAAGAAGGAAGACTGTTTACACTGAAGATTCAAGGCAACATTGGTCAGGCCATGTTTACATATGAAGGACATAAAATTTCTGAGTTAGATCTTTGGCACAAGAGGCTTGGACATTTCAATGAAAGAGGTATTAAAGATATGGTTAACAATGGTTCAGTGCTTGGATTGCCTAATGTTGCAGGTCAACATATGACATACAAATGTGAGGCATGTCAATTAGGTAAAGCTCATAAGAATTCTTACTCCAAGCATGGTTTTATGTACTCAGAGAAGCTTGAGTTGGTACACACAGATGTGTGGGGACCATCAAAGGATTTCAGTATAAATGGATCAAGATATTATGTGATTTATGTTGATGATGCTACTAGATGGATCACTATCTATGTGATCAAGGATAAGTCAGAAGTATTCAATACATTCAAACATTATCATGCGTATGCAGAAAGAACTACAGGTCATAAACTGAAGAGACTAAGGTCAGATGGAGGGGGAGAGTATTTCTCCAACGAATTCAGTGACTACTTATGGAATGCAGGTATAAAAAGGGAAGTTACTTGCAGATATTCTCCTCAACAAAATGGTGTAGCAGAAAGAAGGAATAGGACTCTTGTTGAGTTTGCAAGGTCCATGATGAATGAGAAAAATTGCCCTAATTATTTGTGGGCTGAAGCTGTAAATACAGCTACTTATTTGGTCAATAGGCTACCATGTAAAGCCTTACAGGGTATGACACCATATGAAGCTTGGTGGGGTAAAAGACCTACCCTAGATCATTGCAGAGTATTTGGATGTGTGGCATATGCATTTGTGCCATCACAATTAAGACACAAATTGGAACCTAATATGTTTTCATTGGTTATGATGATAGACAGATGGGATACAGGTTGTGGAATCCATCCACAAAACATTTTCTGGTTTCGAAAGATGTTACGTTTGATGAGCAAAGTTCTTGGTATGCAGGAACAGTTAATAACAATACAGGTGATGAAGAAGAAGTGAATCAGAAGAAAGGTAAATCAAAGGTTCAAATAATTGATGAAGAAGAAAATTATGAAGTACAGGAAGAAGTTGAACAGAGGCCAAGATTTGATCCTGAGTGTGAAGAACCAGAAACCTCAAGGACTGGAGAACTCAGAAGGTCATCAAGAAATAGATGGCAACCTACAAGGTATAGTTATGATACTTCATTTTTGGCTACGAAAGATTATGCTTACATAGTGAAAGCAGATGAAGACCCTTCTACATATGAAGAGGCAAAAGGTAAGGAAAAATGGGAGAAAGCTATGCAAGAAGAACATGATGCATTGGTGGAAAATCAAACATGGGATTTAGTTCCTAAACCAAATAGCCAGAAGATTATTGGATGCAAGTGGGTCTACAAGACCAAAAGATTTGCAGATGGAAGTGTGTCTAGATACAAAGCTAGACTTGTTGTCAAAGGGTTTGCTCAAACATATGGAGTTGATTATGATGAGACTTATAGTCCAGTAGCAAAGATGACAACCATCAGAACACTCATAGCTGTTGCTGCGAGTAAAGGTTGGAAGTTATGTCAGTTAGATGTGAAAAATGCTTTTCTGAATGGATATATTTCAGATGATGTGTTCATGGAGCAACCTCAAGGGTTCAGAGACAAAAGGTTTCCAGATCATGTGTGCAAGCTCAAGAGAGCTTTGTATGGCTTGAAGCAAGCGCCAAGAGCGTGGAATTATAGACTTGTAAAGTTCTTGAAAGAACTTGGTTTTCAGGTGTCTGAAGCAGATAGTAGTCTGCTTATAAAAGCAAGTGATAATGGTTTCATATACATGTGCATATATGTTGATGATATAATTCTTACAGGAACAGATGAGTCAGGTATACAAAGACTCAAGAAGCAAATGGAAAAGGAGTTCAAGATAAGTGACTTGGGAAACTTGTCTTACTTCTTGGGTATGGAGATCACATATACTCAGCATGGAGTATTCGTGACCCAAGAAAGATATTTGAAGAACTTGTTAATCAAGTTTAAAATGAATGATTGCCGGATAGCACCTACTCCAATGGAGATGAATCACAAATTGAGTAAGTTTGGAGGTGAAGAATTCAAGGATGTGAGACAATATCAGAGTTTGGTTGGTAGTCTTATCTATGCTACTTTAACCAGACCTGATTTATCATATGCAGTAGGAGTATTGTCTCAATTCATGCACTGTCCAAGGAAAGAACATTGGATTGCAGGACAAAGAGTGTTGAGGTACATTAAGGGTACACTCAAAGAAGGTTTGTATTATGGTTTTACATCAGATACAAATATCAAAATATACAGTGATGCAGATTGGGCAGGTAATCCAGATGACAGAAGGTCAACATATGGATACATGTGTTATGTGGGAGATAAGCTAATCTCATGGTGTTCCAAGAAGCAACATACAGTTGCTTTGTCTTCTACCGAAGCTGAGTACAAAGGCATGGTTGAAGCCGCAAAGGAAGTGATTTGGCTAAAGACTTTAATGAAGAGTTTTGACACTATACAGAGGACACCAATTATATTTGGAGATAATATGAGTTCATTATATTTAGCTGCTAATCCTGTTTTTCATGCCAGGACTAAACACATTGAGATTCAGTATCACTTTCTAAGAGAGAAGGTGATGCATAAAGAGATTGAAGTAATCCATACTTCAACAAAAGATCAGATAGCTGATATGCTCACAAAAAGTTTGGATGGACCTAAGTTACAAAGGTTTAAAGATATGGCAGGAATAAAGAAGACAGAGAAAACCTCAATTGATGATTGAGGGGGAGCTGTTGGTGCAAGACAATCAACAATTGAAGGTCTTTAAGTCCGCAGAAACTTCAGCAAAAATTTCTTTAAAAAGGTCACCGGAAGGTCACCGGAACAGTACCGGAAGGTCACAGTAAAGTCACGGGAATGTTACCGGAAATGATCACTTTTACAGTTTTCAGTTCATGAAGAGTTGAAGGATGAAAGGAGGAAGAAAAGAACAAATTTTGAAGCTTGGAAGAAAACCGGAAAAAGTTGTACACATATGTACAGTAGTATAGTCAGCGTTATAAGCTTGTACAAATTTATCTATAAATACCTGGAAAATGTCGAGGCGCGTAGATGAATAAGATGAGAGAGATGAGGAAAGTATGAGAGGCGTATAGGCATTAGAGGCATATACGAGAGAGAAAGGAATAGAAGAGAAGAATGAGAAGTTAGATGTCATGAGACATATGAAAAGTTAGTTGAGTTTTCCTCTCATCGCTCAACTGTAACTTTCTGAGTAATCGAAGAAATACTGCGCCGAAATTTCTGTGTGTTCTTCATCTGTGATAGATGATTTGTGAAATCCTTTTGAGGATATCTAAGTCTATAGTTAATCAATCTATAGCTTAAGTTTCAGAGTTTAATTGTAAATAGAAACCGAGAATTGTCAGTAGGAACATTCATATGTGTTGAGTGTTCAAAGTTTACTGAAACAGGCGCATTTCCAGTGATCAATGTTTTGATCATTTCTGAGTGCATACTTTAAAGTTTTGCATGAGTGAGAGCTTAATCTTTAAGTTAGAAGATAAGCTACTCGTAACCAGAAGCATTTGCTTAAACGGGTTCTATTCAAGGAGAACCAAGTCTTAGAAGTTACAGGTGTGAAGTCGACTGTTCAGAATGACAGTTTCAGACATAGGTAACTTGTGAAGGTGATTTCTCAAGTTATACTAAATCTTTTGAAGAATTTTAACTTGAAGGAGGTGCGCAATCTCTAGGCGACACTCCATACAAAGTTTCATAAAAAAACTTTACACGTTTGTCGGATTAATTTGAAGAAACTGTGCAGCAGAAGTTTTGTATTGTGAAGTTTTTGACTTACTCTTGGTATAGAGGTGCTCTAATCACAAGAGTAGGTTATTCTTTTGGAGATTAACACTCTCCATCAGTGGTATCAGAGCAGGAGACATCAAAATCAAAGAAAGGAGGATCCCGATTGCTGCGGTTACAAAGAATTCAACAACTGAAGAACTAAAAGGTGAAAGCTTGAAGGCAAAACCTGAGGAAGAGATCATATGATATCAAGAAAGACAAACGGAGTCTAATTTGAAGCAAAGGTACATATATTATTCATAAAGGTTGAAGATTTCAATACACAGGAAGACACAAGATGGGAGATTCTCTACAGATAGAGAAACTGGATAGGGAAAACTATCCTGCGTGGTCAATGAGGATGGAAGCTCATCTTATGAGCAAAGATTTGATAGCTTATATCACAGGAGAAGAAGAAAAGCCACAGTTCAGAGATCCTAGTGTTCCGACTAGGGAAGAGTTAGCAGATTTGAAAAACTGGATGAAGAAAGATGCGCAAGCTAGAAGCATTATCTATATGGCAGTAAATGATTGCTTGTTACCTCATATTCGAGGTCTTGAAAGTGCAACTGACATTTGGAGTGCTTTGGAGGAGCATTTCCAGAATACTACTAAGTCAAGGAAGGCATCCTTATGGGCAGAGTTTACAACCTTCAAGAAAAAGGCTTCTCAATCCATTTCAGACTATGTGACAAGGTTGAAAGACATTGCAGATGCTTTAGGAGCTGTTGATGAAGACATTGAGGAGGATAAATTGGTAAGGCAAATTCTTACAGGCTTAAGAGGTGATGACAAATGGAAGCTGTTTATTTTGTCTACAGAGTTATCACTTGATCATTTCACTCCAGATTTAAATCAGTTGCTAGGTCATATGCTAACATTTGAGAATGATGTTAAAGGAGATGGTGACAAGAGTGCAGGTCATGCAATGTACTCAAAAGATAAAAAGAAGAATAGCAAAGGAAAGCA
The DNA here is from genome assembly GCA_020310875.1 of Ceratopteris richardii. Taxonomy (NCBI): domain Eukaryota; kingdom Viridiplantae; phylum Streptophyta; class Polypodiopsida; order Polypodiales; family Pteridaceae; genus Ceratopteris; species Ceratopteris richardii. The sequence goes on along the minus strand of CM035416.1, from coordinate 39,923,022 downwards.
ACAAGCAAATGAAGATGAAGGAACAACTAGCCAAGCCAACTTCCTAAGAGGAAGAGGAGGTGGCAAAGGTAGAGGAAGAGGCAGAAACAACAAAGATGGAGGCAAAGCCTGCTGGATTTGTGGTAAGACAAATCATTTAGCTAATGATTGTTGGCACAATACTCAAAGTAATAATGGATATAGTCAAAGTTACAATGCAAGAGGAAGAGGTGGCAGAAATCAAAGAGGAAATTTCAGAGGCAGAGGTGGTAGGAGTTACTTTGGAAGAAATACAGGTAGAGGATTCCAAAGTCAACAATATAACAGTACCTACTACAATTACGCTTCAGAACAGAAGGAGGATTCAACATTGATATTGAATGCTACTTGTGAAAGTTAGAGTGAAGATCAAAGAGTCTTCTACATCGACTCAGGATGTAGCAATCACGTGAGTGGAAACATATCATTGATGACTGATTTGGAGAATAAAGTTTCTAATCATGTTGTTCAAACAGGTGACAACACAAAGCATAAAGTGAAGTCGATTGGATCAGTAAAAGCCAAAGACGGTAGTACCTTATTGGGTAAGGTCCTGTATGTTCCTACAATTCCTAAGAATTTGATAAGTGTAGGACAAATTGTTGAAAAGGGATATGAAGTAAGATTCACTAATGAAGGAGTATACGTGGAAGATCCCAGTCAAGGGTATAAACAGATTGTTTCAGGAAAGAAAGAAGGAAGACTGTTTACACTGAAGATTCAAGGCAACATTGGTCAGGCCATGTTTACATATGAAGGACATAAAATTTCTGAGTTAGATCTTTGGCACAAGAGGCTTGGACATTTCAATGAAAGAGGTATTAAAGATATGGTTAACAATGGTTCAGTGCTTGGATTGCCTAATGTTGCAGGTCAACATATGACATACAAATGTGAGGCATGTCAATTAGGTAAAGCTCATAAGAATTCTTACTCCAAGCATGGTTTTATGTACTCAGAGAAGCTTGAGTTGGTACACACAGATGTGTGGGGACCATCAAAGGATTTCAGTATAAATGGATCAAGATATTATGTGATTTATGTTGATGATGCTACTAGATGGATCACTATCTATGTGATCAAGGATAAGTCAGAAGTATTCAATACATTCAAACATTATCATGCGTATGCAGAAAGAACTACAGGTCATAAACTGAAGAGACTAAGGTCAGATGGAGGGGGAGAGTATTTCTCCAACGAATTCAGTGACTACTTATGGAATGCAGGTATAAAAAGGGAAGTTACTTGCAGATATTCTCCTCAACAAAATGGTGTAGCAGAAAGAAGGAATAGGACTCTTGTTGAGTTTGCAAGGTCCATGATGAATGAGAAAAATTGCCCTAATTATTTGTGGGCTGAAGCTGTAAATACAGCTACTTATTTGGTCAATAGGCTACCATGTAAAGCCTTACAGGGTATGACACCATATGAAGCTTGGTGGGGTAAAAGACCTACCCTAGATCATTGCAGAGTATTTGGATGTGTGGCATATGCATTTGTGCCATCACAATTAAGACACAAATTGGAACCTAATATGTTTTCATTGGTTATGATGATAGACAGATGGGATACAGGTTGTGGAATCCATCCACAAAACATTTTCTGGTTTCGAAAGATGTTACGTTTGATGAGCAAAGTTCTTGGTATGCAGGAACAGTTAATAACAATACAGGTGATGAAGAAGAAGTGAATCAGAAGAAAGGTAAATCAAAGGTTCAAATAATTGATGAAGAAGAAAATTATGAAGTACAGGAAGAAGTTGAACAGAGGCCAAGATTTGATCCTGAGTGTGAAGAACCAGAAACCTCAAGGACTGGAGAACTCAGAAGGTCATCAAGAAATAGATGGCAACCTACAAGGTATAGTTATGATACTTCATTTTTGGCTACGAAAGATTATGCTTACATAGTGAAAGCAGATGAAGACCCTTCTACATATGAAGAGGCAAAAGGTAAGGAAAAATGGGAGAAAGCTATGCAAGAAGAACATGATGCATTGGTGGAAAATCAAACATGGGATTTAGTTCCTAAACCAAATAGCCAGAAGATTATTGGATGCAAGTGGGTCTACAAGACCAAAAGATTTGCAGATGGAAGTGTGTCTAGATACAAAGCTAGACTTGTTGTCAAAGGGTTTGCTCAAACATATGGAGTTGATTATGATGAGACTTATAGTCCAGTAGCAAAGATGACAACCATCAGAACACTCATAGCTGTTGCTGCGAGTAAAGGTTGGAAGTTATGTCAGTTAGATGTGAAAAATGCTTTTCTGAATGGATATATTTCAGATGATGTGTTCATGGAGCAACCTCAAGGGTTCAGAGACAAAAGGTTTCCAGATCATGTGTGCAAGCTCAAGAGAGCTTTGTATGGCTTGAAGCAAGCGCCAAGAGCGTGGAATTATAGACTTGTAAAGTTCTTGAAAGAACTTGGTTTTCAGGTGTCTGAAGCAGATAGTAGTCTGCTTATAAAAGCAAGTGATAATGGTTTCATATACATGTGCATATATGTTGATGATATAATTCTTACAGGAACAGATGAGTCAGGTATACAAAGACTCAAGAAGCAAATGGAAAAGGAGTTCAAGATAAGTGACTTGGGAAACTTGTCTTACTTCTTGGGTATGGAGATCACATATACTCAGCATGGAGTATTCGTGACCCAAGAAAGATATTTGAAGAACTTGTTAATCAAGTTTAAAATGAATGATTGCCGGATAGCACCTACTCCAATGGAGATGAATCACAAATTGAGTAAGTTTGGAGGTGAAGAATTCAAGGATGTGAGACAATATCAGAGTTTGGTTGGTAGTCTTATCTATGCTACTTTAACCAGACCTGATTTATCATATGCAGTAGGAGTATTGTCTCAATTCATGCACTGTCCAAGGAAAGAACATTGGATTGCAGGACAAAGAGTGTTGAGGTACATTAAGGGTACACTCAAAGAAGGTTTGTATTATGGTTTTACATCAGATACAAATATCAAAATATACAGTGATGCAGATTGGGCAGGTAATCCAGATGACAGAAGGTCAACATATGGATACATGTGTTATGTGGGAGATAAGCTAATCTCATGGTGTTCCAAGAAGCAACATACAGTTGCTTTGTCTTCTACCGAAGCTGAGTACAAAGGCATGGTTGAAGCCGCAAAGGAAGTGATTTGGCTAAAGACTTTAATGAAGAGTTTTGACACTATACAGAGGACACCAATTATATTTGGAGATAATATGAGTTCATTATATTTAGCTGCTAATCCTGTTTTTCATGCCAGGACTAAACACATTGAGATTCAGTATCACTTTCTAAGAGAGAAGGTGATGCATAAAGAGATTGAAGTAATCCATACTTCAACAAAAGATCAGATAGCTGATATGCTCACAAAAAGTTTGGATGGACCTAAGTTACAAAGGTTTAAAGATATGGCAGGAATAAAGAAGACAGAGAAAACCTCAATTGATGATTGAGGGGGAGCTGTTGGTGCAAGACAATCAACAATTGAAGGTCTTTAAGTCCGCAGAAACTTCAGCAAAAATTTCTTTAAAAAGGTCACCGGAAGGTCACCGGAACAGTACCGGAAGGTCACAGTAAAGTCACGGGAATGTTACCGAAAATGATCACTTTTACAGTTTTCAGTTCATGAAGAGTTGAAGGATGAAAGGAGGAAGAAAAGAACAAATTTTGAAGCTTGGAAGAAAACCGGAAAAAGTTGTACACATATGTACAGTAGTATAGTCAGCGTTATAAGCTTGTACAAATTTATCTATAAATACCTGGAAAATGTCGAGGCGCGTAGATGAATAAGATGAGAGAGATGAGGAAAGTATGAGAGGCGTATAGGCATTAGAGGCATATACGAGAGAGAAAGGAATAGAAGAGAAGAATGAGAAGTTAGATGTCATGAGACATATGAAAAGTTAGTTGAGTTTTCCTCTCATCGCTCAACTGTAACTTTCTGAGTAATCGAAGAAATACTGCGCCGAAATTTCTGTGTGTTCTTCATCTGTGATAGATGATTTGTGAAATCCTTTTGAGGATATCTAAGTCTATAGTTAATCAATCTATAGCTTAAGTTTCAGAGTTTAATTGTAAATAGAAACCGAGAATTGTCAGTAGGAACATTCATATGTGTTGAGTGTTCAAAGTTTACTGAAACAGGCGCATTTCCAGTGATCAATGTTTTGATCATTTCTGAGTGCATACTTTAAAGTTTTGCATGAGTGAGAGCTTAATCTTTAAGTTAGAAGATAAGCTACTCGTAACCAGAAGCATTTGCTTAAACGGGTTCTATTCAAGGAGAACCAAGTCTTAGAAGTTACAGGTGTGAAGTCGACTGTTCAGAATGACAGTTTCAGACATAGGTAACTTGTGAAGGTGATTTCTCAAGTTATACTAAATCTTTTGAAGAATTTTAACTTGAAGGAGGTGCGCAATCTCTAGGCGACACTCCATACAAAGTTTCATAAAAAAACTTTACACGTTTGTCGGATTAATTTGAAGAAACTGTGCAGCAGAAGTTTTGTATTGTGAAGTTTTTGACTTACTCTTGGTATAGAGGTGCTCTAATCACAAGAGTAGGTTATTCTTTTGGAGATTAACACTCTCCATCAGTGGTATCAGAGCAGGAGACATCAAAATCAAAGAAAGGAGGATCCCGATTGCTGCGGTTACAAAGAATTCAACAACTGAAGAACTAAAAGGTGAAAGCTTGAAGGCAAAACCTGAGGAAGAGATCATATGATATCAAGAAAGACAAACGGAGTCTAATTTGAAGCAAAGGTACATATATTATTCATAAAGGTTGAAGATTTCAATACACAGGAAGACACAAGATGGGAGATTCTCTACAGATAGAGAAACTGGATAGGGAAAACTATCCTGCGTGGTCAATGAGGATGGAAGCTCATCTTATGAGCAAAGATTTGATAGCTTATATCACAGGAGAAGAAGAAAAGCCACAGTTCAGAGATCCTAGTGTTCCGACTAGGGAAGAGTTAGCAGATTTGAAAAACTGGATGAAGAAAGATGCGCAAGCTAGAAGCATTATCTATATGGCAGTAAATGATTGCTTGTTACCTCATATTCGAGGTCTTGAAAGTGCAACTGACATTTGGAGTGCTTTGGAGGAGCATTTCCAGAATACTACTAAGTCAAGGAAGGCATCCTTATGGGCAGAGTTTACAACCTTCAAGAAAAAGGCTTCTCAGTCCATTTCAGACTATGTGACAAGGTTGAAAGACATTGCAGATGCTTTAGGAGCTGTTGATGAAGACATTGAGGAGGATAAATTGGTAAGGCAAATTCTTACAGGCTTAAGAGGTGATGACAAATGGAAGCCGTTTATTTTGTCTACAGAGTTATCACTTGATCATTTCACTCCAGATTTAAATCAGTTGCTAGGTCATATGCTAACATTTGAGAATGATGTTAAAGGAGATGGTGACAAGAGTGCAGGTCATGCAATGTACTCAAAAGATAAAAAGAAGAATAGCAAAGGAAAGCAACAAGCAAATGAAGATGAAGGAACAACTAGCCAAGCCAACTTCCTAAGAGGAAGAGGAGGTGGCAAAGGTAGAGGAAGAGGCAGAAACAACAAAGATGGAGGCAAAGCCTGCTGGATTTGTGGTAAGACAAATCATTTAGCTAATGATTGTTGGCACAATACTCAAAGTAATAATGGATATAGTCAAAGTTACAATGCAAGAGGAAGAGGTGGCAGAAATCAAAGAGGAAATTTCAGAGGCAGAGGTGGTAGGAGTTACTTTGGAAGAAATACAGGTAGAGGATTCCAAAGTCAACAATATAACAGTACCTACTACAATTACGCTTCAGAACAGAAGGAGGATTCAACATTGATATTGAATGCTACTTGTGAAAGTCAGAGTGAAGATCAAAGAGTCTTCTACATCGACTCAGGATGTAGCAATCACCTGAGTGGAAACATATCATTGATGACTGATTTGGAGAATAAAGTTTCTAATCATGTTGTTCAAACAGGTGACAACACAAAGCATAAAGTGAAGTCGATTGGATCAGTAAAAGCCAAAGACGGTAGTACCTTATTGGGTAAGGTCCTGTATGTTCCTACAATTCCTAAGAATTTGATAAGTGTAGGACAAATTGTTGAAAAGGGATATGAAGTAAGATTCACTAATGAAGGAGTATACGTGGAAGATCCCAGTCAAGGGTATAAACAGATTGTTTCAGGAAAGAAAGAAGGAAGACTGTTTACACTGAAGATTCAAGGCAACATTGGTCAGGCCATGTTTACATATGAAGGACATAAAATTTCTGAGTTAGATCTTTGGCACAAGAGGCTTGGACATTTCAATGAAAGAGGTATTAAAGATATGGTTAACAATGGTTCAGTGCTTGGATTGCCTAATGTTGCAGGTCAACATATGACATACAAATGTGAGGCATGTCAATTAGGTAAAGCTCATAAGAATTCTTACTCCAAGCATGGTTTTATGTACTCAGAGAAGCTTGAGTTGGTACACACAGATGTGTGGGGACCATCAAAGGATTTCAGTATAAATGGATCAAGATATTATGTGATTTATGTTGATGATGCTACTAGATGGATCACTATCTATGTGATCAAGGATAAGTCAGAAGTATTCAATACATTCAAACATTATCATGCGTATGCAGAAAGAACTACAGGTCATAAACTGAAGAGACTAAGGTCAGATGGAGGGGGAGAGTATTTCTCCAACGAATTCAGTGACTACTTATGGAATGCAGGTATAAAAAGGGAAGTTACTTGCAGATATTCTCCTCAACAAAATGGTGTAGCAGAAAGAAGGAATAGGACTCTTGTTGAGTTTGCAAGGTCCATGATGAATGAGAAAAATTGCCCTAATTATTTGTGGGCTGAAGCTGTAAATACAGCTACTTATTTGGTCAATAGGCTACCATGTAAAGCCTTACAGGGTATGACACCATATGAAGCTTGGTGGGGTAAAAGACCTACCCTAGATCATTGCAGAGTATTTGGATGTGTGGCATATGCATTTGTGCCATCACAATTAAGACACAAATTGGAACCTAATATGTTTTCATTGGTTATGATGATAGACAGATGGGATACAGGTTGTGGAATCCATCCACAAAACATTTTCTGGTTTCGAAAGATGTTACGTTTGATGAGCAAAGTTCTTGGTATGCAGGAACAGTTAATAACAATACAGGTGATGAAGAAGAAGTGAATCAGAAGAAAGGTAAATCAAAGGTTCAAATAATTGATGAAGAAGAAAATTATGAAGTACAGGAAGAAGTTGAACAGAGGCCAAGATTTGATCCTGAGTGTGAAGAACCAGAAACCTCAAGGACTGGAGAACTCAGAAGGTCATCAAGAAATAGATGGCAACCTACAAGGTATAGTTATGATACTTCATTTTTGGCTACGAAAGATTATGCTTACATAGTGAAAGCAGATGAAGACCCTTCTACATATGAAGAGGCAAAAGGTAAGGAAAAATGGGAGAAAGCTATGCAAGAAGAACATGATGCATTGGTGGAAAATCAAACATGGGATTTAGTTCCTAAACCAAATAGCCAGAAGATTATTGGATGCAAGTGGGTCTACAAGACCAAAAGATTTGCAGATGGAAGTGTGTCTAGATACAAAGCTAGACTTGTTGTCAAAGGGTTTGCTCAAACATATGGAGTTGATTATGATGAGACTTATAGTCCAGTAGCAAAGATGACAACCATCAGAACACTCATAGCTGTTGCTGCGAGTAAAGGTTGGAAGTTATGTCAGTTAGATGTGAAAAATGCTTTTCTGAATGGATATATTTCAGATGATGTGTTCATGGAGCAACCTCAAGGGTTCAGAGACAAAAGGTTTCCAGATCATGTGTGCAAGCTCAAGAGAGCTTTGTATGGCTTGAAGCAAGCGCCAAGAGCGTGGAATTATAGACTTGTAAAGTTCTTGAAAGAACTTGGTTTTCAGGTGTCTGAAGCAGATAGTAGTCTGCTTATAAAAGCAAGTGATAATGGTTTCATATACATGTGCATATATGTTGATGATATAATTCTTACAGGAACAGATGAGTCAGGTATACAAAGACTCAAGAAGCAAATGGAAAAGGAGTTCAAGATAAGTGACTTGGGAAACTTGTCTTACTTCTTGGGTATGGAGATCACATATACTCAGCATGGAGTATTCGTGACCCAAGAAAGATATTTGAAGAACTTGTTAATCAAGTTTAAAATGAATGATTGCCGGATAGCACCTACTCCAATGAAGATGAATCACAAATTGAGTAAGTTTGGAGGTGAAGAATTCAAGGATGTGAGACAATATCAGAGTTTGGTTGGTAGTCTTATCTATGCTACTTTAACCAGACCTGATTTATCATATGCAGTAGGAGTATTGTCTCAATTCATGCACTGTCCAAGGAAAGAACATTGGATTGCAGGACAAAGAGTGTTGAGGTACATTAAGGGTACACTCAAAGAAGGTTTGTATTATGGTTTTACATCAGATACAAATATCAAAATATACAGTGATGCAGATTGGGCAGGTAATCCAGATGACAGAAGGTCAACATATGGATACATGTGTTATGTGGGAGATAAGCTAATCTCATGGTGTTCCAAGAAGCAACATACAGTTGCTTTGTCTTCTACCGAAGCTGAGTACAAAGGCATGGTTGAAGCCGCAAAGGAAGTGATTTGGCTAAAGACTTTAATGAAGAGTTTTGACACTATACAGAGGACACCAATTATATTTGGAGATAATATGAGTTCATTATATTTAGCTGCTAATCCTGTTTTTCATGCCAGGACTAAACACATTGAGATTCAGTATCACTTTCTAAGAGAGAAGGTGATGCATAAAGAGATTGAAGTAATCCATACTTCAACAAAAGATCAGATAGCTGATATGCTCACAAAAAGTTTGGATGGACCTAAGTTACAAAGGTTTAAAGATATGGCAGGAATAAAGAAGACAGAGAAAACCTCAATTGATGATTGAGGGGGAGCTGTTGGTGCAAGACAATCAACAATTGAAGGTCTTTAAGTCCGCAGAAACTTCAGCAAAAATTTCTTTAAAAAGGTCACCGGAAGGTCACCGGAACAGTACCGGAAGGTCACAGTAAAGTCACGGGAATGTTACCGGAAATGATCACTTTTACAGTTTTCAGTTCATGAAGAGTTGAAGGATGAAAGGAGGAAGAAAAGAACAAATTTTGAAGCTTGGAAGAAAACCGGAAAAAGTTGTACACATATGTACAGTAGTATAGTCAGCGTTATAAGCTTGTACAAATTTATCTATAAATACCTGGAAAATGTCGAGGCGCGTAGATGAATAAGATGAGAGAGATGAGGAAAGTATGAGAGGCGTATAGGCATTAGAGGCATATACGAGAGAGAAAGGAATAGAAGAGAAGAATGAGAAGTTAGATGTCATGAGACATATGAAAAGTTAGTTGAGTTTTCCTCTCATCGCTCAACTGTAACTTTCTGAGTAATCGAAGAAATACTGCGCTGAAATTTCTGTGTGTTCTTCATCTGTGATAGATGATTTGTGAAATCCTTTTGAGGATATCTAAGTCTATAGTTAATCAATCTATAGCTTAAGTTTCAGAGTTTAATTGTAAATAGAAACCGAGAATTGTCAGTAGGAACATTCATATGTGTTGAGTGTTCAAAGTTTACTGAAACAGGCGCATTTCCAGTGATCAATGTTTTGATCATTTCTGAGTGCATACTTTAAAGTTTTGCATGAGTGAGAGCTTAATCTTTAAGTTAGAAGATAAGCTACTCGTAACCAGAAGCATTTGCTTAAACGGGTTCTATTCAAGGAGAACCAAGTCTTAGAAGTTACAGGTGTGAAGTCGACTGTTCAGAATGACAGTTTCAGACATAGGTAACTTGTGAAGGTGATTTCTCAAGTTATACTAAATCTTTTGAAGAATTTTAACTTGAAGGAGGTGCGCAATCTCTAGGCGACACTCCATACAAAGTTTCATAAAAAAACTTTACACGTTTGTCGGATTAATTTGAAGAAACTGTGCAGCAGAAGTTTTGTATTGTGAAGTTTTTGACTTACTCTTGGTATAGAGGTGCTCTAATCACAAGAGTAGGTTATTCTTTTGGAGATTAACACTCTCCATCAGTGGTATCAGAGCAGGAGACATCAAAATCAAAGAAAGGAGGATCCCGATTGCTGCGGTTACAAAGAATTCAACAACTGAAGAACTAAAAGGTGAAAGCTTGAAGGCAAAACCTGAGGAAGAGATCATATGATATCAAGAAAGACAAACGGAGTCTAATTTGAAGCAAAGGTACATATATTATTCATAAAGGTTGAAGATTTCAATACACAGGAAGACACAAGATGGGAGATTCTCTGCAGATAGAGAAACTGGATAGGGAAAACTATCCTGCGTGGTCAATGAGGATGGAAGCTCATCTTATGAGCAAAGATTTGATAGCTTATATCACAGGAGAAGAAGAAAAGCCACAGTTCAGAGATCCTAGTGTTCCGACTAGGGAAGAGTTAGCAGATTTGAAAAACTGGATGAAGAAAGATGCGCAAGCTAGAAGCATTATCTATATGGCAGTAAATGATTGCTTGTTACCTCATATTCGAGGTCTTGAAAGTGCAACTGACATTTGGAGTGCTTTGGAGGAGCATTTCCAGAATACTACTAAGTCAAGGAAGGCATCCTTATGGGCAGAGTTTACAACCTTCAAGAAAAAGGCTTCTCAGTCCATTTCAGACTATGTGACAAGGTTGAAAGACATTGCAGATGCTTTAGGAGCTGTTGATGAAGACATTGAGGAGGATAAATTGGTAAGGCAAATTCTTACAGGCTTAAGAGGTGATGACAAATGGAAGCCGTTTATTTTGTCTACAGAGTTATCACTTGATCATTTCACTCCAGATTTAAATCAGTTGCTAGGTCATATGCTAACATTTGAGAATGATGTTAAAGGAGATGGTGACAAGAGTGCAGGTCATGCAATGTACTCAAAAGATAAAAAGAAGAATAGCAAAGGAAAGCAACAAGCAAATGAAGATGAAGGAACAACTAGCCAAGCCAACTTCCTAAGAGGAAGAGGAGGTGGCAAAGGTAGAGGAAGAGGCAGAAACAACAAAGATGGAGGCAAAGCCTGCTGGATTTGTGGTAAGACAAATCATTTAGCTAATGATTGTTGGCACAATACTCAAAGTAATAATGGATATAGTCAAAGTTACAATGCAAGAGGAAGAGGTGGCAGAAATCAAAGAGGAAATTTCAGAGGCAGAGGTGGTAGGAGTTACTTTGGAAGAAATACAGGTAGAGGATTCCAAAGTCAACAATATAACAGTACCTACTACAATTACGCTTCAGAACAGAAGGAGGATTCAACATTGATATTGAATGCTACTTGTGAAAGTCAGAGTGAAGATCAAAGAGTCTTCTACATCGACTCAGGATGTAGCAATCACCTGAGTGGAAACATATCATTGATGACTGATTTGGAGAATAAAGTTTCTAATCATGTTGTTCAAACAGGTGACAACACAAAGCATAAAGTGAAGTCGATTGGATCAGTAAAAGCCAAAGACGGTAGTACCTTATTGGGTAAGGTCCTGTATGTTCCTACAATTCCTAAGAATTTGATAAGTGTAGGACAAATTGTTGAAAAGGGATATGAAGTAAGATTCACTAATGAAGGAGTATACGTGGAAGATCCCAGTCAAGGGTATAAACAGATTGTTTCAGGAAAGAAAGAAGGAAGACTGTTTACACTGAAGATTCAAGGCAACATTGGTCAGGCCATGTTTACATATGAAGGACATAAAATTTCTGAGTTAGATCTTTGGCACAAGAGGCTTGGACATTTCAATGAAAGAGGTATTAAAGATATGGTTAACAATGGTTCAGTGCTTGGATTGCCTAATGTTGCAGGTCAACATATGACATACAAATGTGAGGCATGTCAATTAGGTAAAGCTCATAAGAATTCTTACTCCAAGCATGGTTTTATGTACTCAGAGAAGCTTGAGTTGGTACACACAGATGTGTGGGGACCATCAAAGGATTTCAGTATAAATGGATCAAGATATTATGTGATTTATGTTGATGATGCTACTAGATGGATCACTATCTATGTGATCAAGGATAAGTCAGAAGTATTCAATACATTCAAACATTATCATGCGTATGCAGAAAGAACTACAGGTCATAAACTGAAGAGACTAAGGTCAGATGGAGGGGGAGAGTATTTCTCCAACGAATTCAGTGACTACTTATGGAATGCAGGTATAAAAAGGGAAGTTACTTGCAGATATTCTCCTCAACAAAATGGTGTAGCAGAAAGAAGGAATAGGACTCTTGTTGAGTTTGCAAGGTCCATGATGAATGAGAAAAATTGCCCTAATTATTTGTGGGCTGAAGCTGTAAATACAGCTACTTATTTGGTCAATAGGCTACCATGTAAAGCTTTACAGGGTATGACACCATATGAAGCTTGGTGGGGTAAAAGACCTACCCTAGATCATTGCAGAGTATTTGGATGTGTGGCATATGCATTTGTGCCATCACAATTAAGACACAAATTGGAACCTAATATGTTTTCATTGGTTATGATGATAGACAGATGGGATACAGGTTGTGGAATCCATCCACAAAACATTTTCTGGTTTCGAAAGATGTTACGTTTGATGAGCAAAGTTCTTGGTATGCAGGAACAGTTAATAACAATACAGGTGATGAAGAAGAAGTGAATCAGAAGAAAGGTAAATCAAAGGTTCAAATAATTGATGAAGAAGAAAATTATGAAGTACAGGAAGAAGTTGAACAGAGGCCAAGATTTGATCCTGAGTGTGAAGAACCAGAAACCTCAAGGACTGGAGAACTCAGAAGGTCATCAAGAAATAGATGGCAACCTACAAGGTATAGTTATGATACTTCATTTTTGGCTACGAAAGATTATGCTTACATAGTGAAAGCAGATGAAGACCCTTCTACATATGAAGAGGCAAAAGGTAAGGAAAAATGGGAGAAAGCTATGCAAGAAGAACATGATGCATTGGTGGAAAATCAAACATGGGATTTAGTTCCTAAACCAAATAGCCAGAAGATTATTGGATGCAAGTGGGTCTACAAGACCAAAAGATTTGCAGATGGAAGTGTGTCTAGATACAAAGCTAGACTTGTTGTCAAAGGGTTTGCTCAAACATATGGAGTTGATTATGATGAGACTTATAGTCCAGTAGCAAAGATGACAACCATCAGAACACTCATAGCTGTTGCTGCGAGTAAAGGTTGGAAGTTATGTCAGTTAGATGTGAAAAATGCTTTTCTGAATGGATATATTTCAGATGATGTGTTCATGGAGCAACCTCAAGGGTTCAGAGACAAAAGGTTTCCAGATCATGTGTGCAAGCTCAAGAGAGCTTTGTATGGCTTGAAGCAAGCGCCAAGAGCGTGGAATTATAGACTTGTAAAGTTCTTGAAAGAACTTGGTTTTCAGGTGTCTGAAGCAGATAGTAGTCTGCTTATAAAAGCAAGTGATAATGGTTTCATATACATGTGCATATATGTTGATGATATAATTCTTACAGGAACAGATGAGTCAGGTATACAAAGACTCAAGAAGCAAATGGAAAAGGAGTTCAAGATAAGTGACTTGGGAAACTTGTCTTACTTCTTGGGTATGGAGATCACATATACTCAGCATGGAGTATTCGTGACCCAAGAAAGATATTTGAAGAACTTGTTAATCAAGTTTAAAATGAATGATTGCCGGATAGCACCTACTCCAATGGAGATGAATCACAAATTGAGTAAGTTTGGAGGTGAAGAATTCAAGGATGTGAGACAATATCAGAGTTTGGTTGGTAGTCTTATCTATGCTACTTTAACCAGACCTGATTTATCATATGCAGTAGGAGTATTGTCTCAATTCATGCACTGTCCAAGGAAAGAACATTGGATTGCAGGACAAAGAGTGTTGAGGTACATTAAGGGTACACTCAAAGAAGGTTTGTATTATGGTTTTACATCAGATACAAATATCAAAATATACAGTGATGCAGATTGGGCAGGTAATCCAGATGACAGAAGGTCAACATATGGATACATGTGTTATGTGGGAGATAAGCTAATCTCATGGTGTTCCAAGAAGCAACATATAGTTGATTTGTCTTCTACCGAAGCTGAGTACAAAGGCATGGTTGAAGCCGCAAAGGAAGTGATTTGGCTAAAGACTTTAATGAAGAGTTTTGACACTATACAGAGGACACCAATTATATTTGGAGATAATATGAGTTCATTATATTTAGCTGCTAATCCTGTTTTTCATGCCAGGACTAAACACATTGAGATTCAGTATCACTTTCTAAGAGAGAAGGTGATGCATAAAGAGATTGAAGTAATCCATACTTCAACAAAAGATCAGATAGCTGATATGCTCACAAAAAGTTTGGATGGACCTAAGTTACAAAGGTTTAAAGATATGGAAGGAATAAAGAAGACAGAGAAAACCTCAATTGATGATTGAGGGGGAGCTGTTGGTGCAAGACAATCAACAATTGAAGGTCTTTAAGTCCGCAGAAACTTCAGCAAAAATTTCTTTAAAAAGGTCACCGGAAGGTCACCGGAAGGTCACAGTAAAGTCACGGGAATGTTACCGGAAATGATCACTTTTACAGTTTTCAGTTCATGAAGAGTTGAAGGATGAAAGGAGGAAGAAAAGAACAAATTTTGAAGCTTGGAAGAAAACCGGAAAAAGTTGTACACATATGTACAGTAGTATAGTCAGCGTTATAAGCTTGTACAAATTTATCTATAAATACCTGGAAAATGTCGAGGCGCGTAGATGAATAAGATGAGAGAGATGAGGAAAGTATGAGAGGCGTATAGGCATTAGAGGCATATACGAGAGAGAAAGGAATAGAAGAGAAGAATGAGAAGTTAGATGTCATGAGACATATGAAAAGTTAGTTGAGTTTTCCTCTCATCGCTCAACTGTAACTTTCTGAGTAATCGAAGAAATACTGCGCCGAAATTTCTGTGTGTTCTTCATCTGTGATAGATGATTTGTGAAATCCTTTTGAGGATATCTAAGTCTATAGTTAATCAATCTATAGCTTAAGTTTCAGAGTTTAATTGTAAATAGAAACCGAGAATTGTCAGTAGGAACATTCATATGTGTTGAGTGTTCAAAGTTTACTGAAACAGGCGCATTTCCAGTGATCAATGTTTTGATCATTTCTGAGTGCATACTTTAAAGTTTTGCATGAGTGAGAGCTTAATCTTTAAGTTAGAAGATAAGCTACTCGTAACCAGAAGCATTTGCTTAAACGGGTTCTATTCAAGGAGAACCAAGTCTTAGAAGTTACAGGTGTGAAGTCGACTGTTCAGAATGACAGTTTCAGACATAGGTAACTTGTGAAGGTGATTTCTCAAGTTATACTAAATCTTTTGAAGAATTTTAACTTGAAGGAGGTGCGCAATCTCTAGGCGACACTCCATACAAAGTTTCATAAAAAAACTTTACACGTTTGTCGGATTAATTTGAAGAAACTGTGCAGCAGAAGTTTTGTATTGTGAAGTTTTTGACTTACTCTTGGTATAGAGGTGCTCTAATCACAAGAGTAGGTTATTCTTTTGGAGATTAACACTCTCCATCAGTGGTATCAGAGCAGGAGACATCAAAATCAAAGAAAGGAGGATCCCGATTGCTGCGGTTACAAAGAATTCAACAACTGAAGAACTAAAAGGTGAAAGCTTGAAGGCAAAACCTGAGGAAGAGATCATATGATATCAAGAAAGACAAACGGAGTCTAATTTGAAGCAAAGGTACATATATTATTCATAAAGGTTGAAGATTTCAATACACAGGAAGACACAAGATGGGAGATTCTCTACAGATAGAGAAACTGGATAGGGAAAACTATCCTGCGTGGTCAATGAGGATGGAAGCTCATCTTATGAGCAAAGATTTGATAGCTTATATCACAGGAGAAGAAGAAAAGCCACAGTTCAGAGATCCTAGTGTTCCGACTAGGGAAGAGTTAGCAGATTTGAAAAACTGGATGAAGAAAGATGCGCAAGCTAGAAGCATTATCTATATGGCAGTAAATGATTGCTTGTTACCTCATATTCGAGGTCTTGAAAGTGCAACTGACATTTGGAGTGCTTTGGAGGAGCATTTCCAGAATACTACTAAGTCAAGGAAGGCATCCTTATGGGCAGAGTTTACAACCTTCAAGAAAAAGGCTTCTCAGTCCATTTCAGACTATGTGACAAGGTTGAAAGACATTGCAGATGCTTTAGGAGCTGTTGATGAAGACATTGAGGAGGATAAATTGGTAAGGCAAATTCTTACAGGCTTAAGAGGTGATGACAAATGGAAGCTGTTTATTTTGTCTACAGAGTTATCACTTGATCATTTCACTCCAGATTTAAATCAGTTGCTAGGTCATATGCTAACATTTGAGAATGATGTTAAAGGAGATGGTGACAAGAGTGCAGGTCATGCAATGTACTCAAAAGATAAAAAGAAGAATAGCAAAGGAAAGCAACAAGCAAATGAAGATGAAGGAACAACTAGCCAAGCCAACTTCCTAAGAGGAAGAGGAGGTGGCAAAGGTAGAGGAAGAGGCAGAAACAACAAAGATGGAGGCAAAGCCTGCTGGATTTGTGGTAAGACAAATCATTTAGCTAATGATTGTTGGCACAATACTCAAAGTAATAATGGATATAGTCAAAGTTACAATGCAAGAGGAAGAGGTGGCAGAAATCAAAGAGGAAATTTCAGAGGCAGAGGTGGTAGGAGTTACTTTGGAAGAAATACAGGTAGAGGATTCCAAAGTCAACAATATAACAGTACCTACTACAATTACGCTTCAGAACAGAAGGAGGATTCAACATTGATATTGAATGCTACTTGTGAAAGTTAGAGTGAAGATCAAAGAGTCTTCTACATCGACTCAGGATGTAGCAATCACGTGAGTGGAAACATATCATTGATGACTGATTTGGAGAATAAAGTTTCTAATCATGTTGTTCAAACAGGTGACAACACAAAGCATAAAGTGAAGTCGATTGGATCAGTAAAAGCCAAAGACGGTAGTACCTTATTGGGTAAGGTCCTGTATGTTCCTACAATTCCTAAGAATTTGATAAGTGTAGGACAAATTGTTGAAAAGGGATATGAAGTAAGATTCACTAATGAAGGAGTATACGTGGAAGATCCCAGTCAAGGGTATAAACAGATTGTTTCAGGAAAGAAAGAAGGAAGACTGTTTACACTGAAGATTCAAGGCAACATTGGTCAGGCCATGTTTACATATGAAGGACATAAAATTTCTGAGTTAGATCTTTGGCACAAGAGGCTTGGACATTTCAATGAAAGAGGTATTAAAGATATGGTTAACAATGGTTCAGTGCTTGGATTGCCTAATGTTGCAGGTCAACATATGACATACAAATGTGAGGCATGTCAATTAGGTAAAGCTCATAAGAATTCTTACTCCAAGCATGGTTTTATGTACTCAGAGAAGCTTGAGTTGGTACACACAGATGTGTGGGGACCATCAAAGGATTTCAGTATAAATGGATCAAGATATTATGTGATTTATGTTGATGATGCTACTAGATGGATCACTATCTATGTGATCAAGGATAAGTCAGAAGTATTCAATACATTCAAACATTATCATGCGTATGCAGAAAGAACTACAGGTCATAAACTGAAGAGACTAAGGTCAGATGGAGGGGGAGAGTATTTCTCCAACGAATTCAGTGACTACTTATGGAATGCAGGTATAAAAAGGGAAGTTACTTGCAGATATTCTCCTCAACAAAATGGTGTAGCAGAAAGAAGGAATAGGACTCTTGTTGAGTTTGCAAGGTCCATGATGAATGAGAAAAATTGCCCTAATTATTTGTGGGCTGAAGCTGTAAATACAGCTACTTATTTGGTCAATAGGCTACCATGTAAAGCTTTACAGGGTATGACACCATATGAAGCTTGGTGGGGTAAAAGACCTACCCTAGATCATTGCAGAGTATTTGGATGTGTGGCATATGCATTTGTGCCATCACAATTAAGACACAAATTGGAACCTAATATGTTTTCATTGGTTATGATGATAGACAGATGGGATACAGGTTGTGGAATCCATCCACAAAACATTTTCTGGTTTCGAAAGATGTTACGTTTGATGAGCAAAGTTCTTGGTATGCAGGAACAGTTAATAACAATACAGGTGATGAAGAAGAAGTGAATCAGAAGAAAGGTAAATCAAAGGTTCAAATAATTGATGAAGAAGAAAATTATGAAGTACAGGAAGAAGTTGAACAGAGGCCAAGATTTGATCCTGAGTGTGAAGAACCAGAAACCTCAAGGACTGGAGAACTCAGAAGGTCATCAAGAAATAGATGGCAACCTACAAGGTATAGTTATGATACTTCATTTTTGGCTACGAAAGATTATGCTTACATAGTGAAAGCAGATGAAGACCCTTCTACATATGAAGAGGCAAAAGGTAAGGAAAAATGGGAGAAAGCTATGCAAGAAGAACATGATGCATTGGTGGAAAATCAAACATGGGATTTAGTTCCTAAACCAAATAGCCAGAAGATTATTGGATGCAAGTGGGTCTACAAGACCAAAAGATTTGCAGATGGAAGTGTGTCTAGATACAAAGCTAGACTTGTTGTCAAAGGGTTTGCTCAAACATATGGAGTTGATTATGATGAGACTTATAGTCCAGTAGCAAAGATGACAACCATCAGAACACTCATAGCTGTTGCTGCGAGTAAAGGTTGGAAGTTATGTCAGTTAGATGTGAAAAATGCTTTTCTGAATGGATATATTTCAGATGATGTGTTCATGGAGCAACCTCAAGGGTTCAGAGACAAAAGGTTTCCAGATCATGTGTGCAAGCTCAAGAGAGCTTTGTATGGCTTGAAGCAAGCGCCAAGAGCGTGGAATTATAGACTTGTAAAGTTCTTGAAAGAACTTGGTTTTCAGGTGTCTGAAGCAGATAGTAGTCTGCTTATAAAAGCAAGTGATAATGGTTTCATATACATGTGCATATATGTTGATGATATAATTCTTACAGGAACAGATGAGTCAGGTATACAAAGACTCAAGAAGCAAATGGAAAAGGAGTTCAAGATAAGTGACTTGGGAAACTTGTCTTACTTCTTGGGTATGGAGATCACATATACTCAGCATGGAGTATTCGTGACCCAAGAAAGATATTTGAAGAACTTGTTAATCAAGTTTAAAATGAATGATTGCCGGATAGCACCTACTCCAATGGAGATGAATCACAAATTGAGTAAGTTTGGAGGTGAAGAATTCAAGGATGTGAGACAATATCAGAGTTTGGTTGGTAGTCTTATCTATGCTACTTTAACCAGACCTGATTTATCATATGCAGTAGGAGTATTGTCTCAATTCATGCACTGTCCAAGGAAAGAACATTGGATTGCAGGACAAAGAGTGTTGAGGTACATTAAGGGTACACTCAAAGAAGGTTTGTATTATGGTTTTACATCAGATACAAATATCAAAATATACAGTGATGCAGATTGGGCAGGTAATCCAGATGACAGAAGGTCAACATATGGATACATGTGTTATGTGGGAGATAAGCTAATCTCATGGTGTTCCAAGAAGCAACATACAGTTGCTTTGTCTTCTACCGAAGCTGAGTACAAAGGCATGGTTGAAGCCGCAAAGGAAGTGATTTGGCTAAAGACTTTAATGAAGAGTTTTGACACTATACAGAGGACACCAATTATATTTGGAGATAATATGAGTTCATTATATTTAGCTGCTAATCCTGTTTTTCATGCTAGGACTAAACACATTGAGATTCAGTATCACTTTCTAAGAGAGAAGGTGATGCATAAAGAGATTGAAGTAATCCATACTTCAACAAAAGATCAGATAGCTGATATGCTCACAAAAAGTTTGGATGGACCTAAGTTACAAAGGTTTAAAGATATGGCAGGAATAAAGAAGACAGAGAAAACCTCAATTGATGATTGAGGGGGAGCTGTTGGTGCAAGACAATCAACAATTGAAGGTCTTTAAGTCCGCAGAAACTTCAGCAAAAATTTCTTTAAAAAGGTCACAGGAAGGTCACCGGAACAGTACCGGAAGGTCACAGTAAAGTCACGGGAATGTTACCGGAAATGATTACTTTTACAGTTTTCAGTTCATGAAGAGTTGAAGGATGAAAGGAGGAAGAAAAGAACAAATTTTGAAGCTTGGAAGAAAACCGGAAAAAGTTGTACACATATGTACAGTAGTATAGTCAGCGTTATAAGCTTGTACAAATTTATCTATAAATACCTGGAAAATGTCGAGGCGCGTAGATGAATAAGATGAGAGAGATGAGGAAAGTATGAGAGGCGTATAGGCATTAGAGGCATATACGAGAGAGAAAGGAATAGAAGAGAAGAATGAGAAGTTAGATGTCATGAGACATATGAAAAGTTAGTTGAGTTTTCCTCTCATCGCTCAACTGTAACTTTCTGAGTAATCGAAGAAATACTGCACCGAAATTTCTGTGTGTTCTTCATCTGTGATAGATGATTTGTGAAATCCTTTTGAGGATATCTAAGTCTATAGTTAATCAATCTATAGCTTAAGTTTCAGAGTTTAATTGTAAATAGAAACCGAGAATTGTCAGTAGGAACATTCATATGTGTTGAGTGTTCAAAGTTTACTGAAACAGGCGCATTTCCAGTGATCAATGTTTTGATCATTTCTGAGTGCATACTTTAAAGTTTTGCATGAGTGAGAGCTTAATCTTTAAGTTAGAAGATAAGCTACTCGTAACCAGAAGCATTTGCTTAAACGGGTTCTATTCAAGGAGAACCAAGTCTTAGAAGTTACAGGTGTGAAGTCGACTGTTCAGAATGACAGTTTCAGACATAGGTAACTTGTGAAGGTGATTTCTCAAGTTATACTAAATCTTTTGAAGAATTTTAACTTGAAGGAGGTGCGCAATCTCTAGGCGACACTCCATACAAAGTTTCATAAAAAAACTTTACACGTTTGTCGGATTAATTTGAAGAAACTGTGCAGCAGAAGTTTTGTATTGTGAAGTTTTTGACTTACTCTTGGTATAGAGGTGCTCTAATCACAAGAGTAGGTTATTCTTTTGGAGATTAACACTCTCCATCAGTGGTATCAGAGAAGGAGACATCAAAATCAAAGAAAGGAGGATCCCGATTGCTGCGGTTACAAAGAATTCAACAACTGAAGAACTAAAAGGTGAAAGCTTGAAGGCAAAACCTGAGGAAGAGATCATATGATATCAAGAAAGACAAACGGAGTCTAATTTGAAGCAAAGGTACATATATTATTCATAAAGGTTGAAGATTTCAATACACAGGAAGACACAAGATGGGAGATTCTCTGCAGATAGAGAAACTGGATAGGGAAAACTATCCTGCGTGGTCAATGAGGATGGAAGCTCATCTTATGAGCAAAGATTTGATAGCTTATATCACAGGAGAAGAAGAAAAGCCACAGTTCAGAGATCCTAGTGTTCCGACTAGGGAAGAGTTAGCAGATTTGAAAAACTGGATGAAGAAAGATGCGCAAGCTAGAAGCATTATCTATATGGCAGTAAATGATTGCTTGTTACCTCATATTCGAGGTCTTGAAAGTGCAACTGACATTTGGAGTGCTTTGGAGGAGCATTTCCAGAATACTACTAAGTCAAGGAAGGCATCCTTATGGGCAGAGTTTACAGCCTTCAAGAAAAAGGCTTCTCAGTCCATTTCAGACTATGTGACAAGGTTGAAAGACATTGCAGATGCTTTAGGAGCTGTTGATGAAGACATTGAGGAGGATAAATTGGTAAGGCAAATTCTTACAGGCTTAAGAGGTGATGACAAATGGAAGCCGTTTATTTTGTCTACAGAGTTATCACTTGATCATTTCACTCCAGATTTAAATCAGTTGCTAGGTCATATGCTAACATTTGAGAATGATGTTAAAGGAGATGGTGACAAGAGTGCAGGTCATGCAATGTACTCAAAAGATAAAAAGAAGAATAGCAAAGGAAAGCAACAAGCAAATGAAGATGAAGGAACAACTAGCCAAGCCAACTTCCTAAGAGGAAGAGGAGGTGGCAAAGGTAGAGGAAGAGGCAGAAACAACAAAGATGGAGGCAAAGCCTGCTGGATTTGTGGTAAGACAAATCATTTAGCTAATGATTGTTGGCACAATACTCAAAGTAATAATGGATATAGTCAAAGTTACAATGCAAGAGGAAGAGGTGGCAGAAATCAAAGAGGAAATTTCAGAGGCAGAGGTGGTAGGAGTTACTTTGGAAGAAATACAGGTAGAGGATTCCAAAGTCAACAATATAACAGTACCTACTACAATTACGCTTCAGAACAGAAGGAGGATTCAACATTGATATTGAATGCTACTTGTGAAAGTCAGAGTGAAGATCAAAGAGTCTTCTACATCGACTCAGGATGTAGCAATCACCTGAGTGGAAACATATCATTGATGACTGATTTGGAGAATAAAGTTTCTATTCATGTTGTTCAAACAGGTGACAACACAAAGCATAAAGTGAAGTCGATTGGATCAGTAAAAGCCAAAGACGGTAGTACCTTATTGGGTAAGGTCCTGTATGTTCCTACAATTCCTAAGAATTTGATAAGTGTAGGACAAATTGTTGAAAAGGGATATGAAGTAAGATTCACTAATGAAGGAGTATACGTGGAAGATCCCAGTCAAGGGTATAAACAGATTGTTTCAGGAAAGAAAGAAGGAAGACTGTTTACACTGAAGATTCAAGGCAACATTGGTCAGGCCATGTTTACATATGAAGGACATAAAATTTCTGAGTTAGATCTTTGGCACAAGAGGCTTGGACATTTCAATGAAAGAGGTATTAAAGATATGGTTAACAATGGTTCAGTGCTTGGATTGCCTAATGTTGCAGGTCAACATATGACATACAAATGTGAGGCATGTCAATTAGGTAAAGCTCATAAGAATTCTTACTCCAAGCATGGTTTTATGTACTCAGAGAAGCTTGAGTTGGTACACACAGATGTGTGGGGACCATCAAAGGATTTCAATATAAATGGATCAAGATATTATGTGATTTATGTTGATGATGCTACTAGATGGATCACTATCTATGTGATCAAGGATAAGTCAGAAGTATTCAATACATTCAAACATTATCATCCGTATGCAGAAAGAACTACAGGTCATAAACTGAAGAGACTAAGGTCAGATGGAGGGGGAGAGTATTTCTCCAACGAATTCAGTGACTACTTATGGAATGCAGGTATAAAAAGGGAAGTTACTTGCAGATATTCTCCTCAACAAAATGGTGTAGCAGAAAGAAGGAATAGGACTCTTGTTGAGTTTGCAAGGTCCATGATGAATGAGAAAAATTGCCCTAATTATTTGTGGGCTGAAGCTGTAAATACAGCTACTTATTTGGTCAATAGGCTACCATGTAAAGCCTTACAGGGTATGACACCATATGAAGCTTGGTGGGGTAAAAGACCTACCCTAGATCATTGCAGAGTATTTGGATGTGTGGCATATGCATTTGTGCCATCACAATTAAGACACAAATTGGAACCTAAAGCTGAAAAATATGTTTTCATTGGTTATGATGATAGACATATGGGATACAGGTTGTGGAATCCATCCACAAAACATTTTCTGGTTTCGAAAGATGTTACGTTTGATGAGCAAAGTTCTTGGTATGCAGGAACAGTTAATAACAATACAGGTGATGAAGAAGAAGTGAATCAGAAGAAAGGTAAATCAAAGGTTCAAATAATTGATGAAGAAGAAAATTATGAAGTACAGGAAGAAGTTGAACAGAGGCCAAGATTTGATCCTGAGTGTGAAGAACCAGAAACCTCAAGGACTGGAGAACTCAGAAGGTCATCAAGAAATAGATGGCAACCTACAAGGTATAGTTATGATACTTCATTTTTGGCTACGAAAGATTATGCTTACATAGTGAAAGAAGATGAAGACCCTTCTACATATGAAGAGGCAAAAGGTAAGGAAAAATGGGAGAAAGCTATGCAAGAAGAACATGATGCATTGGTGGAAAATCAAACATGGGATTTAGTTCCTAAACCAAATAGCCAGAAGATTATTGGATGCAAGTGGGTCTACAAGACCAAAAGATTTGCAGATGGAAGTGTGTCTAGATACAAAGCTAGACTTGTTGTCAAAGGGTTTGCTCAAACATATGGAGTTGATTATGATGAGACTTATAGTCTAGTAGCAAAGATGACAACCATCAGAACACTCATAGCTGTTGCTGCGAGTAAAGGTTGGAAGTTATGTCAGTTAGATGTGAAAAATGCTTTTCTGAATGGATATATTTCAGATGATGTGTTCATGGAGCAACCTCAAGGGTTCAGAGACAAAAGGTTTCCAGATCATGTGTGCAAGCTCAAGAGAGCTTTGTATGGCTTGAAGCAAGCGCCAAGAGCGTGGAATTATAGACTTGTAAAGTTCTTGAAAGAACTTGGTTTTCAGGTGTCTGAAGCAGATAGTAGTCTGCTTATAAAAGCAAGTGATAATGGTTTCATATACATGTGCATATATGTTGATGATATAATTCTTACAGGAACAGATGAGTCAGGTATACAAAGACTCAAGAAGCAAATGGAAAAGGAGTTCAAGATAAGTGACTTGGGAAACTTGTCTTACTTCTTGGGTATGGAGATCACATATACTCAGCATGGAGTATTCGTGACCCAAGAAAGATATTTGAAGAACTTGTTAATCAAGTTTAAAATGAATGATTGCCGGATAGCACCTACTCCAATGGAGATGAATCACAAATTGAGTAAGTTTGGAGGTGAAGAATTCAAGGATGTGAGACAATATCAGAGTTTGGTTGGTAGTCTTATCTATGCTACTTTAACCAGACCTGATTTATCATATGCAGTAGGAGTATTGTCTCAATTCATGCACTGTCCAAGGAAAGAACATTGGATTGCAGGACAAAGAGTGTTGAGGTACATTAAGGGTACACTCAAAGAAGGTTTGTATTATGGTTTTACATCAGATACAAATATCAAAATATACAGTGATGCAGATTGGGCAGGTAATCCAGATGACAGAAGGTCAACATATGGATACATGTGTTATGTGGGAGATAAGCTAATCTCATGGTGTTCCAAGAAGCAACATACAGTTGCTTTGTCTTCTACCGAAGCTGAGTACAAAGGCATGGTTGAAGCCGCAAAGGAAGTGATTTGGCTAAAGACTTTAATGAAGAGTTTTGACACTATACAGAGGACACCAATTATATTTGGAGATAATATGAGTTCATTATATTTAGCTGCTAATCCTGTTTTTCATGCCAGGACTAAACACATTGAGATTCAGTATCACTTTCTAAGAGAGAAGGTGATGCATAAAGAGATTGAAGTAATCCATACTTCAACAAAAGATCAGATAGCTGATATGCTCACAAAAAGTTTGGATGGACCTAAGTTACAAAGGTTTAAAGATATGGCAGGAATAAAGAAGACAGAGAAAACCTCAATTGATGATTGAGGGGGAGCTGTTGGTGCAAGACAATCAACAATTGAAGGTCTTTAAGTCCGCAGAAACTTCAGCAAAATTTCTTTAAAAAGGTCACCGGAAGGTCACCGGAACAGTACCGGAAGGTCACAGTAAAGTCACGGGAATGTTACCGGAAATGATCACTTTTACAGTTTTCAGTTCATGAAGAGTTGAAGGATGAAAGGAGGAAGAAAAGAACAAATTTTGAAGCTTGGAAGAAAACCGGAAAAAGTTGTACACATATGTACAGTAGTATAGTCAGCGTTATAAGCTTGTACAAATTTATCTATAAATACCTGGAAAATGTCGAGGCGCGTAGATGAATAAGATGAGAGAGATGAGGAAAGTATGAGAGGCGTATAGGCATTAGAGGCATATACGAGAGAGAAAGGAATAGAAGAGAAGAATGAGAAGTTAGATGTCATGAGACATATGAAAAGTTAGTTGAGTTTTCCTCTCATCGCTCAACTGTAACTTTCTGAGTAATCGAAGAAATACTGCGCCGAAATTTCTGTGTGTTCTTCATCTGTGATAGATGATTTGTGAAATCCTTTTGAGGATATCTAAGTCTATAGTTAATCAATCTATAGCTTAAGTTTCAGAGTTTAATTGTAAATAGAAACCGAGAATTGTCAGTAGGAACATTCATATGTGTTGAGTGTTCAAAGTTTACTGAAACAGGCGCATTTCCAGTGATCAATGTTTTGATCATTTCTGAGTGCATACTTTAAAGTTTTGCATGAGTGAGAGCTTAATCTTTAAGTTAGAAGATAAGCTACTCGTAACCAGAAGCATTTGCTTAAACGGGTTCTATTCAAGGAGAACCAAGTCTTAGAAGTTACAGGTGTGAAGTCGACTGTTCAGAATGACAGTTTCAGACATAGGTAACTTGTGAAGGTGATTTCTCAAGTTATACTAAATCTTTTGAAGAATTTTAACTTGAAGGAGGTGCGCAATCTCTAGGCGACACTCCATACAAAGTTTCATAAAAAAACTTTACACGTTTGTCGGATTAATTTGAAGAAACTGTGCAGCAGAAGTTTTGTATTGTGAAGTTTTTGACTTACTCTTGGTATAGAGGTGCTCTAATCACAAGAGTAGGTTATTCTTTTGGAGATTAACACTCTCCATCACATATCACCCCACCCATACCATTTCCCTCATTTCACTTGAAAATTGGACTGTGCAGGTCCCGAAGCGTTGACCTCTGTCAATCACGATCGACAGAAAAAATGATCTTTTTGCTAAACAAAGTACATAACCATAATCTACAGGCCTAGAGCTTCCCAAATGTGTGTTTAAAATTTTAAAATTCCTCAGATTTTTGTCAATCGCGATCGCCGTCAATCGCGATCGACAAACCACGACGGACACATGTCGACAGCTCTGTCAATCGCGACCGACACGTCAATCGCGATCGATAAAGTCAACGACCGACTGAGCACGACTGACAGAACCTATGCGTGACACATGTCAATCACGATCGAGCCATCAATTGCGATCGACTAGTCAATCGCAACTGACAGCCCCGACGGACCTGTCAATCGTGACCGACCCAGTCAACGATTGCTTGACCACGACGGATAGACCCTCGCGACGGACCTGTCAATCGCGATCGACCCATCAATCGCGACTGACAGAGTCAACGACCCTTTGACCTTGATCGACTGAAAATCTGGGCCACGTGTCAATCGCGATTGACCCATCAATCGCGACTGACAGCCACGACGGACCTGTCAATCGCGACCGACACGTCGATCGCGACTGACCTATCAATCGCGATTGACAGAGCTTGCAAACGCGATTGACGGGCAAATTTGGCTAATATTTTAGGGCAAAAAAGAGTGGTCTATTTTTGATAAATTGTGGAACAAATACTAGGGTTCATCATTGCTTGTGAGGCCGATACCCCAAAGCATTTCGAGAAGTCCTGTTTGTCTGCTAACCTGTTTAAAATCCGGATTTGGCCCCAAAACCCTGAATGGACATAACCTCCTCATATGAAATCCGATTGCGGTGATTTTTGTTTTGTTGGAAAGCTTGTGGGGAGTACAACCAAAACTTCCACTGGTTACCGTAGAATTGATGTCAGGATTGTTAGATAGGGTGATTTGAAGTGACCATATCTCGGGGTAGGAAAACTAAGTTTCCCTTGGGATTGTTTTCCATAGAGGCAAAAGGCGATTGGGTCTGTGAATTACATGCATGAAAGTGATCTGTCTGTCAACTGAATTCAATTCTTGAGCTAATTGTGGACTTTTTTAGGTTCTTTGAGAGCATCGAAGGATACTCGAAGCAAGAGTAAGTGCGAGCTTGGGAACACGCTTCCTGGGCATACAAGGGCAACCAAGGGAAGAAACTTAAGGTTGGAAATTCTCAACACCCTCTGTCAATCCCTAGCATAGGCTAAGTACGGATAGAGTTCTTGATTAATTAAGGACACGTTAAGAACGACCAAGTCCAAGAACTCTAATCACTCAAGTGCAAGTGTTAGGAGATTACAATTGCGAAACAACCTAAGGGAAAAGAACTTAAATTGAGCGACCACACTCAAAGTACGATAAAATTCAAGTGTTCCTTGCGACGAAGATTAATTGGACAAGAAGTGACACCCTAAGGGCAATTAAAAAAGAACAAGTGACTAATACAAGAGAACTCAACAACGCAAAGTGCACTTGGAAAAATTTGAGATCATTCAATTGGGCATATGAACTTTAGATCAGGACGACACCTAGGGAGAGATAGACAAAGTCTTAGATCTTTAGAGGCTAGTGTCAATCATACTGCTAGGTCTTGGGCCCAACAGCTGAGCCATCATTCGTGTTACCCTAGCTCTGAGACTAGCGAGTCTGAGATGTCCCACGATATGGAGAGACCTACATGAAGTTCTGAAGTGCCATATTTACATAGGGTGGAAGGCCCTTACAAGACGCAACTCAAATACCTTAGGACCAACCGATTAGGTGCTAGCATCTATGAGGACGACCTAGGAAGATCTGTGGTCCAGATTAAAAACCTTGACCAATCCATTGGACTAGAGCACCCAGCTGTCAAGTTTGAAAACGGAGCATACCTAGACAAGGAAGGGACAATATATGTAGTCACCAGTCATCCAGATAGGACAGATGAATTTGGGAATGTGGTCCCAGAAACGGACTTAGGTGACCTAGAGCAAGGAAACATGGGTGTAGAACCTAGAACCCCCCGAGGCAAATCTGTGCTCACTAGGATTATCACACCAGAGTGGATTCCCCAAGATAATAAAAGCATAGATCTACTCCTGAACCGAGAGACTGATGAAGCCTTTTGGAGGTATAGATCTAATCAGCCGAATGAGGAAGGAACAATCATGATATATGAGTTCAAAGATCCTGATAGTCCAGGCAGAGTGACCTACTTGGATCATGCTTCAGAGAGGGTCTTTGTGGTTACAGAAAATGATAGGCATGCTTACACTTGGAAAGGTGAATTTATTTTCCCCCAACCAAGATTGAAGGTGTCCTTTGGTCACCCCGGAGCTGGAACATGCCATGTTCATGGAACTCAAAGAGACAGACATAGAGATAGACCGGAGGTAAGCTTTGCCAACCTAGTGGGAAGAGAAGGAACGAGAACTGAAACAAATAGAGTGGAACCTGAGGGACTTAGAGCCCCAAGGAACCAAAGGAATGCTGATGATTTCCCTCTGCCAAGGCCTAGGGAACACACTAGGATTTTGAGACCGACTCAGTTAGTTAAGTCCATGAAGAATTACTTCGATGGCACAGGAGACCCATATGATCATGTGGCCGAGTTTATGCAAGTCTTGAGAGCTGAACAAGTTGAGGACCTATTCACGCAGTATAATGCCTTTGGTCTAACCCTGAGGAACACAGCCCTTACGTGGTTTCAACCATTGAATGAGAGACAGTTCAGGAGCATAGACTAACTCTTAGAGGCTTTCATCACCGAATTCTCTAAAAGTGGCATAAGGCATAATACTTCCTCATTGATACATAGCTTCAAGAAGACCCCTCAAGAGACCGTGAGACTTGCAGGAAGAAGATTTAGGCAATATCTTGAGAGATGCCCTGTTCCTAAGTTACCAACACCAGCCAAACAAGTGGCTTTATTCTTGGATGGGTTGCTAAGTACCAAATTGAGGTCCTATGTGTACTTGAAGGACCGTAGGACCATAGAAGAGTGTGTACGCATGTGCATTGACATTGAGGATAACCTAGGGGAGGAACTAGAGCTTTCAAAAATCTACAAAGATTCCGATAGTGCTTCTAGCCTCTCTTCCTCACAATCCACATCAATTGAGGAACTTGCGGAGAAAGTAGCTCAAAAACTAGGTGTCTCTAGTAAACAAATTCCTAGATTTGCCCCAGTAAAGAGGTGCTATACTTGCGGTGGTGACCATATGGCGAACGCATGTCCCATCATGGCTCAACCCCAAGTGAACCCTAGCAGCCAATACTGCACCCTAGAACGGAGATACACAAATCACACAGCACAAGACTGTCCATACAATAAGCAAGCGGTTAGACAAACCTACCCTCAGCCCTATCCACAATAGGGAAGATACCAGAACTAGTACCCTCCACAACAATATGGTAGACCGCAACAACCCTACCAACACCAACAAAGGCCACAACCTGTGTTAGCTCAACAACCTCCAACCCCCGCTAATGTGATTCCTGTAAAGTATGCAGCTGCAGAAGAAAATTTGAATAGAGCCATAGTCCCAGTGACTCCATTGCTCTCAAAAAGTGACCCAAGTGATCATAGCTTTGATTCTACACATATTGATAGTCCACAAGCTTACTATATGCAGTCGCCTGAATATGGTGAGTCCTACTACAGTGAAGAACCAAGTGAACCTAGTTGGGAGCCAGAGTACACAAATGTAATGTACACAAACCCTAACTCTAGACCCCAACCTAGGCAGGTAAGACCCCCATTCCCTAGAGGACCATGCTACAGATGTCAGGGAGATCACCTCATTCGTGATTGCCCCTTACCTCCACCTACACAACCCCAGTCAGTGACAATTCAAGGCTTTTGCCAAGATTGTGGAAAGGAGCATCTCTTACAAGATTGTCCAAAAAACCCCAATAATATGCCAAAAATAACTCCAATTAACATTATTGGGTTAGTTGTAGACTCAACAGGAAGTGTCACTTCCACTGCACCAATGCAAGTGGTCACTAGGGCCCAGACTTTGCAACAGAACCCAGGAATAGGTCAAGAGAAGGGTGCAGAGGTTAGTGAAACCGAGAGCATAGCCAAGAAACGGTCGAGAGCCTGGAGGGATAGTTGAGAAAGAATGAAAAGACAATGGTCTAAAAAGATGAGCGACTTAGAAGAAAGCATAAGAGAAACAAAAGCCAAAATTGTTGAACTCACCTCTCAAACAAACTCTCACATACCACCACCACCCTCATTTCCATCACCATCTAACCCACCATCTGTCCCCCTACCTCAGACCATCCCACCAACCCCTAGAGTAGGATCAGTATTAGCTGACCCCACTCCTGAAGACATAGACATGATGCTTAAGGCATATCAGGCCAGAATCCAAGAAGGGCCAAATGTGACGGAGCATGACAAGTGCTACCCCAGAGCTGACCTAGAGATAGAAAGAACCAAGCTTTGCGCGAAAATGGTCGCATTGGCTCAGACCATGTTTGAAGCCAGTCGTCTCTTCAACTACTCTGGCTCAGCTAAGACACAATTGCACTTGAATGGACTCCTAGAGAAGTTAGAGAGCATAATTACAAGATCTGCCAAGGAAGAAAAAAATCAAGGAAGAGATGAGGCAAGCAGAAGAATAAGCCTTCCCCCACAGGAAGCTTTTGTGCCCAATTCCACTGAACCAGACACCTCCTCTTCTATGAATAGGTACACACCAGAATTCCTACGGGAGATTCAAGAAGACAAATGGGCTAAAGAAAGTGGAGTCCCTCCTCCCATTGAACTTGTGGATGACACGTAGGATCAATTCCCACAAGATATTCCCTCCATTTATGGAGAGGAGGAGAGCACCCAGTCTAAAGAGAGATTAGACTTTGAGTCTAATTCTTTACATGAATTACCCCACTTCACAGGCCCATGGGAAGCCAAGTCGACTTGTATGAGAGCACCCACAATCATGGTAAGAAACGAAGACTCAGTCATACCTAGGAATATGGAGGTAGTGAAAAACACTAAAGTGTAGTGCAACCTCACTTTAGAAGAGCTACTCAAAGTTAGACCAGAACTATGGAAACATGTAGCCAAACAAGTACCAGAGATAGCAAAACCCCATTCCCAGGTAGGTTCTCATAGAACGATGCCAGAAATTCCTCTAGACAAGATAGGAGATATGAGTGAAGGTGAAGAAGGAAACACCTATCTTCCCATTACCCATCAGGGGTACACAACTAAGGCAATTCTAGACTCAGGTGCAGGAGTTGCTATTGCTACCACTTCCCTATGGAAGCGGTGGGGCAAGCCAGCACTCACGCCCACAAGGATGAAATTGCAAATGGCTGATGGTCACATAGAAAGAACCTTAGGCTTGCTGGAGGGAATAACTCTCACTACATGTGGTGTAGAGTTTGAGCACACGTTTGCTATCTGTGATTTTAGCAAGAACTATGCCTATGAGATGATTTTGGGAAGACCATTTATGCGACAGTTGCAAGTGGTACAAGATTGGGGAACCAATTCCTTGTATTTGCAACACCTAGGTGTCACGACCAAGGTTAATCTCAAAGATTACTCTCATAGAGATGTCCCTCCTATCCAATGGAATCCCATCCATAGAGCTAAAGATGATACAGAGTCAGTGCACTCCATAGGATCAGGATCCTCATGGATGCATGAAGACACTCACTTATGGATGTGTAAAGTGGCAGTAGAAGAGGAGAAGAGAGAAAAAGCCAGAGAGATAGGTGCAAAAGAAACACATAGATCCATTCAAGACCCAGCCTATGCACCTGTATTATTTCCTGATGAAGAATTTGAACCCCACGGCTGGGCAGAAATCCTAGCAACCATGGATGTAGCCATCAATGAAGAACAGTGGACACCCCACTGTGATGAGGATGGCTATGACATTTCAGTTTTCTCCATAGAGCCAATCATGGGAGAGGTAGTTCTAGAAGAATGCGAACCTAGCCTTGATGCATTTAAGGATGCAAGTGACTCCGACCTAGAGTCAATCATTATGGACCCACCTTTTGCATCAGATGAAGAATACTTCTATGAAGTAGAATTTCAACCCCAGAGACACGGAGAGATAACAAATGATGTAAGGTTAGCCACACAAGTGACCCATAAGGATGAAGGAAAGAAAAGAAAGAAGAGCAAAGTCACACCAGAAGAGGAAGAATCTTTGTTTGAGGTCCCGGAAAACTTTAAAAAGTATGAGATAGACGATAGGAGAGTCATGATAAGGATGCCTAAACGAGAGGCACAATCAGGAGAGGCCTATGATAACAAAGAAACCACCAAAAAAATAGTGGTAGCCCTAGAAGAAGGAGAGGAGAGATGCACTTACATAGGACATGACCTAACAGAGGAAGAAGAGCATGCATTAATAGCCTTGCTAAGAGAATATAGAGATGTATTCGCTTGGAGTTACAAGGATTTGAAGGGTGTTGATCCAGACATATGCTCACACACTATCCCCATGACCTTAGATGCCAAACCCTCCAAGCAAAAGTCATACACATACAATGATAATTATGCTGCTAAGATCAAATAAGAGATAGATCGTCTGATAGAAGCTGGATTCATCTATGAAATTGAGCACACTGAGTGGGTATCCCCCATTGTAGTGGTGCACAAGAAGAATGGAAAGCTACGTGTGTGCATTAACTTGAAAAAGGTCAATGCAGCCACAATTCGAGACAACTATCCGCTTCCTATCACAGAACATCTCTTAGAAAGAGTAGCAGGCAAGGAAGTGTACAACTTCCTTGATGGATTTTCGGGCTACAATCAAGTAGCCATAGCTCCAGAAGATCAGCATAAGACAGCTTTTGCCACAGAGTGGGGCATATTCGCTTTTCGGGTAATGCCATTCAGGCTGACCAATGCCCCTGCAACCTTCCAAAGATTGATGTGTCACGTGTTTAAAGAATTCCTGAGGAAGAATTTAGAGGTCTATGTTGATGATCTCTATGCTCATTCCAACATTAGACAGAACCATATACCAGAACTCAGGCAAATCTTTGACAAATGTAGAGAGTATCAAGTCTGCTTGAACCCAGAAAAGTGTGTTTTCATGGTCAGGCAAGGCAAGATTCTAGTACACATAGTGTCAAAGAATGGCATATCCACTGATGAAGAGAAAGTAAGAGCCATAGCCGAGTTACCTAGGTCAAAGAATGTCAAGGAAGTACAAGCTTTCATGGGGCATTGTGGTTATTATCGACGGTTTATACACATATATGCCATCATAGCAAAGCCTCTGTATGGACTTTTGACTAACTTCGAGTGGGTTGATGAATGTGAAAACTCCTTCAATGAGCTCAAAAGAAGATTGTGTTCAGCACCAATCTTGACCACACCGGATTGGAATAAGCCCTTCCATGTTCATGTGGATGCATCCAATTATGCTATTGGATGTGTACTTGCACAACCTATGGGCGAAGGCAATATGGATCTTCCAATTGCCTATGCTAGTAGACAGTTGAATGCAGCTGAACGAAACTATACAACCACTGAACGAGAGGGATTAGGCATGGTATATGCAGTTAAAAAGTTTAGACACTATTTGCTTGCAAATAAGTTTAAATTTTTTACTGATCATCAAGCACTGTTGTACTTGGTAAACAAGCCATGCAATACAGGTAGATTAGTAAGATGGTTTCTCTTACTAATGGAATACGACTTCGAGGTTGTGGTGAGGAAAGGGAAGACCCACTTGAGAGCAGACCATCTCTCTAGGCTCACATCGGGAGAAGCCCCACAAGGAGTATCAGATGACCTTCCTGATGCTTACTTGTTTAATTTGGAAGTTGTACCTCAGTGGGCTAAGCCATTAGTGCCAGTATTGACATACGGGCCTAACCACCCAGTCATAAACACTCAAGGTAGAGAGGTAGTAAAAGACCAGAAGTACCACATCATGGCAGGAAGCATGTACAAACAAACAGATCAAGGGATCCTAGCTTGTTGTGTGGAAGAGGATGAGTACGCTAAATGGTTGCAATTGGCACATGTAGGTGCATTAGAGCAACACTACTCAATGTGAAGAGAGATGGTGGATGCAATCCAAAGATGAGTAGGTGCTGCTACAACCAGCTTCACACCAGCCAACTGAGACTTCAGAGTTGATTAGTAGACCCTTTGAGCTTCCTAAATCCACCAAAATATCAGCCAAGTACTTTGGAACATGTATCCCAAAAGTTTAAGTCAAGACAAACTAGTTGCGAAATGACTATCTCCCAAAACTTGCTATTTTTGGACATACACCTGCTAGAAAAAATAAACAGTGCTCTCAATCTGGTAGGAATTAGAAAAATTCCTTTTGGGAATAGCAAATAGACTTAGCAAGCTTCCCAATTCAAGTTAAAACACTTCAAATGATGGACTGAGCACTGAGAACAAGTTTCAACAATTTCTGGAACCTCCCTACAATTCTCGGGGCTCTGCAGAGATAGACCAGTAAGCAGTAAAATGCAGATATCTCCAAAATTATTAATTCAATGACCTTGAAAATTTATATGCACAAAGTAGACAGTACAACCTATCCAACGCAAGTTAAATCACTGAAAATGGATAAGTAGAACTCGAGATATGACCTTCTGAAGGTACTGCTCTGAGTGAGTATAGCAGAGAACAAAACAGAGAAGTAGATGATAATAAATGTATAGATTCACATATGATTACAACCACATTGGCAATGAATCTTTGCACAATGGGACTAGAATGATAGAGCTATATAGTAAGCTCTTCAATCTCTACAAAATGACATGAAGTGGTCACGTACAAGGCTTGCTAATCGCCTCTTCCTTCTTGCTCCTTTTATAGCTATTCTTGGAGGGAGTTTTGAATTCGAATTCAAATGGCTCCACCTAAAAGTGATCCCCAAAGTTAGGAGAGATTCCCTCAGCTCAAAAATTCGTGATTTTGGTAGTTGGAGCCATGAATTTGCTTTTACATCATGGATGAGGTAAGCCATCCTTTTCCTTTTTTCTTTTTCCATTTACAAGAGATAAAATGTACTCTTTTACAAGAGGTGTTCACATGACTACTCATGTGACTTACAAATGAGGATAATATCAAATATATCAAGCATGTAGGCTTGGGTAAAATGCACCAACAGCTCCCCCTCAAGCCTAACATGCTTGGCCTCCAAATAAGTCTTCAATTGTCCTTGATTTCCTGCAAGCCAATCATCAACTTGAATCTACTTAACTTTGTACCATCAAGAGCTTTAGTCAACATGTCGGCACATTGCATATCTGTAGAGACATAGGATAGTTGAATATCCTTGCTCATTAGCTTCTCCCTTACGTAATGGTAGTGGACTTCAATATGCTTGGTTCTAGCACGGTATACCGGATTAGCTGCTAGATGTAGTGAGCTTGTGTTGTCACCAAAAATATGAGGTGTTGAAGAATGAAGTCCAAGATCTGTGTACAAAGACTTAAACCACATGATTTCTTGAGTTGCATTAGCCAAACCTCTATATTCGGCTTCGGTAGAAGATAATGCCACGGTTGGTTGCTTCTTCGATGACCAA
This sequence comes from Ceratopteris richardii, assembly GCA_020310875.1. Classification (NCBI taxonomy): domain Eukaryota; kingdom Viridiplantae; phylum Streptophyta; class Polypodiopsida; order Polypodiales; family Pteridaceae; genus Ceratopteris; species Ceratopteris richardii. The sequence goes on along the minus strand of CM035416.1, from coordinate 39,886,720 downwards.
GAGATGATTTTTGAACCTGCAAATGATATATACCCTGATGTGCTTCTTCTATCATCTTTAGATCCGGCCCAATCTGCATCTGAGTAGACCTTTAGCTCAATATCTGAAGTATATGAATAGAACAAACCTTCATTCATGGTCCCCTTTAGGTACTTGAGGACTCTCTTGGCCGCTTCCATATGTGGTCTTCTCGGCTTATGCATAAACTGACTCAATATGCTAACACTATAGCATATATCCACCCTTGTGAGTGTTGCATAGTTCAAACTTCCAACCAAGCTTTGATAGCTTGTGATGTCTTCAATTGGCTCTCCTTCATAAGCACTAAGCTTATGATTTTGCTCCATAGGTGTACCTGCACACTTGGTATTTTCCATCTTGAACTTGACGAGCATGTCATGGACATACTTCCTTTGTGTGATGTATATACCTGAATCTGTGTAGATCAACTCCAATCCAAGAAAATACGTGAGTGGTCCGAGGTCACTTATTTTAAACTCCTCCTTCATTTGACTCTTTACCTGTTTGATTCCTTCAAGATCATTGCCTGTGATAATAATATCATCAACATACACACATAAATAGATCACTTCAGATCCATTCCTCTTTATGAACAAAGAGGTATCCGCCTTGCTAGCTTTGAATCCTTGGTCCTGCAAATAAGTCACCAATCTGAAATTCCAAGCTCTTGGAGCTTGCTTCAATCCATACAAAGCTTTCTTTAGTTTGCATACATAGTTAGGATGATGTGCATCCTCATATCCAGGAGATTGTGCCATATACACTTCCTCAGAAATCCATCCATTCAAGAAAGCATTCTTTACATCAAGTTGATAAAGATTCCAATTTCTAGATGCAGCAAGACTAATGAGAACCCTAATTGTAGGCATTTTTGCAACAGGAGAGAAAGTCTCCTCATAATCAATACCATGGGTTTGAGCAAACCCTTTAGCAACTAACCTTGCTTTGTGTCTATTTATACTTCCATCTGGATTCCTCTTGATTTTGTATATCCATCGAGATCCGATTATCTTCATAGATGGCTTGTTAGGTACAAGCTCCCAAGTGTCATTCTCCTTCAAGGCTTCCATTTCTTCATCCATTGCATCTCTCCAAGCTTTCTTGCTTTCTGCTTCTTCAAATGTGGTAGGTTCTTCATTGGTTGAATCCTTTGCAATGTAGATTGAGTGCTTGGTGACCAAAGAAGTATCATAACCAAACCTCTCTGGTTTCTTCTTCTCCCTCGAAGACCTTCTAAGTGGTTGATGTGAGCTCTCGGGTCCATATGTAGCATCCTGCATCTTTGCTTTACCTTTGTTCTTCCATAGCTTTAGTCTTTCCAAGTCTTCTAGGTCAATCTCCGAATCACTTTCTTCAATCTGCTTTGGCTCCTTTGGTTGAAGTGATGGAAAATCTTCATCCAAGTCATATGGAAGCTTCACTTTCCTGTCATCATCAAACCATGATTTGTTTTCATCAAAAATTACATCTCTACTCACAGAAAATCCTTTATTGGTTGAATTGTACAATCTATATCCTTTTTGGTTTTGATCATAACCAATGAATACACACTTCTCTGCCTTGGGATCCAATTTCCCTCTTACTTGAGAAGGAATGTGAGCATAGGCTAAGCATCCAAAGATTTTGCAATGCTCTAGACTAGGTCTTCTTCCATTCCACACTTCATATGGAGTGGTTCCATCTAGTGACTTAGATGGAAGTCTATTTATGAGATATGTGGCTGTCGACACAGCCTCTACCCATAGGTAGTTCGGCAATCCCTTTTCGTTGAGCATGGACCTTGCAGCTTCGACAATAGCTCTGTTCCTCCTCTCTGCTACACCATTGAGTTTGGGTGTATACCTTGTAGTGACTTCCCTTTTAATGCCTCTTTCATGCAAGAAGGCATCAAATTCAGAAGAGAAGTATTCTCCTCCACCATCTGATCTGAGTCGTTTCAAAGTCCTACCTGTTTGGTTTTCAACAAGAGCAATATACTTCTTAAAGCAATTAAACACTTCATCCTTGTGCTTCATGAAAAACAGAATGGTCCACCTACTACAATCATCTATGAAAGACACATAATATCTTGAGCCTGATATAGGTGGCTCCTTACTTGGACCCCACACATCCGTGTGCACTAGATCCAAAGGATTTTGATACATATATCCTTTCTTATTGAAAGGTTGTCTATGAGCCTTGCCGAGTTGACAAGCTTCACACTCATAAATCATGTGTTGCCTTGTGATATTAGGCAAACCAAGTACACTTTGGTCCCTGCAAATCTGTTTGAGTGTCCTCTCACCAATGTGAGCAAGCCTTTTGTGCCATATCTCCAACTCAGTTAGAGTTTGAGATCCATAGCTAAACAAAACTATGTTCTTTGTATGTTCCACTTCAAAGGTGAAAAGCCTTCCTGTCTTTTCTCCTTTGGCCGGATAGTTGTTTCGATCCAATTTGTCAATTGTTGATGGAAATCCATCTCCCATGTTGCTTGACTATGCTCTGATACCACTGTGAAGAGAGATGGTGGATGGAATCCAAAGATGAGTAGGTGCTGCTACAACCAGCTTCACACCAGCCAACTGAGACTTCAGAGTTGATTAGTAGACCCTTTGAGCTTCTTAAATCCACCAAAATATCAGCCAAGTACTTTGGAACATGTATCCCAAAAGTTTAAGTCAAGACAGACTAGTTGCGAAATGACTAGCTCCCAAAACTTGCTATTTTTGGACATACACCTGCTGGAAAAAATGAACAGTGCTCTCAATCTGGTAGGAATTAGAAAAATTCCTTTTGGGCATAGCAAATAGACTTAGCAAGCTTCCCAATCCAAGTTAAAACACTTCAAATGATGGACTGAGCACTGAGAACAAGTTTCAACAATTTCTGGAACCTCCCCACAATTCTCGGGGCTCTGCAGAGATAGACCGGTAAGCAGTAAAATGCAGATATCTCCAAAAGTATTAATTTAATGACCTTGAAAATTTATATGCACAAAGTAGACAGTACAAGCTAGCCAACGCAAGTTAAATCACTGAAAATGGATAAGTAGAGCTCGAGATATGACCTTCTGAAGGTACTGCTCTGAGTGAGTCTAGCAGAGAACAAAACAGAGAAGTAGATGATAATAAATGTATAGATTCACATATGATTACAACCACATTGGCAATGAATCTTTGCACAATGGGAGTAGAATGATAGAGCTATAGAGTAAGCTCTTCAATCTCTACAAAATGACATGAAGTGGTCACGTACAAGGCTTGCTAATCGCCTCTTCCTTCTTGCTCCTTTTATAGCTATTCTTGGAGGGAGTTTTGAATTCGAATTCGAATGGCTCCACCTAAAAGTGATCCCCAAAGTTAGGAGAGATTCCCTCAGCTCAAAAATTCGTGATTTTGGTAGTTGGAGCCACGAATTTGCTTTTACATCATGGATGAGGTAAGCCATCCTTTTCCTTTTTTCTTTTTCCATTTACAAGAGATAAAATGTACTCTTTTACAAGAGGTGTTCACATGACTACTCATGTGACTTACAAATGAGGATAATATCAAATATATCAAGCATGTAGGCTTGGGTAAAAATGCACCAACAGCTCCCCCTCAAGCCTAACATGCTTGGCCTCCAAATAAGTCTTCAATTGTCCTTGATTTCCTGCAAGCCAATCATCAACTTGAATCTACTTAACTTTGTACCATCAAGAGCTTTAGTCAACATGTCGGCACATTGCATATCTGTAGAGACATAGGATAGTTGAATATCCTTGCTCATTAGCTTCTCCCTTACGTAATGGTAGTGGACTTCAATATGTTTGGTTCTAGCATGGTATACTGGATTAGCTGCTAGATGTAGCGAGCTTGTGTTGTCACCAAAAATATGAGGTGTTGAAGAATGAAGTCCAAGATCTGTGTACAAAGACTAAGAGCTGCAGCAGGAATATATGCAGGTAAGAAAAGGCAGAAGGCGTATTTTGATGCTCATGTGAAGGATAAAGGATTGAAAGCAGGGGACCTAGTTTTAGTCTACACTTTGAAACAACATGCAAGAAAATTAGAGAAACGTGGCTATGGACCTATGATCATAAATATGATCTCAACGAGTGGAGCAGTACAACTAGCCACCTTAGAAGGTGATATTCTTCCGAGTTACATCAGCAGGTGCAGAGTCAAGTTGTATCAGGAACCTCTCACAGAAGAAATGCTCAGTCGACTCCACACTGCTAAGAAACGCAAAGAGGAAGAAAAACGAGTTCGAGAAGAAGCTCAAGCAGAAGCTTTAGAACGCATCAGAAGGATGAAGTTGAGACGGAAGGGTAGGGATCAACCTAGGACAGGTGCCTATGAGGATCAAGGATATCATGTGGCAATGTGTGAAGTCTCAGGAATAAGTCCCCAAAGAATAATAGATCAATGTCCTTTTGTGACCTTAGAGATAGGACAAGGAGTTAGTGCAAAAATTGTGCAAGCATTGATTGACTCAGGTGCAACCACTAGTGCGGTGAGACTTTCTTACTGTCGAGAATTGAAATTAAAAGTCAATCCTATAGAAGCATATCTCATAGGATTGGGAGGTGTGGAAACCCCTTGCATGGGTGAGGTGGAACTTCCCCTCTCCATTCAAGATGTTCCAATGACAGTTAAGGTACTAGTGTGTCAAGATGAGGATCTCATTGAGCCTTTGATCTTGGGTCAAGACTGGATCTATGACCATGCAGTCAACTTAAATCTAAGAAGTGGACTTCTTCAGGTATGGGTAAATCAGAGTCAAATTACAGTTGAGTTAGTGTTGGAAGGAGTGATTTTGAAGGAGCATTTTTGATGAAAAAATTAGTAAAAAGTCAAAAAAATTGTAAAATATTTATACAATGATTGTAAAAATAAGGAAGAGTCTTCCTTATGTGGTTGAGAACCTTCTGTAATTTTTGTAGAATTTTTAGAAACTCTTAGATAGCATTTTTTAGAGAATTAGAGAAAAAGACCTAATTTCAAGTGTGAAAAGGGACACTTGAAAATGTATATAAGTCAATTTTCTCTATTTTGGAGAGGTTGGTTAGCCATTTGCTCAAGCTATCAATAGAGAAGAAAGAGTTTCTGCAAAATCGTGTTTTCTCTTGTTGTGTGTATTTCTCTTGATGTGTGAGCTTGTCTCTTGCTTAGTCATGGAGATTTGTGAGTCTTAATTGTGTATTACTGAGTAAGTTGTATGAAGGGAGAGACCTATTGCTGTAAATGAGTGGACAGGACTGCAGGAAGTTTCAAAATTGTGAAAATCGTCTGTTGGTACAGAATCGCGATTGTCTCGTCTTGGTGATACAGGTGATATTTTTCAGTTTTGAGTTCATATTTGTATTCTGCTAATGAAATGGCATGGTTTTGATATAAAGAACATAGAAAATGATGGAGATTTGCCTTAGTTATGGTAATCTCAAGATTTTCTCTTCATCTTCAATTTCTCTCAGCAATCCAGCCATCAATCTCTTATTTCCTTGAATCTGTTATCTTGAAGGGGCTGTGGTCTTGTGGATATTCCTAGGATTGACAAAATAAAGATGATTTGTTGATTCTTTGTTACTTCATGATTGGAGAGGACAACTTGGAGTCCAAAACAAAACATTTTTTGGCGCCGTTGCCGGGGAACATTCCAAGAACTTCTTTGAAGTTGGACCTTTGCTGGATCTTCAGTTGATGATGGTAAACAAGGTAAAGCTCATCAATAAGGAAAAGTGCACATAAATAGGTAGATATCATTGTTTGTCTTTAGGGAAGAAGAAAGCAATGGATGTCTTGTAGAAGTGGAAGTGCTGAAATTTTTGTAGATTGATAGTTGCTCATCATTTTGGTAAAGTAAAAGTGCAGGTGTGTGGAGGATTTGAGCCAAGAAGCTGAAGATGGAGGTAACTTGAATCTATTCTTGCATTTCTAGATTTCTTTTTGCCCAAGTACTAAACACCATAGGTGATCTTGGGAAGATAACATGGTGATACTAAGGAAAGGACAGTTAAAGTAGCTAGATGTGGGAATGAGGGATTCAGTTGTTGACCAAGTCTGAGCATTAAATCTTGAGTTGTGCTGCATTTTGAAAAAAATCATATGATTGAGTTTATCTTTACAAAAATTGATTGCCTTTCATAACACTTTTTCATTGGAGAACCTTTCTTTGGTACTTTAATGATAGCTAAGGACATAGAAACTCATAACCAATCAAGAACAATAGGATCAGTTGATTTCCAAAACCAGAAACCCTAAGTAAAGTGTTCACCTTTATTTTTAGGGCAAAAATACCAAACAAATTCACAAAACTCATCAAAAACAATCAAACAAATTTCTTTTCTTGATAAGAAGTTGAAGTGAGGTGTTGTGGATAGGAGTGGTTGTGAAAAACTGGAAAAGAAGGCAAAAAATGATCAAAAAACCAGAAAACTGAAAAACACGATTCTCTGCACAGAATCGCGACTTTCTGAAAAAAGTAATTGATTTTGAAATATCATTGTGAGAAAAGGTTTAATTGAAGTTGTTGAAGGGTTTTGAGGGTTTTGAAGGTAATCAAGAAGAAAAGGCTACTCAAAGTGACATAAAATCAAAAATAGAGAAAAACACGATTTTCTGCACAAAGTCGCGATTTTCTGAGGGAGATTGTGATTTTGGTGCAAAAAATTCAGGAGTAAAGTCAATTCTAAAGAGAAGAAGAAATTGAAGCCAAACAAAGAGAAAGAAAGCTTAAAAAATAAAAAAAAATTATTATCAAAAAACCAGAAAATTAGAAAACACGATTCTCTGAACAGAATCGCGATTTTCTGTAAAAAGTGTTGTTTTGAAATAACTTTTCAGGGGACTCATGAATTGAAGCGTGAAGAATATTGAGAGAAGGCAAGGACAAAGAATACTCAAAATTTGCACAAGGAAAAGATCAACAGAAAAAAACACGATTCTCTACACAAAATCGCGATTTTCTGTAAAGAAAATTTTTTTGGAATATGTGGTAAATTTGGGTACTTGACATAAGAAAGTGTAGAGGGAGTCATAAAGATTGAGTAAAGTGAAGTCAAATAAGTGAAAGAGTGTGAAAAACTGAAATTTGATCAAAATCGCGACTTTCTGAGTACAAAATCGTGATTTTTTGAGCACTATATAAACAGATAATTGAAGGAAAAATTCATTTGAGAGTGAGAGTGAGGGAGAGAGAGAGTGTGCAGAAGCAACAAAATCGCGACTTTCAGCTACAAGCAAGTTTTTGGATTTTTTTTCAACTTGGCAAGCAAGGTAAAAAGTCTAGTACATATTTTTAGCATAAAAGTGAGAAAATAACACAAGAAAATAGGAAAATAGTAAAATCACGAAATCGCGATTTCCTGTTTTTTATTGTTTTTCAGTAAGAAAAAAATGTTTTTCAAAAAATCTCTTCATTGCATGTTAAAATTTTGATAAAGCGATTCTCTAAGTGAAAAAATATTGAAAAAAATCATAAGTTGAAATTCTGCCAAAAATTGGACAAAATCGCGATTCTGAGTTTTACTCAAAATCGCGATTCTGTGAAAAAGTACCAACAACATCGCGATTCCCAGAACGCGATTTTCATAAGAAAATCGTGTTTTTAACAATCTGTGAGCAATCACGATTGTCTGGGAACAAAATCGTGAAAAACACGATTTTGACACAAAATCGTGAAAAACACGATTCTGTGAACAAGATCGTGAAAAAAACACGATTTTGACACAAAATCGTGAAAAACACGATTCTGTGAACAAGATCGTGAAAAAAACACGATTTTGACACAAAATCGTGAAAAACACGATTCTGTGAACAAGATCGTGAAAAACACGATTTTGACACAAAATCGTGAAAAACACGATTCTGTGAACAAGATCGTGAAAAAACACGATTTTGACACAAAATCGTGAAAAACACGATTCTGTGAACAAGATCGTGAAAAACACGACTTTGACACAAAATCGTGAAAAACACGATTCTGTGAACAAGATCGTGAAAAAACACGATTTTGACACAAAATCGTGAAAAACACGATTCTGTGAACAAGATCGTGAAAAACACGATTTTGACACAAAATCGTGAAAAACACGATTCTGTGAACAAGATCGTGAAAAACACGACTTTGACACAAAATCGTGAAAAACACGATTCTGTGAACAAGATCGTGAAAAAACACGATTTTGACACAAAATCGTGAAAAACACGATTCTGTGAACAAGATCGTGAAAAACACGACTTTGACACAAAATCGTGAAAAACACGATTCTGTGAACAAGATCGTGAAAAAACACGATTTTGACACAAAATCGTGAAAAACACGATTCTGTGAACAAGATCGTGAAAAACACGACTTTGATACAAAATCGTGAAAAACGCGATTTTCACTCAAAATCGTGAAAAACGCGATTTTCACTCAAAATCGTGGAAAAACTCGATTTTGAACACAAAATCGTGAAAAACACGATTTTTACTCAAAATCGTGGAAACACGCGATTTTCACTTAAAATCGTGGGAAACTCGATTTTGAACACAAAATCGTGAAAAACACGATTTTCAACAGAAAATCGTGAAAAACTCACAAGTAGGTAGAAAATCGTGAAAAACACGATTTTCAACAGAAAATCGTGAAAAACTCACAGGTAGGTGGAAAATTGTGAAAAAACCAAAATCCAACAGAAAATCGTGAAAAACTCACAAGTAGGTAGAAAATCGTGAAAAACACGATTTTCAACAGAAAATTGTAAAAAAACTCACAGGTAGGCACAAAATCGTGAAAAAACCAAAATCCAACAGAAAATCGTGAAAAACCCTAATTTCATTAGAAAGTGGTGAAAAGCACAAAACATAGAAAGAAAATTAAAACACACACAATTTTGAACAGAAAATTGTGGAAAACCAATACATTGGTTAGGAAACTGTGACAAACACTCCTTTGAGCATTAGAAATTTGTCAAAAATAGTTGAATGATACTAAGGTCTGGAAATAAAATAATTTCACTTTCTAAGCAAGACCTAACAAGAAAGGAAAAAGAGTCAGGAAGTGATAAAAGATCAGGAAGAAGTTTAAGCCAAGAAAATAACATGGAAAACCTAAATGAAACAAATGAGTCATTAGAAACTGGGGATTTTAGAAACATCCTTAAGTACATGTATACAAATAGGTTTGGAACCTATGTATACCAGGATGGAATGCATAAATTCCTCATTAGACTGAGAAATTTAGAAATTCCCCTGAATATAACTCCAGTAGCCCAATTCAAAGATGGAAGATATGAAGACAGGCAAGGATGTGTATACATCTTCTCTCAAGACCCAGAAAATTCAAATGATCTAGGGCAATGTGCTGACAAAGGACCTTGGGAACATAACATGGGACAACCAGACATACCTAGACCAAATGAAAACTACACTAATAATGAGCAAAATTATGGGAGAAGGACACATGCTTCACCAAATCCATTTGACAGAGAACCAGAAGGAAACAATGACTTCCCACTCAGAAGAAGACCTCATTGGCAACCTCAGGGTAGGATGCTTAGACCATATCAAGTAGCCAAATGCATGAAAAACCAATATGAAGGGTATTCAGATCCTCATGCTCATGCTGCAGAGTTTAGACAACTGATTAGAGCAGAGGAAGTAGAAGATTACAAGGTACAATTTGAAGCATTTGGTCTAACCCTAACAGGGCCAGCCTTATCATGGTTCATTCCTTTGAGAAAAGAAATGTACCTAGACATTGAATCTTTCTTAGAAGCTTTCATTGGTGAATTCTCTAAGACTGGAATCAAACATAGTACAGCCACATTGATACACAGCTTCAAACAACAAAAGGAGGAAAATGTTAGGGAAGCAGCCAGAAGGTTTAAGCAGTACATTGATAGATGCCCAAGAGAAGAAGTACCTTCCATGGCAAAACAAGTATCCTTATTCATTGAGGGATTGAGAAGTGCTCAATTAAGGACCCTAGTGTACTATAGGAGATGTCCTGATTTAGCAGCCTGTGTTAAGGAAGCAATAGATTTGGAGGACAACAGAGGTCAAGATTTGTTAGCATTTGATCAATCCAGATCTTATGAAGACAAAATTCCTCCAGCTGAAGAGTTGGCTCAGGCTATTGCTAAAGCCCTAGAGGTAAGCACTAAAACTAATCTGATAAACTCTAGGATAAACACAAACAAGAAATGTTATATTTGTGGAGAAAATCATCTGGCACAACAATGCCCTTATCAGAAACCACAACAATTACAAGATAGGAAGACACTCAAGTATTGTACACTAGAGAGAAAATGGACAAACCATACCAGGGAGGATTGCTTCTATAACAAACAACCTGTCAAGGAAAGAGACTATATGGCTCAAAGGGAATCAGGTTATACTGAGCAACCAAGACCAGTATTGGGACAACAACCTCCCATTCCAACCAATGTGGTACCAGTCAAATATACACCCATTGATGAAGGAAATTCAAGATTCAGATCACCTTATAAGGAAGAGTATCAATGGAGTGAGGGACATCAAGAAGAATGGGAAGATTATGAAATAAGGGAACCTGAGCTTAAAGCCCTAGATCTGGGAAATGGAAAAATTGAAATGGACACAGCAACATTCATGTACATTACTAACAACTACATGTCCAATCAAAAACCTCAATTCAAAGGGGGACCAAAGATAACATGTTATAGGTGTGGGGGAGAGCATTTCATTAGAGATTGTCCACAACCTCCAACATTCAGGATAGAAGGAGCATATTGTAAGGATTGTGGTAGAGAACATCTGATCAAGGACTGTCCAAAAAATCCCCAAAAACAACAGAACACACCTAATAACATACCTTTAAAAACAGTCAAAATTATGGAACAAGAGGAATTGAGTGACAATGATCAAATTGAACTTAATGTTATAACAAGGGCACAAGCCAAACAACAAGGAACAATTAAAGAACAAAATGAGGGTTCCACATCAAAAGGAAAGAAAAATAGACAAAGAGGGAAATGGGAAAAGAAAAGGAAAGTGGGCAAAAGTCTGGAAGAAGACAGTCAGGAACAAACAAATTCAAAACATACTTCTCATCAAAATACCCAGAATCCATCTGAATTAGGAAATTCTCAGAGCCTAGACACCCTAATCAAAGCCTACAAAGGAAGGATTCAAGAGGGACCAAGCCCTGCAGATCATGCAATGGCTTATCCCATACCAGATTTAGAACATGAAAGGATGCTAAAATGCAAACAAATTATCCAGGAAACACAACTCAGGTTAGGGGAAGAAGACAACTCTCGGAGAACATTTGATCAGCATGAGAAAACAAAAACCAAGGAAAATGATAAAGAAGGCAATCCACACATAACATTCCAAATGAGTTTAGGTGAACATTGTAGTATTACATGTCAGACAACATGGGAAAATCTGCTGAAACAGAATCCTCATCTACAAAACAAGATGAACAAAGAAGAAACAATATCTGGAAACCTTCATTCACCAACACAAGAATTAGAGGAACTATGGTATATTCCTATTGACAAAATAGGAGGATATTGTGAAGGAGAAGAAGGGAATTCAACCTTAAAATTACAATATGAAAAACATTCAGCAAAAGCCATTTTGGATAGTGGATCAGGAGTGGCTATAATGACTAAACAAACCTGGGAGAAATGGGGAAGAAAGGAATTATTACCCACTAAAATGAGATTACAACTTGCAGATGGTCATATAGAAAAACCCCTAGGAATTTGGGAAAAAGTGATTGTGGACATATGTGGCATAGAAATAGAGCATACTTTTGCTATAGTAGAATTTCCACAATCCACATCTTATGAAATTATCCTAGGAAGACCCTTCATGAGACAAATGCAAATTGTACAAGATTGGGGTAATGATTGTTTATATCTTCAGAACCAGGGGAGAATAACAAGAGTAAACTTAAGAAATGGCCACTATTGTGACATATCTCCTAGAGAATGGTATAAAATACATCAAAATCAACAAGAAAGTGAAGAATCAGAGAGAGAGGATCAGGAAGAAGGAGAATCAGCAGTTTGGAAGTGTAACATATTAAGAAACATCACAAATAGGAAAAGGAAGTTAAGAAGAGAAGATTGTGTGGAAGAAAGAGAAATACAGGATGAAAATTATGTGCCTCAACAATTCAAAGATGAAGAGTTTGAGCCTTATGGATGGAATCAAATCTTAGCTACAATGGATTTGGCCAGTGAGGAATATGTGGGAGTGGAATTCCAAAATGAGGAAGGATTTGATATCTTCCACATTGGCATACACATGATAGGAGTATCACAAAGAGAAGAGGATCAAAATCAAGAAATGATATTAACACAAGGAAAATCACAATATTGGGAAATAGTAAAAGCTGAGGATGCAATCAAAGACAAAATCTCAGGCAAATACAAGGAACATAAACACAAAGAAACAGAAAGAGACCAGGAAAAGGAAAAGAAAGAGAAAGAGATAACCAGAGATCAATACTTTGATGTACCAGCAAACTTTAAAACTTATGAAGTAGAAGACAGACTACTTCTGAGAATGAAACCAAAAAGAGAGAAGAAAAAAGGGGAAGCATATGATAATGAAGAACAAACAAAGAAAATTGTAATTACTCAGGAAGAGGGAGAAGAGAGACAAATAGTAATAGCTGATGACATGACATCACAAGAAGAAGAAGCATTAAGGAACCTAGCAAAGAACTATAGGGATGTATTTGCTTACAGTTATAAAGATTTGAAAGGAATTGATCCAAAAATTTGTGAGCATAAGATTCCTATGACACCTGAGGCAAAACCAAGCAAACAGAGACATTATACATTTAATGACAAATACTCTGCCAAAATAAAGGAAGAAATTGACAAGTTGTTGGCTGCTAATTTCATTTATGAAATAGAATACACTGAATGGATATCACCTATAGTTGTGGTGCCAAAAAAGAATGGGAAACTTAGGGTATGCATTAACTTGAAGAAGGTAAATGCAGCAACTATAAGGGATAGTTATCCACTGCCAATAACAAATCATCTTCTTGAGAGAGTTGCAGGAAAGGAAGTCTATAGTTTTCTAGATGGCTTCTCTGGATACAATCAAGTACCAATAGCTTTAGAGGACCAACATAAGACTGCCTTTTCTACAGAATGGGGGGTTTATGCTTTTAGGGTTATGCCCTTTGGATTGACCAATGCCCCAGCAACTTTTCAAAGGTTGATGTGTCATATTTTCAAAGAATTCCTGAGAAATGTGATGGAAATCTATGTAGATGACTTATGCACTTTTTCTTTAAAAAGACAAGATCATTTACAAGATTTGGAAAGAATATTCAGGAAGTGCAGGACATATAGAGTATGCTTAAACCCAGAAAAGTGTGTATTCTATGTCAGACAAGGAAGAATGTTGGGTCACATAGTGTCAAAAAATGGAATCTCTACTGATGAAAAGAAAATAAAAGCCATAATAGAGCTTCCTAGACCAACAAATGTGAAGGAACTCCAAACTTTTATGGGACATTGTGGGTACTACAGAAAATTTGTATACAAATTTGCTGATATAGCCAAGCCCTTATATGCCCTCATCACAAAGTTTGAGTGGACTGAAGAATGTGACCAAGCATTTGAAACATTAAAAACTTGTTTAGTGACAGCACCAATCTTGAAAACACCTCAGTGGGATAAAATCTTTCATGTACATGTTGATGCTTCAAATTATGCTCTGGGATGTGTGTTAGCACAACCTATAGAAGGAAGCAAATTAGATTTCCCAGTAGCATATGCAAGTAGACAATTAAACATTGCAGAAAAAAACTACACAACTACTGAGAGAGAAGGATTGGGAATGATTTTTGCTGTCAAAAAATACAGACATTATCTATTGGCCAACAAGTTTAAATTCTTTGTGGATCACCAAGCTCTACTCTATTTAGTAAATAAACCATGTCATACAGGAAGAATAGTAAGATGGTTTCTTTTACTAATGGAATTTGAGTTTGAGGTAGTGGTTAGACAAGGAAAAACACACTTGAGAGCAGATCATTTATCAAGAATTCAGTCAAAAGAACCTAGTTCACCTATAGATGATGATTTGCCAGATACATACTTATTCAAGGTGGAAAGTGTTCCTGAATGGTCGATGTCATTAATTCCTTTGCTAACCATGGGACCTTGTAGGTCATTAGCAAATAACACACATCTGGTGTTACAAAGCAGGAATTTCATGTTGTTAGCTGGACATTTGTATCACCTCAATCAGTCAGGTATACTGGAATATTGTACTCCAGAAGAAGAGCAACATGAATATGTAAGAAAAGCTCATTGCTGGAATCCATGTACTCATGCTTCTACAATTGTTACTCTTAGTAACCTTAATAGGATGGGAGTACATTGGCCAAATAAGATTCAAGATGTGGAGAGATATATTGATAATTGTCAAAAATGTCAAACATGGCAGAAAGCAGAATTAATAACTCTATATTGGTTTCAGAAAAACCCTGAATGGAGTGAAAATATTGTTGAGAAGTTGAAGAGAAAGGAGAAAGGGGAACAAGTAATAGCTGGTGCTGATTCAAGAAATCTACAAGTAATCTCAGAGGAATATCAACTCATAGGAGAGCAATTATACAAGAGAGGAATGGATGGATATCTGAGAATCTGTGTTCCAGAAGAAAAGTATTTAGAGATGTTGGAAATGGCACACTCAGGAGTAGCTGGAGGACATTTCTCAAGTGATAGAACAGCCAAACTCATCTTATATTCTGGCTTTTGGTGGCCAACCCTATTTCCTGATGCTAGAACTTATGTGAAAAAATGTGATATCTGTCAGAGGGTAAGCCAACCAAACAAAAGAGATAACATGCCATTAATTCCTTTAATTTCAGCCAGAGCTTTTAGTAAATGGGGATTGGACTTTATTGGACCAATACATCCTCCAGCCAGACAATCTCATGCAGAATACATACTAGTAGCTACAGATTATTTGACAAAATGGGCTGAGGCCAAAGCTACTAAAAGAAATGATGCTCACACCACTGCTAGATTTTTGTATGAAAACATTATCACTAGATTTGGACTACCAATTGAATTGGTAAGTGATAGGGGGACTCATTTTTTGAATCAGATCATAGAAAACATGACTAATTATTTCATGATTAGTCACAATAAGTCAGCCCCTTATCACCCACAAGCCAATGGGTTAGCAGAAAGTACTAATAAAGTACTTTGCAATGTATTGTCCAAATTAGTCAACACAAACAGAAATGACTGGGATTATCAATTGAATCATGTTCTTTGGGCTTATAGAGTGGCATACAAAACAGCTTTAGGGACTACACCATTCAATTTGGTGTATGGCCAGAATGCAGTTTTACCCATGGAATTTCTTATTCCAACACTGAAGGTGGGTAGTCAATACAATTGGACAGGACATGAATTATCTGAGAGAGTCATAGACTTAGAAAAACTGGGAGCATCGAGACTCCAAGCAGTGATGAGTATATACACAAACAAGAAAAGACAAAAAGCTTATCATGATGTTCACATAAAAGACAAAGATCTACAAGAAGGAGACCTGGTCTTAGCTTACACAATCAAAGAACATCAGAAAAAGTTTCAGAAAAAAGGTCATGGGCCATATATCATACATCAGATAAGCAAAAGTGGAGCTATTCAGTTAGCCAATATTGATGGGGAAATCATGCCAAATTTTATAAGTGGATGTAGAGTTTCTGCAAAATCGTGTTTTCTCTTGTTGTGTGTATTTCTCTTGATGTGTGAGCTTGTCTCTTGCTTAGTCATGGAGATTTGTGAGTCTTAATTGTGTATTACTGAGTAAGTTGTATGAAGGGAGAGACCTATTGCTGTAAATGAGTGGACAGGACTGCAGGAAGTTTCAAAATTGTGAAAATCGTCTGTTGGTACAGAATCGCGATTGTCTCGTCTTGGTGATACAGGTGATATTTTTCAGTTTTGAGTTCATATTTGTATTCTGCTAATGAAATGGCATGGTTTTGATATAAAGAACATAGAAAATGATGGAGATTTGCCTTAGTTATGGTAATCTCAAGATTTTCTCTTCATCTTCAATTTCTCTCAGCAATCCAGCCATCAATCTCTTATTTCCTTGAATCTGTTATCTTGAAGGGGCTGTGGTCTTGTGGATATTCCTAGGATTGACAAAATAAAGATGATTTGTTGATTCTTTGTTACTTCATGATTGGAGAGGACAACTTGGAGTCCAAAACAAAACAGTTAGATAATGGAGCACTCAAGGAACTAGAAAAGACACAGACTCCTGGTCCTTCCAGGGGTACACATGAAGTTGACCATGTTGTTCTTGTCCAAAGCTATGTGATGCAGAGGAATGGTGATCTCAATAAAGAATTCAGGGCCTCAACGGAACTCCCTTCTTTTCCAAAGGCCAGAGGGAGGCAGCAACCAAAGGCAGATCAATTACTGAAGACTACCTATGCTGGAGGCCAAAAGAACGTGCGAAGCAGAATGACGCAACCATTGAAACAATTGTGGGTGCAGAAAGGCGAGCGGCCTATTGCAGTCAAGTCACAACAACTATCTCAACTTCCTATTAGTAATCAACGACATGATACTAATAAGAGGACTTCCAAACCTTCTTTTGAGAAAGTGAAATCTATCTGGGTACCCAAGAAGTCGATGAAGGCTGGCCCACAATCAAGACAAATTTGGGTGCCTAAGGCTTGCTTGCGGGCTCAACTAGTCACGCACGAATCACATCATACACGACAGGGTTCACTCACTCAAGGAGCCGTTACCCACTCTTGTTTAATACGCACGAACACACAGTCGCCCAGAAGCACGCACAGACTCACTTGTAAATGGGTCCCAAAAACGACTCATTCCCAAGCAGACATACTCATAAAGCCCTCCAGAGTCATAAAGCCCTCCAGAGTCTCCACTAAACCAAAACCGAAAGCCATCCATTGTGTTTGGCAGCCTAAAACTTGTAATAAAACCCCCAAACCCCATGTGTAAATTAATCCTCACTTGCTAACTACATCACTCATACACTGCATCTTTCCATCTAGCTCGTAGAACTATCCATTCATTAACTACACACACAATCATCGAGCACTCACTGACCCACTAACCCATTACTCACCTCATGATAATGTTGTAACGGGGACAAAAAGTGTTCTATCTTGTCCATCACAATATTAACGGATGATTCTATATTCTCACAGAACCAGCAAGCAAGCAATAACAATGGCAGAACCAGGAGGCACCAGTTCCCAGGCAGGGTCTAGCGCACAGATTGTGGACATTGAAACCCTCCTCCTTGAACCACCACTCACCGAGAGGCCTCAAGAACTTCAAGCGGTGCATGTTCTCCCTATTTAGGACCCTCCTCAGGGACACACTTCTCAAGTGGGGAAACACGCTCATTGGTTTAGTGATGTCGCAGGGCCATTGGGTGATGGCACCTACTTCTGGGAAGCAGAAATTGAGTTCAATGGCAAATGGGGACGCTACCATTTCTTCACTCGCGAATTTGAGAACTATTAGAATGCAGAAGTAATGCGATCGGTTTGGACCAAAGCGGGATTGGATAGCTATTTCAGAGCACATTTGCCTAAGCCAGATTTCCTACGCTGCTCCTATTTTATCAGTACCATCACTCCTAGCAGGGCCAAGGGAGGCGATAGTACTTTTGTGCTACCCTCACTATTGCCAGGCCACGAACTCAAGAGATTCAAACTGACCCTCAATTTGGTACGGGTAGCATTGAACATGCAAGGCATGCATATTCCCACTGAGAAAGAAACAATGGTTCCAGGCAGGATGAAGCATAAGGATCTCAACAAATTGAAGGACATGGTAGCAATGACACCTACCATTGCTCTCCACCTACGAACGATTATGCAGCATTTTGCTTTTCCCGCCCAATAACGATTCACTATGCCACCAAAAAAGATTTGGTTCAGCTTGTACTTGGCGGAGACAGAGAATCTCACCATCAACATACCACACTGGATCATCGATCAAATACACCTAGCCCATCAACAGTGGAATAAGAAACAGAAAAATGTACTTCATGGATGCTGTGCTCTCACAAGAATAATTTACAGGTGCTTAGCATACGACGTGCCCATTCAAAGAGCACTAGTATGGTCTAGGGCCCAAGAGTTCCAAAGACGACTGTCAACGGCGGGTCCGCCATCGAAGAAGATGAGAGGGGGAGTTCAATTACCATGCGCTCAACCAAGGGGAGCCACCACCACACCAGAGGTGACCCCCCGACAAACACGACGTGTCCGACCATTCACCATTCGCCTACCCAGACCAAGCGCCAAAGGACCCAATCTGGTGTTCCCTCCGATTCCATTGGACTTGGAGTTCCCTCAAGGTTACACCCTTGCTGATTTGACAGATGAAGAAATTGCCCGTTTGATCAATGAGTCTAACCTGGAGACAGAAGCAGAGCAAACCCAAGGACAACAACCCACGACTACAACTTCAGCCCCGACCCAACCGGGAGTAGTAGAAGTAGAAGAGGATGAAGAAGAGATAGAAGAACAAGAGGCAAACGAGGAGTATGATCAAGAATATGAAGAACTTTCAGAACTAGCAAGTGCCCCGGCATACTCGGCCCAAATAAAAAGATTATACGAAACCATGAAGCGGGTCCAAGAGCAACACAAACTGTCGCTCGAGACATGAAAGATGATCATGAGCCAAATGTTAGCTGAGGAAGGTGTGGATGACATGTTTATCGAATCAATGAACCTGCATGCTGACGCGATAGGTTTAGATGAGGCTGTTCATGCATCCATGGCTTATATTCATCGATTTGAACAAATCCACATCAATGTATCAGAACCAGGAGGTAACACACAAACAGAAGAACATCAGGCAGAACCACTCTCACCACCCACCTCACCTCTCACTACACAAGTCACCTCACCACCTGGCACTACCACGCCTATTTCTGCCATTACCACAGTAGTCATGGGAATTCCCCTCTCTCTCGGCATCCAATTCGGAGGAGTTACCATGCCCACTTTCACAACACTCTTCACAAATATCACATCCACCCCACCCACTGTTCCCATCTACACGGTCACACACACGTTCGACACAATGGAAACATCACCAGCCACAGCACCACTCCCACCCCCCACGCAGTCTCAATCTCCCATACCCCCTCCACCTACCTCACCACTTGACTCCACAACATTCACAACTCCCTTCCCCTTCCCCATTCCCCCTGCATCTTCATCTTTCCCTGCATCGTTTAATGTAAATAGTATATTCATGGCATTACATCAATGCGTGTATCAACTTCAAAGTAAGTATCAGGCTCTCGAAGACCGTCATCATCAACTGACTACGAATCATCAACAACTACAGAGACGGCTTACAATTATAGAAGAAGAAAATGAAGACCTCAATCAACGTTACACCACACTCGAGCAAGCTCATCAAACCCTCCTGGAGACACCCCAACCATCACAAGAGCCAGATGTCAAACAACTCGAAGCGTTACTAGAGGTCTACCAAATAGATAATCTGTGAGTCCGGCGAAATTTGACTCTACTCAGAAAACACATGGCTATAGCCCTTGAAGAAAACAAGCATCTGCAGAAGCAAAATGAAGAAAACCTGGAAGCTGCCATGGAAGGCTCTCCCCATGAAATCGACCCAGAACAATGCAAAGCAGTTCCCTCAGAAACAATGAAAACAATCTTGGAAAGCTATGCTGATTTATTAGAAGCACATGATGATTTGGAAAGGGAACGGGATGAGCTATGTCGCCAGCTCAGGGAACAGGAGGCATAACCCAAAGTCATAGAAACGACCTCGACTTCAGCGGAAGTAAAGGCATTAACAGAGCAGGTGGCGGAACTGCAGAAGAAGTTACTGGAATATGAAAGACAGCCCTCTCCAATTGTAGAACCAGAGCCAGATCAATTGGTACCCATTGAGGTGGATGAAACGTATGAGGAATCATATGTTCCTATGCCGATGCCAGGTGGTCAGCAAACCTCAAAAGGAATGGACACCTTGGAAGTCGAAGTACCCGAATGGCTCCAGACATTAGAAAAAACAGCTACAACCCATGAAGATCGAGTGGCAATCCAAATCCAATCAATGGCCAAATTAGAAGACACCATCATAAAGTCAGAATATTTCTGCAGTATGTCTCATCATAGATGGATCGGCACCAATGACGATCAATATGTGCCATACTGTGTACTCCTGGCAGATTACAACGCGGGGATCCAACGTCGATGTGGCAAACCTCCAACTTTCGCCACACAATTTGGGCCCGATGATATCCGAGAGAGTGCTAAAAAAGGATCCATTCATCAACCCACCTGGAGGATCCGTCTTCTCGAGACCTACCCAGAGATGGTTCGTACTTGGACTAACATGCCACTCTTTTATGTTCCAGTCTTCTGCAGACGCACCTGGCCCGAGTTTACCATTGCTGTCAAGAACATCAAAGGCTATGCAAAGTGGTTAAATTATGTTTATCTAGCACCTCCACAAGGACCTCCCACTGTGAATTATATGATTTCTACCATCCGTCATTGGAGCATTCGACTACGGAATACCCCCGATGTGATGGCCCAAATGTGCATGAAAATCTTTGAATTAATGCTGATCACATTCAAGACATTCAAGAATATTAAAGACCCCCACTTCTCAGGAGTTGGCTTTCTTACAGGCAACCAAGATCTGGTATACGACATGAGCACCACCCCATCAATAGAGGTAATATATGCTTGGCACGCCAGAATCAAGTACGTCCCAACTTGCTTTAAATAGACATTCGAGGAGATGTTCGTAATAGGATTCTGGGAATATCACTCAGAAATATTTGTACCCAGGCCCTCACATCTCCTCCACTTGTTCGCTGTGGAAAGAACCATCCATTTAGAACAATTGCGGGTGCCACATCCGGACGTCCCAGGACCACTGAATTGGGATGCATTGTTAACAGACCTAGCATGGGGGCTATGATTAGAAGAACACCACCTCGCTACCGATGTTGTTCAATATTATGTCCAACGCACAGCTAGACAAGGGTCTGTCAGAGACGACAGACGCGAGAGAGGGGGGGGTGTTGGCAGTAGTCAAGGAACTGAAGGAGTCACAAGACAAGGAAGCCTATGAAGGGAGTCGGAGCGAAGAGAAAGCACAAGCAGACACAGTTGTCAAAGAAGATCTGGCAAGTAGGCCATTTAAATTTTTCAGGCATCAAAGAGTTGGGCACACAAGAAGAAGGAACAAGTAGGGAGCTCCAGGAAATGTATGTCAAAATCTTAGAAGAAATCCCTACAAAAATAGTGATTTTCATCACTAAAAACCATTGTAAATACCATTTCATATTTTTGTAACTCTCCTTGAGCTTGAGGAGCTTTAGAAGTACCTACCTATCAGTTTTCACATTTTTTAGACTCCGTTTGAACCTCCAAATAGGGTAGAGAACCTAATTTTTAACTAGGCCGGACACTAGGTCTGGACAAGGCCAAAACCTAGTCAAAAACTATAAATAGAGCTAGAGAGCTCATTTTTGAAGTTAGCTTGTAATTGATTTGAACTTGTATGAGCATTTTGGAAGTAATCTAAAGAACTCCATTGCTTCCTACTCTTTGTCTTACCTTGTGTGCGCGTGTGTGTATGTGTGTGCATGTTGGTGTGCTTGTCACTCACGCACTTGTGCCTTCACTTGCTCGAGGTGATCATACCATCCTCACGTCTTCCCAGATTGACATTAAAGGAGGTGCTACTCATCACTGAGCTACACTTGTCTATCAAACATGCCATTATTCCTCACATTCACTCCTATAAAACAGTGAAGGATGCTTGGGATACACTTAACACTTTATACCAGGCAAGGAATGAGGCTCATGTTGTTTACCTCCGAAAACATTTGGAGAGTGAGCACATGAATGAAGGAGATTCCATGGACAATTCTTTGATAAAGATCAAAGATTTAAAGGAGCAGTTGATTTTTGCTGACATAGTCTTACCTGACAATTCACTTGTGCAAAAATGGTCTTCCACATTCATATCAAATTTTTGCTTCTACTCTTTGATTGATGAAGAAGGGAAATCCAAATGCCTTAACATTTGAGGAATTAGTCTCTATTATGTTGTAGGAAGATCAATCTAGGCAGAACAAGTCCATTATGCGTATTGCAGATCAAGATTTTCTGGTTAGTTGGAAGGGCAAAGGTAAATGGAGCTCATCTACTAGTAAGCAGAAATTTGCTTGTTCTCCACAACCAAAGAAGGATGACAAGGATCAGAAGAAAACAAAAAAGTAGAAATTGTTTTACAAATATTATAAAGGAAATGATCATGTCATAAAGAGTTGTCCAAAATTGGTTTCAAAAGAGGCAAATAAGAAAGAGGTTGGAATGGTTGTTGTGTTAGAAATGTACAAGCTCAAATGTGTGTGAACCAAGGCTTAACTCAAAAGCCACATCATTTCACTTTTTGGTAAAGTCTACAACCACTTTTCCACGACTTTTTTAGCTCAAGATTCCATCTACCTTGATTGAGAAAAGTGGGGAATTTTGGAGGCATGATTTGAATTCAAATTCTACATGAACTTTTAGAGCATTATATAAACAATAGCTTGGAAGAAAGGCGTGGTCTCCTCAAGCTTCATTTGTGCACCTTTAGGCTCTCATTGGGAGTGTATACTCCAGGTCTAAGCTAGCTCCTAGCTAAGCTAGTCCCCTGCTTGCTGAAGTTTTCACTTTGGCTGAGATTTTGTATCGCTCATATCTCTTTGTGTAGTTGTCCATTTCATGTGTAAGATAGCTCGTCTTAAAGCTCTTGTTGTAAGCTTTCTTTTGAATGTAATCTTAGTATCAAGTGTTCCTTATTCTTTTGTATATTGATCTTGAAATCTCTCTAGTCTATCTGTGCATATTCCCCAACATATGTGTGTGAAGAGGTACACATAAGTGATAGCTATCTGTTTGGGCAGATTTTGGTCTGTCTTGTACAAGGAGCTTGACATAGGTCACATTTTCCAAATTGAGTCATCTATGGCTTGTTTGAAAGCTTAGAGAGGCTTTTTTTACTGTGCAAAGTTTCATAAGTTCAGTCCTAAGGTCCAGAGAGCAATTCAATTTTTGGTGGACTGTGGTAGTGAACAATTTGGTCCTAGGAAGTGCCTATCATTCTTCTGCTGCAAATAGGAGTGGATATACTCCATGAGTGGTATCAGAGCTCATCATTGAGCACTGAAGAAATCAAGAGGAGGCCTTGAAGTTGCTTGAGAAGCTAAGGATTGAAGCAAAGACCAACAAGATTTGAAGAAGGATTTGAAGCAAGGGGGAGCTTCTATCATCATCGAAAGTTCACGACAAGTGGAGACTCTTGTGGGAAGGTAACATATCATTCTTTCTCACATCTATCACAATCCAAGGAGGGATTAGGATCCACATATAGTCTCATGCACAATGGGAGACTATAATACTCAGATTGAGAAGCTTGAAAAGAGCGATTACCAACCTTGGAAGTTTAGAATCTCTAACTTCCTCATGGGAAAGGGTCTTTGGGGGTTGGTTAGTGGTACTGAGATGAAGCCATACATAGATCCACATAAACCTACTGAGAATCAAAGGAGAGCCATTAGAGAGTGGGAAGAAAGGGATAGGAGAGTGAACTTCATTCTTTTTGAACACATAAGCAACTCCATGATAGGTCTTATCCAAGACCTAGATATATCTAAGAAGGTTTGGGAGTGTTTAGAAAGGTTGTACTCTACCTCTACAAAGGCTAGAAAAATTCAGCTCAAGAATGAGCTCAACAACCTTAGGAAGTCATCAAATCAGAGCATTAATGACTTCATACTAAGTAAAAGAGATCTCGGATGCACTAGGTTCAATAGGATGTGTTGTAGATGATGATGACTTAGTTTCCCACACACTTAATGGGCTTAGAGAAGATGATAAATGGAAGGCATTCACAACCTCTGTGTATATAAGGGATTCATTACTAGATTTTGAACAACTTACTTCCCTTATGGTGACTGAGGAGCTCAACCATGGAGGCAACAAGTCAAAGGGCAGCCAATACCAACTCTTCTATGCAGGCAAAGGAGGAAGAGGCAAAGGCAATAGAGGTGCTTCAAGAGGAAGAGGTAGAAGAAACTACCAACAAGGCATCCAAAGCTATCAAGGGAGTCAATCAAGCCAAGATGAAGGTCAATCATCAAGAGGAAGAGGAAGAGGAAAAGATAGAGGAGGAAGATATGGAGGTCAAGGCTACTCCAACTCAAATGGATGCTTCAATTGTGGGAAGCAAGGACATTGTGCCAAAGATTATTGGCAAAAGCAAGGTGGGAACAATTACAAAGGGCAAGGTAATTATGCTAACTCCTCAACAAATTCAAAAAATGAGCATTTGTTAGATATGAAGCATAAAAGTGAATGTCAACCACATGATGATGTGTGGTATATAGATAGTGGTTGTAGTAACCACATGTCACGTAAAGAGGAGTACTTCAACAATCTTCAAGCACCGAAGCAAAGAGGCTTTGTGGAGACAGGAGACAACACAGAGCATGAGATACAACAAATGGGATATGTGAAGCTTGAAGGCAACCACAAAGGTATTGCATGTTCCTACTATTACAAAGAACTTAATTTCTGTTGGATAGATGGTTGAAAAGGAATACCAAGTCAAGTTCAACTAGAAAGGATGCTTTATTGAAGACCCAAGGAATGGCTATGAGCTGATAGCCAAAAGAAAGAAGGAAGGGAGGATGTTCACTCTTGACATTGGCAAATGACAAAGCAACAAGGCAATTTTCATCACCTATGGAGACAAGAAGATTGGACATTTGGATTTATGGCATAAAAGGTGTGGTCACATCAACATTCAAAGGTTGAAAAACATGGAGAAGAGGCAATTGGTAAGAGGTTTACCACATTTTTCATTACCAATGTTACATGAGATGTGTGAAGCTTGTCAACTAGGCAAGTCTACAAGGAAGCCCTTCAAGAAGAGTGGATATGTAGCGCATGGTATGTTAGACCTTGTGCACACAGATGTGTGGGGGCCAACGAAAGAGCCCTCTCTTGCAGGTAATAGGTACTTTGTAACCTTCAAAGATGACTACTCAAGGAAAGTATGGTTGTATTGTATAAAGCAAAAATCAGATGTGTTTGATGTATTCAAAATATTCAAGGCACAAGTTGACAAGGAGACAGGTTGTTACATCAAAACCCTAAGGTCCAATGGAGGGGGAGAATACTTCTCCCATGCTTTTTGTGAATTCTTGCAAGACTAAGGTATAAAGAGGCAAATCACTTGTAGGTATACTCCCCAACAAAATGAGGCGGCAGAGAGGAAGAATAGGTGTATTGTTGAAATTGCTAGGAGTATGTTAAATGAAATGAATGTGCCTTTAACATATTGGGCAGATGATGTATCTACTACTGTGTACTTGATGAATAGGTGTCCCACATCAGGGGTACATGACATGAAACTTGAGGAAGCATGGAGTGGAAGGAAACGAAACCTTTCACACATTAGAATATTTGGGTGTGTATGCTACACACATGTGCCACAAGAGTTGAGAGGTAAGATGGATGCAAGGGCTGAAAGATGTATGTTTATTGGTTATGCTATGGAGCAAAAAGGTTATAGGTGCTACAATCCTAATACAAAGGAGTTAAAGGTATCTAGAGATGTAGTGTTTGATGAACTCAAACCATGGTATGCTTCCAAAGTTCGATTGCAGGATGAAGATATGGAAGAGGCAGAGAGGAGATATGAAGCTAGGTTTCAAGATAGTTTGGAAATCAGTGGTCCAAGCATACAAAGGAGTTCAAGCATGGATTCAACCCATCAACCAGTGAATAAAGAAAAGGCAAGATTGGTAGAGCTTGATGAAGATGGACATGAAGTTGAAGACTTTGAAGAACCTATTTTAGAAGGAGGAGCTACCATCAAAAGTAGCCAATATATCAATTGGATGTAAAGAATGCCTTTCTTAACGGTGATTTGCAGGAGACAATCTACATGACTCAACCATTAGGGTTTGAGAACCCTAAATATTCAGATTTTTTTGTAAACTTAGAAAAGCATTGTATGGTTTCAAGCAAGCTCCTAGGGCATGGAATCAAAGGCTAGTGAAGTATTTGTGCAGGTATGGATACAAGACAAGTGATGGAGATCCTTCCTGATACCTCAAGAAGGAAGGAGGACTAGTTGTCTATGTATGCATATATGTGGATGACTTGATTATAACAGGAAGTGATTATGCAGGTATCACATGGATCAAGGCCAAGCTTGGAAATGAATTCAAGATTTCAGATCTTGGAGTTCTTAAATACTTTCTTGGGATTGAAGTCATTTATGTGGAAAATAGTATTTACCTTGCTCAAAGGAAATACTTGCTAGATGTACTTTATAAGTATGGTATGAGTGGATGTAAGCCACTCACACAACCTGTGGATCCAAACACTAAGTTATGTGCACGTGAAGGAAAACCTCTTGAAGATATTTGAACATATAGAAGCATAATTGGAAGCCTTAATTATGCTACCATCACAAGACCTGACTCGTCTTATGTTGTAAGAGTTCTTTCTCAATTTCTAAATTCACCAACTGATGTTCATATGAAGGCAATCAAGAGAGTGCTTAGATACATCAAGCACACTATCAACCAAGGGTTATACTACCCTTACAGAGATGGGTTAGAACCTCAAGGCTTTAGTGATGCTGATTGGGCTGGTTCAAAGGAGGATAGAAGGAGCACATCTGGCTATGTCTTCATGCTAGGTCAAAGAGTCATTTCATGGATGTCCAAGAAGCAACCTACAGTTGCATTATCATCTACTGAGGCTGAGTACAGAGCTTTAGCACTTGCTACATGTGAGATCATGTGGCTCAAGAAGCTTTTCAAAGACTTGGATGTGGAGGTCAAAGAGTTCCCTCTATTTGGAGATAACATGTCAAGCATTCATCTAGCAAGCAACCCTATGTTCCATGCAAGAAGCAAGGACATAGAGATACATTATCACTTCATCAGAGAGAAGGTACTAGAAAAAGAAGTGGACA
Source organism: Ceratopteris richardii (assembly GCA_020310875.1). Classification (NCBI taxonomy): domain Eukaryota; kingdom Viridiplantae; phylum Streptophyta; class Polypodiopsida; order Polypodiales; family Pteridaceae; genus Ceratopteris; species Ceratopteris richardii. The sequence goes on along the minus strand of CM035416.1, from coordinate 39,859,671 downwards.
TCAAGTACATCAACACCAAGGATCAGCGAGCAGATATCATGAACAAGTTTATGGATGCAAGCAAGTTGGAGAAGTTCAAGATCAACCTCAACTTGAAGGAGATCAATAGAGACTAACACTTGAGCTTGAGGGGGAGTGTTAGAAATGTACATGCTCAAATGTGTGTGAACCAAGGATTAAATCAAAAGCCACATCATTTCACTTTTTGGTTAAGTATACAACCACTTTTTCACAACTTTTTTAGCTCAAGATTCCATCTACCTTGATTGAGAAAAGTGGGGAATTTTGGAGGCATGATTTGAATTCAAATTCTACACCAACTTTTAGAGCATTATATAAGCAATATCTTGGAAGAAAGTCGTGATCTCCTCAGGCTTCATTTGTGCACCTTTAGGCTCTCATTGGGAGTGTATACTCCAGGTCTAAGCTAGCCCCCTACTTGCTAAAGTTTTCACTTTGGTTGAGATTTTGTATCGCCTATATCTCTTTGTGTAGTTGTCCGTTTCATGCGCAAGATAGCTCGTCTTAAAGCTCTTGTCGTAATCTTTATTTTGAATGTAATATTAGTATCAAGTGTTCCTTATTATTTTTTATATTGAGCTTGAAAGATCTCTGGTATATCTTTGCATATTCCTCAACATGTGTGCGAAGAGGTACACATAAGTGATAGCTATCTGTTTGGGCAGATTTTGGTTTGTCTTGTACAAGGAGGTTAACATAGGTCACATTTTCCAAATTGAGTGATCTATGGCTTGTTGGAAAGCTTAGAGAGGCTATTTTTATTGTGAAAACTTTCATAAGTTCAGTCCTCAGATTGAGAGAGCAACTCAATTTTTGGTGGACTGTGGTAGTGAACTCTTTAGTCCTAGAAGGGCCTATCATTCTTCTGCTACAAATAGGAGTAGATATACTCCATCATGTTGTAGAGGCCTCTACACCCAAAACATATTATGTTAATCTTGTGATGAATGAAGAATGGGAATTTACAATTGTTTCTAGTTATGACCCGTCTTCTCATGAACAGTATATGTCTGTAGTAGACTCAGATGTTTGGTGCTTTGATAGTGGGAAAACCAAACATATTACCTCACAGTGCAGCTTCTTCACTTCACTTGAGCCTGCCCCTACAAGGAATACTGTCACATGGGCCAAAAAATCCTCTTATCCTATCATGGGAGTTCGTAAGATCATATTGAATACTACTAATGGTAGTTCTTTTACATTGTCGGATGCTTTAGATGTGCCAGGGATCAAGAATCATCTGTTATCAATTTCAGCATTAGCCAAGATCGGCTTGGTTGTGAACTTTATTGATGACATATCTACGGTTCATGATCTATCAAATGGAAATGTCATATTGCTTCTGGCATTTTATTTTGTGGGTTGTATGAGCTCATAGACTATGAAAAATCTGTGAATGATTTAGCATATGTAGTGCATGATTCTCAAGCTATGTCAGATGCAAAGCTTTGGTATGCATGCTTTGGTCATCTGAATTTCGCTAGTTTGCTATGCTTGCAAAAATATGAAATGATGTCTTGTCTGTCTAAACTTAAGGCACCTCGTAAACATTTTTGTGAATGCTATATTTTGGGCAAAATGCAACCTCCCTCCTTCCCAAAAGATGGTTCAATTTAAGCTACTCAAGAATTGAATCTTGTTCACAGTGATGTCAGTGGTCCTATGTACACCCTCCTTTGGGAACTACCTTTACTTCATGACTTTTAATGATATTTTTTTCCACGCATACATGGGTCTATCCACTGAAAGTAAAGTCCAAAGTGTTTATGTGCTTGAAACAGTTTCTGGTTTTGGCTCAAAATCTAGCGGCATGTAAAATGGGCACCCTTCATTCTGATGGGGGGGGGGAGAGGAATATATGTCTCCTGATTTTAATGCATTTTTGGTTGAACATGGGATGAAACATCAATGTACAGTATCATATATACCTCAACAAAATGGAGTTGCTAAAAGGAAGAACATGTCACTCATGGAGATGGCAAGGTGTATGGTCAGGAGTCAGGCTTTAACACATAGTTTCTGGCTTGAGGTTGTTATGTGTGTAGCATATGTACTTAACAGGTGTCCCACTTAAGCATTGTAGTCTATCACTCCATATGAGGCTTGTCATGGTCGCAAGCCATTTGTTGCTTATGCATGTGTCTTTGGTTGTTTGGCATATGCATTCGTGCCCGAATAACAATGCAGGAAATTGGATGATAAAGTAGTGAAGTGTATTTTTGTTGGGTACAATTCTAAAAGCAAAGGCTATCATCTGTATCATCCACTAACTAAATGCATTTTGGTTATCCGTGATGTTGTTTTTGTGGAAGATGCCATGAGCCATTACTCTCATGTATTAAGGAGACATCAATTATCTCCAAAGATGTGTATGATACTTTGCTGCCTCTTTTTATAGGTGGGTAGTCTAGTGCCAGTCCAAATGAGGCAATTTCTCACTCGTTACAAGTTTCACATGATGATGTAGATCATTCCATTTCTGATGTAGATTTACATGATGCAATTATTGATGAGAGAATTGATATAGAGGAGGCAAAAACTATGCTTAGATTGCTGCTACGGAATTTGCAAGATAGAAAATTAGATGCACCTCTATCATATCGTACTCGTTTAGACTCTCACAGTGCTTCTTTTGCATCAGATTGCTATAATATGGCTGTCTCTAGTCTTTGTGATGAGATTGAGCCTACTTCATTTGATGACGCACAAAATTCAGATTTGGATGGCTCTATGCAATCAGAATATGATGCTAATGTGAAAAATGGTACCTCATCTTTATGTAATTTTCCTCCTGGCAAGAAGGCCATTGGCACTAAGTGGGTATACAAGCTGAAGTGTAAGCTTGATGGAATAGTTGACAGGTATAAGGCTATGCTTGTTGCAAAAGGTTATGCTCAAGAAGGAGGCATTGATTTTGATGAGACCTTTGCATTTACATGTTGAATGACTATTGTTCTTAGCATCGGTGCACTAGTAGCTCATCATCGTTGGAACATACATCAGTTGAACATTAAAACTACATTTTTGAATGGTGACTTGCATGAAGAAGTGTATGTTCTTATGCCCCATGGTTTTGTGCAAAAAGGGCATGAAAACATAGTGTGCAGGTTGAAAAAGGTATTATATGGTTTGAAACAAGCACCATATGCTTAATATGAAAAAATACATGCCTACTTTTTTGTACATGGTTTTGAGCATAGTCCAACTAAGAGTACCTTATATGTTAAGTGTGCAAATAATGCACTTCTGATCATTGTTGTCTATGTTGATGACATGTTGCCCACTAATCCTAATGAGAAGCATATTGTTGATTTTAAGGCTGATTTGCATGCCTCATTTGAGATGTTAGATTTGGGGCATTTCTATCATTATTTGGGCATTCAATTTATGTAAGTTGATAGCGGGCTAGCTTTGTGTCAAACAAGATATATTGACACATTATTATAGTGTTTTGCCTTGAAGATTGCAAACATATTTCCACTCCTATGGAGACAGGATTATGATTGAGTCTTCATGATGTTCGAGATGCATTTGATCTTGTTCTCTATCAGCAGGATATTGGATGCTTGATTTACTTATGCATTATTCAGCCAGATATTCACTTTGTTGTCTCACAGATGAGCGGGTTTATGCATTGCCCAAGTGTCAAGCATTGGCAAGCAATTAAGCACATCTTTTGCTACTTAAGTGATAGTCGGCTACTTGGATTGTTTTAGCCCAAGGGTGAATCACTACCGCCAGATTTACATGCTTTTTTTGACTCTGACTTGGCTAGTTGCTATGACACTCATGTGTCCACCAATAGTTTTTGCTTCACGCTTGGTAGCTCATGCGTACCTTGCTTGAGAAAGATGGAGCCTATTGTGGCCACTTCTAGTTGTTAGGCTGAGTATAGGACAACTTTCACAAGAACTATTGAGCACGTGTGGCTCAGATGCCTTATGCCTGATTTGGGTGCCGGTCAGTCTTCTTCCACCAACATCTTCACTGATCATCCGAGTGCATTGGCATTTGCGAGGAACCCTGTGTTCCATGCTCGTACTAAGCACATTGAGGTGCACTATCATTATGTTAGGGAGAGGTTCTCTGCTGAAGAGATTATTTTTTCATATGTGCCCACATAGGAGAACATTGCAGATCTTTTTATAGAGGCTCTGACTAGTGAGAAGTTTCAAGCTTTTCATAAAGCTTTGGGCTTACTTCCTTTTGCAGATTGATTCCACATAGCTTGGCACTTCCTTATACGTGAGTGCCAACTCCTTGTTCACCACATCACTACCAAGGGGGATTTGTTGACATATTTAGGTACTGATTGAGCACATTAGGATCGTTGGGACACTTTTTGCTTTCTTTAGAAGGTCCCCCTCCCCCCCCGGCTTGTATATATGCATATAACCCAAACGGTTCATGTATCTTTGTAAATTTGCTTGATAATACATTTAGTAATGTGTGTTGTGCTCCAAGCTTCTTCTTCTTCCTTGTGTTGTTCGTGTGCTTTCGTAGACCTCAAACTCCAATATATCTATCTATCTATCTATCTATCTATCTATCTATCTATCTATCTATCTATCTATCTATCTATCTATCTATCTATCTATCTATCTATCTATCTATCTATCTATCTATCTATCTATCTATCTATCTATCTATCTATCTATCTATCTATCTATCTATCTATCTATCTATCTATCTATCTATCTATCTATCTATCTATCTATCTATCTATCTATCTATCTATCTATCTATCTATCTATCTATCTATCCATCCATCTATCTATCCATCCATCTATCGATCCATCCATCCATCCATCCATCTATCTATCTATCTATCTATCTATCTATCTATCTATCTATCTATCTATCTATCTATCTATCTATCTATCTATCTATCTATCTATCTATCTATCTATCTATCTATCTATCTATCTATCTTTTATCTATCTATCTATCTATCTATCTATCTATCTATCTATCTATCTATCTATCTATCTATCTATCTATCTATCTATCTATCTATCTATCTATCTATCTATCTATCTATCTATCTATCTATCTTTTATCTATCTATCTATCTATCTATCTATCTATCTATCTATCTATCTATCTATCTATCCAACTATCTATCTATCTCTCTATCCATCTATCTATCTATCTATGTATCTATCTATCATTTCATGTAAGGTTCAAGGCATCTAACTTTGTATAAGGAAAGAGTAAAAGGCCTAAAAGCCACGAGTTAGAAGTGTCTGGGATTGATTCTCAATCAATCAATCAAAAAGTAGATATGACTTCAACTTTCTCTTTTCCTAAATTATAGGAAAAGATTCCAATCAATTTAAACTAGCGAACTCACCTAAATTCGGATTCAAATCCATGAAGAAAAGGTGTGTTCATATCCTCAAGAGTCTATATAAAGACTCCAAAACATTTGTACAAAAAGTAGATTGTTGATTTGAATGAATACATATACTCTTTGATCATTGCTTGGTGCCATTTCTGTTCTCTTCTCCTTCTTCCTCAGATGCAGACAACTTGCAAAGATTGCTTCTCTCTCTAAAAAGTTCCAAATCTAGTATTTAAGCATTCATTGGAAATTTATAACTTATGTGCACAAATTTTCAAGTCATCTGGTCCATTATTTTCAAAGAAATTCAACTTTTGCTGTCTCGGGGTCATTCTTTGCACATCCCTGAAAAATTGGGATGACACTAGTTCAGTATTAAGGTGATTACTCCTTCATTGGCTCATATAAATTAGGGTTTTTCTATGCATTTTAGCAAGACAAACCTATGTATGACACTCCTTTCACCACTTGATAACTCAACTTTTCAAGCCTCTCCAACTTCTTTCAATTGTCAGACATTGTTGGTGTTAGATGTACTCAATATTCAACTCACATGTGATTGCAAATGATCCATGGTACTCTAAGTTGTATGGCCCCTATTACAAGGAGAAGCCATTATGAGAGTTTGGACATTTGTGATGAGGTTTACTTGAGACCAGAAAAAGTTCTAGATGATCTATGTGAGTCTAGTAAGAAGGTTAGCCAAGGCATATACTTTATTCACACTAGAATTCCAAAGGTATGATAGTTCGGTAGTCAACCGATCCAAAATTAGGATAATGTGTTTGGAGTCCGAGAGCAAGTCTGGAGGTATGACAACTCAATAGTCAAACTATTCAAAACTACAGTGACCAGTTCAGTAGTCAACCTGTCTGGACTACAATGACCAATTTAGTAGTCAACCTATCCAAAACTATAGTGACCATTGGTAGTCTGGATTTGTTTGATCTCCAACCTGGTGGGTGTCCAATGTGGACTTACAATGGTTTGTATGAAACTATGAAGGTCCAATCTAGTGGGTGTCTAGTCCGATGGGTGTTGAGTCCAATGGTTTACTTAGTCTGGTAATTACAGATGTTCTGAAATTATAGATGATCCTGATGATTACACCTAAAACATAACATCAAGCAATCATGAAGATCTTGTCTAAATCAGAGGATTAGGTAGGCCCAATTATTGAGATGAAATCACAATTATACACACTATAAAGCCCTTCATCTAGAGTCTATCATTCAGAACTTGGAGAATGAGCTAGCAGTAGAGAGGTTTGCTGATGGGGAGAATACTGAAGTGTTTATCACTTGCATGAAGAATCTGCGGGATCAAATGGCAGGAGAAGGTGTTTCAAAGTCAAGTGAGGAGTTAGCTTGATGTTGTCTCTAAATTTTTCCATCAAAGCTTGATAGTGTGGCAACTGTCCTCAATACGTAGATCAGACTGCAACCACTAAACTTTGAAGAATTCAGTGCCTTACTCATGGAGGAGGAGTTGCGGCTCAAGGCAAGGAATGATAACGGTAAAGGAGAAGCTGCATTCATGGTAAATGCCAAAGGTACCAAAACTGATTCTTCAAAAAATGGGGACAAAAATAAGAAGGATAAGAAGAAGTTCAAGGGAGAGTGTTTCCACTATAAGAAGAAAGGTTACATAATCCAAGAATATCAAATTAAGAAGGCAGAGGAGAAGAGTGGCTCTTTGAAAATTGGTAAGGGCAAGGAGGTTGCTAACACTGTCGAAATTGAGCTTGAGTTGTTTGTTACGATAGAGAAAATGTGCTCCTCCGCCGAAGATTCAGCTACAGATGGCTCATGAGTATTGGACAGTGGTGCCTCATCACATCACAAGAAAAAAAGACCTTTACAGTTCCCTACATCCTCTAGAGGAACCCATCATAGTAAAGGTAGGTAACAATGCAAGATGTCTTGCGAAGGCCAAAGGTATGGGGCCTTTCATTAACCGTAATGGGGACATTAGAAAGTGTCGTATGTTCCACAAATCAAATGAAATCTCATGTTGATAGCTTCTATAACTAATCAAGGTCATCAGGTGTCTTTCAATAAGACAAGAGCAAAGATTTTGGACCGGAACAACAATGTTGTTGGGACCTAATAAGGAGGAACAACCTATACGAGTTGTCTGCTCTTACAACCACAATAAGTGTGGACACAAGTAAGCTTTGACATGAGAGACTTGGCCACATAGGGTATGCACTACTGAAGGAGATGCACTAGAAAGGTATGGTTGCTCACCTACCTCTGGTTGCAGATATGAAAGAACCGTGTGAAGCTTGCATGATGGACAAGCATCAGAGGAAGGCATTTCCACAAGTAAGCAAGAATAGAGCAGGTAGTCCTCTTGAGTTGGTGCATGCTGACTTGTGTAGAAAAATGGCTACACAAGCCTTGGGAGGATCTTTCTACTTCATGTTACTCATCGATGACTACAACAAGAAGATGTGGGTGTACTTTCTTTGTGATAAGGCTCAAGCTTTTGGTAAGTTAAAAGAATGGCTTCAGCTTGTTGAAATTGAAACAAAGAAAAAGATGAAGAAGTTTAGGATGGATGATGGTAGTGAGTTTACATAAACAGAATTTGTTGATTCCTGTAAGGGCAAAGGAATCAAGCATGAACTCACAATGGTGCATAGACCTCAATATAACGGTGTTGTCAAATGCCAAAATCGAACCATCATGGAAATGTCAAGGTGCATGTTGAAGGGAAAAGGACTGCCTAATCATTTTTGGGTAGAGTCCGAAAACATGATTGTTTACATCTTGAATCATTGCTACACTAAGGCACTTGATGGAAAGACTCCACAAGAAGCCTACACTGGTAGAAAGCCTTCTGTTTCCCATTTCAAAGTGTTTTGAAGTGAGTGTTATGTACACATTCCGAACGAAGAGAGAAACAAGCTTCAACCAAAAGCACCAAATGTATCTTCTTAGGGTACAGTGAAGAGAAGAAAGCTTACAAGCTTTATGACTAAGAGGCAAAGAAGATCATAACGAGTCATGACATGGTGTTCAAGGAGCAGCCACATGTGGTGGAAGAAGAAAAGAAAGCTTCCACTTTATCAACAGGTGAAGAAGTAATCCACTATGAGCCTGACCCAAGAGCTAGCCCTTCTAGGGAAGAGAAGGAAGCATCATCCTCAAATCCCATCCCACAGTCAATTGAACAGATTGCCGATGGTTCAAGGCAGTCAGAGAATAGAGGAATAGAGATGGGTAGAGGTCCATATTGTAAACTCAACATTGATGGCTGAGATTATGGGCAAACAAGCAAAGAAGCCGAAAAGTGTGGAAGAAGCACTCCAAAATCTAGGTTAGAGAACTATCATGCAAACAAAATACAACAATATCATGCAGAATAGAACTTGAAGGCTAGTGGAGCGACCTCCAAAGCCGAAGGTCATCGGCACCAAGTGGATTTAGAAGCTAAAATGCAAGGCTGATGGTACTTTGGAAAAGTACAAAGTTAGACTTATTGCACAAGGCTATTCCCAAGTCGAAGGCATTGACTTCGGTGAATCGTTTGCCCAGGATGGCTACTATTTGGCCAGTACTAGCTATGGCTGCACATAAACGATGGGTAGTATACCACATGGATGTGAAATCAACATTCTTGAATGGAGACCTCAAAGAGGAGATATATGTGTCTCAACCACCAGGGTTTGAGGTTTCCCATTTAGAGAACAAAGTATGTAAGCTAAATAAGGCATTGTATGGGCTGAAAACAAGCCCCAAGAGCTTGGTACTAGCAGATAGATAAGTATCTTTTGGATATTGGATTCAAAAGATGTGCTTCTGAAGCTAATTTGCATGTTCTAAAGTCATGAGGGAAGACAAGTGTGCTTGTACTCTATGTAGATGATCTTGTGATCATTGAAAATGATGATGCACTTCTCAAACAAATGGAAGATTCCTTGACTTTAGAACTTGAAATGACAAATTTGGGATTAATGCATTATTACTTAGGTCTTGAAGTCTAGTAGGAACCAGGGAAGATCTTTATCTCGCAACAAAAGTATGCGAGATAGGTGTTGAAGGCATTTGACATGGAGGATTGCAAAGAAATCTCTACACCGATGGAAGTCAATAGAAAATTATCTATTAAAGATACTTCACCTATGGAAGATATTGGAAGATAGAGGAGACTAGTCGAAAGTCTCATTTACTTGTATAATAACAAACATGATATCTCTTATGTTGTTTGCATAGTAAGCAGGTTCTCTAATAAGCCATGTCTAACTCATTGGAAGGCATTGTTGGTGCAAACAAGCCTTAACACTTGGCTTTGTTTTGTACCTTGAAAACTCAACATAAAGCTTGGACAATTGGAACCTTGGAAAGCTAAAGTTTGGACCCTTGAAGGATGTATTCACATGAACCTTGAACCATAGGAACCAATGCCTAATTGGTTATTACCTTTTATCCAATGTAAAAGTCAATATGACTTAACTCACTTCTTGTAATCTCACCCACCTTCAAAAGTCGTGAAATTTGGAAGGTATGAATGGAGAGAATATCTCCATATGTTAGTTGAGAGATTTGAGGGAGCCTACATTTGAATTTGAAATTCAAATTTCTTCAAAACTCTTATAAAAGACAATGGAAGAGTCGCGGGTCTAGTTACACTCTTCCCGAGGCAAATCCAAGCAAATCATTGAGTGTGTGAGAGCTACTCTTTAGCCTACACCTCTGAGTACCATTGGGCATCACTCTACATGCCAATGGGAATGTACATTTGATAGATTCAATACATATACTCATAGTCATTATCTCTGTGTTTCTCTGAGTAACCATCTTCAAAGTCTGTCAACTTCAACAGGGCATATCTCAAGATCTACTGAACCAAATTGGATGATTTAAAGCTCATTGGAACCAGCTCAAAGCATTCTACAACACTACAAAATTTCAAGTCATTCTATTCAGCCAATTGGGAGAAATCACTGTCAAAGCAGTCACTGGTATATTTCTGTGTTGTTCCTAAAAAGTCGGGGGTGTCCCTGATTTTGCTAAAGATCATGCTCAGTGTATAGTTTGTTAATTGGAGTGATTTAACTTGCTAATGGTAGCTTGTTAAGTTAATTTAATACTCCCAGAAGGAATTAAACCAATTGCAAGTGTACTGGTCACACTGAGCTTAGGAATGAGCAGGTGTCATTACAGGAATAGTAAGTTTTTGGACTTGTGAAGGTTCAAACTTATCTGTTTTTGATTTGATCATTACACAATTGGTTTGTAAAGCACATATATAGTTTCTTAGTGTCACTTGGAAGCTCAAGGAGTCTCCTAATCATATCTGAAGAAAAAAGAGGGCAGGTGTGAAGCAGGATTTGCAGCACCAACTCAACTTCTGAGAGTACCCAGCCATCACATCCAACAGTGGTATCAGAGCAAATAAGGTAATTATGGGTGATGTTTTCCCTTCCTTCATTGACAAATTGGATAGAAATAACTACCAGGCTTGGTCATTGAGAATGAAGACCTATCTACAAGGGAGAAGCTTGTATGGATACATATCAGGAGATGAGGAGTTGCCCTCATTCAAAACCAGAGGCCTACCTACAAAGGATGAACATGAGAGACTCAACCAATGGTGTGCTAAAGATGCTTTGGCAAGGTCATATCTTCTAAACTCTATCTCTGATTTCCTTCTACCTCATGTAAGGAACTGTAAGACTTCCCAAGAGACTTGGGAAACCTTGTCAACATACTTTTCATCAAGCACAAGGGCCAGAAAGAATCAGCTATGGATTGAGTTTACAACTCTCAGGAAGCAATCAAAACAATGTGTCTCAGATTTTGTCACCAAAGTCAAAGACATTGCAGATCAACTTGCAAGTGTTGGAGAAGAAATTGAAGAAGAGCAAATAGTCAGACAAGTGATCAATGGACTAAAGGCAGATGACAAGTGGGAGAGCTTCACCACTGCAATGGACTTGTACATGGACATCCAAGCACCTGATCTAACAACTCTGATTGGACAACTATTCACACATGAAGCAAAGATCACAAAGAATGGAGAGCAATCAAAAGGTAACAATCCCTCTGCCCTATATACTGATAAAAAGTCTAAAGACAAGGGAAAAAGCAAGAAGGTTGATGAAGAAGGCTCTACCTCTCAAGCAAACTATGCAGGGAGAGGTAGATCATCTAGAGGTAGGGGCAGAGGAGGTAAGTCAGGTAGGGGGAGACCCTACAATCAATCTCCATGCAATATTTGTGGCTTGTCTAACCATACTACAGATGAATGCTACAAAAACTACAAGAACCAAAGAGGAAGAGGTCACCAAAGAGGAGGATACTCTCAAGGCAGAGGCAGATTCAATCAATCTCAAGGCTACCATGGCTACAACAATAATTACAGCAATAGCTACAATCACAATGGCAATTATCAAGGTGGATACAGGAACAGGAAGGATTACAACAATTATGCAGAGGATCAAGATGATTCCTTGTTGATCATGAACATGACATCTAAATCAGGTATCAATGATGATCATTTGTTCTATATTGATTCAGGTTGCTCTAACCATGTAGCTGGAAATGTTGCCTTACTCTCTGATTTGGAAGAACCCAAAGGCAAGCACCAAGTGCAGACAGGTGATGACACTAAACATTCAGTTGTTAAAGTAGGTAATGTCAAAACAAGTGATGGTAATCAGAATTTACTAAGGAGAGTGTTGTATGTTCCAACAATCACCAAGAATCTGATGAGTGTAGGTCAGATTGTTGAAAAAGGTCTACAGGTCAGGTTCACTCAACATGGTGCATATGTGGAGGATCCAAGACATGGATTCAGAAGGATAGCCAAAGGAGAGAAGTCAGGTAGATTGTTTACCTTTGAACTTGAAGATACTAAGAATATTGCCTTGTACAACTATAAGGACCAAACCCTATCAGAATTGGAGATGTGGCACAAGAGATTAGGTCACATTGGAGAGAGGACCATAAAGCAAATGAGTAGGGATCAATGTGTGCTTGGGATACCTAATGTATCCAAGCAACACATGATATACAAGTGTGGGGCTTGTCAATTTGGTAAGTCACACAGATTGCCATATACAAAAAGGGGTTTTATGCATGAAGACTACTTGGAATTGGTGCATACAGATGTTTGGGGACCAAGCAAAGAGCCATCTATATCTGGATCAAGGTACTATGTATCTTTTATTGATGACTATAGCAGATGGACTGTTTTGTACTTCATGAAACATAAAGATGAAGTATTTAATTGTTTCAAAAGGTATCTTGCATTAGTTGAGAATCAAACAGGTAGACATTTGAAGAAGCTAAGGTCAGATGGTGGTGGAGAATACTTCTCCAATGACTTTGAAGAATTCTTGCAGGAAAGAGGCATCAAGAGGGAGATTACCACAAGGTACTCACCTGAACAGAATGGGGTAGCTGAAAGGAGGAATAGACTCATTGTGGAGACAGCTAGGTCTATGCTTAATGAAAAAAAACTACCAAATTATCTTTGGGCAGAGAGTGTATCTACTGCCACATACTTAATCAACAGGTTGCCATCAAAGACACTTGATGGGATGACACCCTATGAAGCTTGGCATGGTAAGAGACCATCTCTGGATCATTGCAAGATCTTTGGGTGTGTTGCATATGTGCATATTCCCTCACAGGTAAGAGGAAAGCTAGACCCTAAGGCTGAAAAGTGTATTTTTATTGGTTATGATTTGAATCAGAAAGGATACAGGTTCTATAACCCCTCAAACAAAGGCTTCAAGGTAAGCAGAGATGTCATCTTTGATGAAAATGATTCATGGTATGAAAATGAGTGCAGGAAAGTTAGCCTACCTTATGATATGGAAGAAGACTTTCCAAAACTTATCAGGCAAGAACCAACTAAGAAGGAGGACACAAGCTCAGATGATGAAGACACCATCAACATTGAAGAATTCAAGGCTTGGAAATCCAAAGGGAAGATGAAGATGAAGCAACTTGAAGACAATCCAGAATCCTCAACTCAAGCTATGAGGAGATCTTCAAGAGAGAAGAAGAAACCAATTAGGTATGGGTATGACACTTCACTTGTAACCAAGCACTCTGTATATCTTGCAAAGGATATCTTGAATGAAGAACCAGGTACATTTGAGGAAGCTATTACTAAACCAGAATGGAAGGAAGCAATGGATGAAGAAATGGAGGCTCTCAAGGAGAGTGATACTTGGGACTTGGTACCCAAGAAGGACTCCATGAAAGTGATAGGATCCAGATGGATCTACAAACTTAAGAGGAACTCAGATGGTACAATAAACAGGTATAAAGCTAGGTTGGTAGCCAAGGGTTTTGCACAAACCCAAGGCATTGATTATGAGGAGACATTTTCTCCTGTGGCCAAGATGCCAACTATCAGAATTATGGTGAGTGTAGCTGCATCCAAGAATTGGAACATGTACCAATTGGATGTGAAGAATGCATTCTTGAATGGATGGATATCTGAAGAAGTCTACATGTCACAACCACCTGGCTATGAGGATCCCAATAAGGTAAATCATGTTTGCAAATTGAAGAAGGCTCTGTATGGATTGAAGCAGGCACCTAGAGCATGGAATTACAGGTTGACAACCTATCTCTTGGATCAAGGATTTGTGATGAGTAAAGCAGATACTTCATTGTTTATAAAGAAGAACAATTCAGAGGTAATATACTTGTGTGTCTATGTTGATGACATCATTATTACAGGAAATGATGTTCAAGGAATTAGACACATCAAAGGTCAAATGATGAAGGAATTCAAGATCAATGATCTTGGATTATTGAAGTACTTTCTAGGGCTTGAATTGGTCTACACAAATTCAGGTATATTCATTACTCAGAAGAAGTACATTCAGGACATGGTCAAGAAGTTTAATTTGCAGGAAGCTAAAGTCTCAAACATTCCTATGGAGGTCAACCACAAACTCAGTGCACATGAAGGAGAAGAACTCAAAGAAATAACAGGTTACCAAAGTTTGGTAGGTAGTCTTAATTATGCTACCTTAACCAGGATTGATATATCATATGGTGTTAGTGTACTTAGCCAATTTATGCATAAGCCAAGAGTACCACATTTGGAGGCAGCTAAGAAGATAGTAAAGTATCTAAAGGGAACACAAAATCATGGTTTGTACTTTCCATATTCATCAGACATTGATATCAAAGTATACTCAGATGCAGATTGGGCAGGTTGCAAGGATGACAGGAGGAGTACATCTGGTTACATATGCTTTGCAGGTGATAAACCAATTTCTTGGTCATCCAAGAAACAACCCACAGTGGCTCTATCATCTACTGAGGCAGAATACAGAGGGCTAGCCAATGCCACTCAAGAAGCCATATGGTTGAAGCTACTATACTCAGAATTGGGCCTATACACAAGGTCACCTATCATATTTTGTGATAACACAAGTTCACTTCACCTAGCAGCTAATCCTGTGTATCATGCTAGGACAAAACACATAGAGGTTCATTACCACTATGTGAGGGAGAAATTACTTAGCAAGGAAATCCAATTATCATATGTGTCTACTAATATTCAATGTGCAGATTTGCTTACAAAAGCTCTGGATGGGAGCAAGCTATGCAAGTTTAAATCCATGATAGGATTACAGGATATCATTGAAGACTAAAGATGAAGACTCAAGCAAGTGTTTGGCTTGAGGGGGAGCTGTTGGTGCAAACAAGCCTTAACACTTGGCTTTGTTTTGTACCTTGAAAACTCAACATAAAGCTTGGACAATTGGAACCTTGGAAAGCTAAAGTTTGGACCCTTGAAGGATGTATTCACATGAACCTTGAACCATAGGAACCAATGCCTAATTGGTTATTACCTTTTATCCAATGTAAAAGTCAATATGACTTAACTCACTTCTTGTAATCTCACCCACCTTCAAAAGTCGTGAAATTTGGAAGGTATGAATGGAGAGAATATCTCCATATGTTAGTTGAGAGATTTGAGGGAGCCTACATTTGAATTTGAAATTCAAATTTCTTCAAAACTCTTATAAAAGACAATGGAAGAGTCGCGGGTCTAGTTACACTCTTCCCGAGGCAAATCCAAGCAAATCATTGAGTGTGTGAGAGCTACTCTTTAGCCTACACCTCTGAGTACCATTGGGCATCACTCTACATGCCAATGGGAATGTACATTTGATAGATTCAATACATATACTCATAGTCATTATCTCTGTGTTTCTCTGAGTAACCATCTTCAAAGTCTGGCAACTTCAACAGGGCATATCTCAAGATCTACTGAACCAAATTGGATGATTTAAAGCTCATTGGAACCAGATCAAAGCATTCTACAACACTACAAAATTTCAAGTCATTCTATTCAGCCAATTGGGAGAAATCACTGTCAAAGCAGTCACTGGTATATTTCTGTGTTGTTCCTAAAAAGTCGGGGGTGTCCCTGATTTTGCTAAAGATCATGCTCAGTGTATAGTTTGTTAATTGGAGTGATTTAACTTGCTAATGGTAGCTTGTTAAGTTAATTTAATACTCCCAGAAGGAATTAAACCAATTGCAAGTGTACTGGTCACACTGAGCTTAGGAATGAGCAGGTGTCATTACAGGAATAGTAAGTTTTTGGACTTGTGAAGGTTCAAACTTATCTGTTTTTGATTTGATCATTACACAATTGGTTTGTAAAGCACATATATAGTTTCTTAGTGTCACTTGGAAGCTCAAGGAGTCTCCTAATCATATCTGAAGAAAAAAGAGGGCAGGTGTGAAGCAGGATTTGCAGCACCAACTCAACTTCTGAGAGTACCCAGCCATCACATCCAACAGGCATGCACATGGATACTCAAGTATGTCAAAGGAACCGTTGAGTATGGTATTCTTTACAGTGAAGGATCATCTCTAAGTGGATATTATGACTCAGATTGGGAAGGGGATATTGATTTTAGAAAATTAGTTTGTGGATATTGCTTTGCTTTAGGTGTAGAGATCGTTTCTTGGATCAGTAAGAAGCAACAAACCATAGCACTATCTTCTACCAAAGTTGATTACAAAGCACCATGTTTTGCTGCATGTGAAGCAGTATGGTTGAGAAGGGTCTTGTGGCATATAGGAATTCAAGAACAGGAGGCTACAACGTTGAGATGCGATAATTAGAGTTGCGTAGCCATCGCCAAGAATCCTATTTGTCATGCATGTACTTAGCACATAGAAATCGAGTATCATTATGTGCGAGAGTTGATCGAGGACTAGAACTGTGGAGATGAGCTATTGTTGAGAAGATGAAAATGGAGCAGACATTTTCACCAAGGGTCTGGGGAGAGAGCAACTACATAGACATCTTCCAAAGCTTGGCATTGGACCAAGAGATAGTTCACCATAGGTGGACATTGAAGGGGGGTGTTAGATATACTCAATACTCCACCCGCATGTGACGATCTCATCCTTTTGTATTGGATAATGAGATCATTGAAAAATGTCACATCACTTCACATAGGTATGTGCATCCATGTGAAAGGTTGGCCACCAAAGACTTGTAAATAGAATTACTTTGATGACCCTATCCAGTCCAAAATGTCCTCCTATGACACCTTGGTGAGTAGTTTCTAAGATTTTCAGGCATTCACTCTCATGTACACATAGTCTTAGGTATCCATCTCTTCCACATTTGTATAAGTTATCTCGAATAAGAGTTACGTCCAACGATTTCTACTCCAAGATGTGTGTGGCCAATGTCATCTCTTGAGGGAATGTTTTTGTCTGCAAAAAGTTTACCAAGGCTTTGCTCCAGTCTGGCACTAAAGACACTTGATATAGAGTGGCATGTTCCACTCGTGGTCTAGTACTACAGGTTGGGCATTCCTTGCACATCTTGTGGACATCTACTTCCATTGTTGGCCAGTATACACCTAATCCCTATAGGCTCTGTACGGTTCAATATTTAGAACGATGTTGCTGTAATTTGCCTACATTTGCTACTTGCAACCACTTCGCATGCTCATCTTCATCTACACAGCAAGCCAGTATGCCTTGATCAATGTGCTTATACACATTACCTTCCATGATGTGTTATTTTTGAGACCTCACTACGAGATGCTTAGGTCCAAAGGGTAGAATAGGCACCATAGTTTTGGCCCAATTAGGCACTACTTCTAGGTTGAATAAGTAAGCATCAAGAATTTTGTCTGAAATCCCTTGCGGGGACTCTCTTAAGGTTAATCTAGAAAGGTGATCCACACTCATGTGGGTTTTACCTTTGTTAAATACAACTTCAAAGTCAAAAACCATCTTACTAATCTACCTGTATTGCAAGGTTTGTGTTTGGGGATTCTTGGACGAGAAGGAGTTTGAGGGTTTGTAGGAGAAAAAGAAAAGAATAAAAGAGGAAATAACCTTGAAACTTCTGCAGAAGCACGCCTTGAAATCTTGAGTTTTGATTACAGTAAAACAATTACAATGTCTAAACACAACCCAAGTCAATACTTCGGGACACAACTACAGAGAATGCTCAATTACAAAAGACCAATTATCTCAAAGTCTTCTGGCGGCCGGCCTCTTCTGTATCAGCCCTCCACTTGCATCACGCTTATCCTTGTGCACACCTTGCACTAAGCTTCCACCAAGCTGAGGAATGAAGACCTTCGCGGCCCGCTCACAGCAAGAGACCTTGTGATCCTTGGGGTCTAGCTTCGCACTCCCAGCCCTCTTCCTTTGCTATTCTTCCTCCACTCTTCACCTCCACCTCTCTGTGTTGTCGCACACTGGTGACTCTTCACTTCTCTTTCTTGCTTCCTCCTCGACTCCTCTCTGCTTCTCTCACATGTGTAGAATAGCCTTTGCTTTCCCTCTTGAAGTGTGTTGGTCCCGTACGCTCCTAACTGCACTAAACTCTTGGCCTTCCTTTGATGTCCCCAAGATTGTCTTTTTAGGAGGCGGCCAACGACTCACTACTTTGTCCTGTAGTGACTTTAGACCAAAACAAAAATTTGATTGGGCGGCCATATTTCCACATGTGCGCCGCTTCACATGCCTTTATTGTTTCCTTTTAATTTGTCACTTTTGCCCCAAAGAGGGGTTCACCTGGACCTTCCCGATTACTTTGAACACCCTTTGACCTTAAGGGAATTAGCAAAAATACTTCTGCAATACCTCTTGTCTGTGAACAATCAAAAGTTACCCTTTATATGGACAATTGAAGGTGCACTACCTGTGCACTTTGACCCTTGAATTTTTACACTTCATTCTTGCTTATGCATAACTGTGACCTTGACTTTGCTGGTTTCAACCTGCCAGGGCTCAACAGATGCCCACCACCTAATGTGCTCTCCGTCTCGGAGAGACAGCAGCAACACGATACAGGGAGAACAGAGAGGAACAACAACTCAAGAACAGAGTGGAACAGCAGAAGAAACATAGAGGGAACACGGGCATGAAAATTGATAAGGATTGATATTATTGATTAAGGAAGAAAACCCGATCAATCACGCTACAAATATTTATTAACCCTGATGAGACAAAATCAGAAGGATGAGAGTTTTATTTTGCAAATCTATAAGGGAAACTGAAGCCGATAGCAATTGATGGAGAAGTTGGCTTGCAAATTATTGAGAAGGTGGATTGAGGCCCGCAGCGGGGGGTTGTGGAGAGGAGGGCAGAGGAGCAGAAGCTTGCTCAATCATATGCTGGAGAGAACTAAGGCACTGCCTAAGGTGGTCCCGTTCGCGTTTGATACGACGGCACACAGCATTATCACAGAGCCCTAAGGTAGAACGATTTTGAATATCTGATAAGGCCTTCAACGCAGTATCGGCGATATCTCGATAATGATCCTGCTCTTGTTTGAGTAAATGAGCCGTTTCATTGAGCGATTGCCATTGAGAAGTGGCCATGCGGTTGATGGTGTAGATGGTAGAGATATACTGCTGTTGAACAGAAGCTGCGACCGAGACAGAATCCAATGACACTTGGGAGGCGTGAGCACTACCAAGAGCAACTGCACTTGCGTCGCGGAGCAATTGTAAAAAGGAAGGGGTAGAAGGGAGGTCACTTGGTGGAGCAGGGGCTATAGGCGGAATGGGAGGATGAGTGGGAGCGGTAGAGGGAGAGGGATTTGAAGGAATGTTCGAGGGAAGGGGTTGGCTAAGGGGAACATCAATGAGAGGGGGCGAATTGGAAACCGGAGGACGAGGGTTGTACAGGTGGGGTTGTGTGGGTTGAGCAGCGTTTGAACGAGTGGCCTGAAAGCTGATGAGGGAGAAGGTCTAGGAACAAGGTTAGGAGTAGGAATTGTCTCAGCAATGGTAGTTGTGGGCGGAGGAAGGGAAGTGATATCCGGGTGGGCGGAGGTCGGTGTGGAAGCGGAGGCTGAGTCAATTGAGATTTGAGGGGAGGTAGGAGATTGTGAGATGAAGGTAGCCCGGGATGGGTAGGCGGGTGGCTAACAGGGTTGTGAGGAAGAATAACGAGATTATTTGCAGATTGCGCTGGTATGTGATAGATCCAAACAAGGAATGGTGCAGAATATATGGAAAATGTATGAGAGCCCCGAGTGATAGCTTCACGAAGGCGTCGAGATCGTAAAGTTAAGGAACTATATATGAGGGCTGCGTAAGGGTATGGTCGACTATTTAGGAAGCAAAAAAGGGGATCCGCAATTCGAATATCAGACCATGGGAGTGAAACTGTGGGACTACGAAGCAAAAAGAAAAAAATAAATGAATTAAGGATGGATGTCATGCGGATGGAAAAACGGGCATTATTTTCAAAGCAATCTTTACAAAAGGCAATGGTGGTAGAGGCTGACACTCCAGAATATAAGAAAGGAGGACTACTGAAGTGGATTAGGGAGGAGCCAATACTAGCAGCAAGATTTGAGATGGAGAGAGTTCCTGTGCGAAAAGTAGGAAAGAGACGGAGAGTTTCATAGACCTCAATATAATTTGAGGGATCATTGAAGAAAACGTTAGCCAAGCCCCAGAGACCTGCCTGCTGAAGATTTTCGACAGAAAATAGATGACAAAGTTCAATGGTTGGGAGGGATAAATGAATACGAATCTGCAGATCTAAATCATGTGGAAGAAAAAGGTGCATATAATCTCCTGAAGGCGAGTTTAAGGTAAGCGAAGCAGACAGGGAAGGAGAAGGAGGGCGAGGGAGGGAAGGTGGAGAATATATGTCGGTGGACTCAGTTTGAATGGAATAAGTAGGAATAGTAAGAGTGGCAGGAGGAAGAGGTGAAGGCGATGCATTTGGTGGGTTAATGGGTGCGGGCACTGTCGGGTACGGGGAGATGAGGCTGGGAAGCGGTTGAGCAGGTGGGCTTTCCGAATTATCTTCCGGCGCGGAGGGATTGGCCATCGAGGGTATGGATTCGATTTTTGTGTTGTTTCTCGCGAAGAACTTAATGGTGCTGAACCTGATTTTCATGAATCCCTTTTAGGGGGAGCTGTTGAAGTGGCGGGTGTGGCGGAAGGGGTAGGGGGTGGGGTGTTCGGCTGGAGAGATGAAGGGGAAGGGTGATGGGGATAGCGCGGGGGTTGCGTGGGGAAATGGAGGGGGAGGGGGTTGGCGGGGGGAGATGGAGGGGGAGGGAGAGGGCGCTGCTGGCGGAGGGGGGAGGGAGTGTGTGCGGGGGGAGATGGAGGGGGAGGGAGAGGGGGTTGGCGGGGGGAGATGGAGGGGGAGGGAGAGGGCGCTGCTGACGGAGGGGTGTGGAGGGTTTGGAGAGGTGGCCGTCGGCGGTAGGGGGTGGAGGGGTTTGGTGCGGGGGGAATGGAGGGGGAGGGGTATGCGGGGGGAGATGGAGGGGGGGGAAGAGGGGGTTGGCGGGGGGTGGAGGGGTTAGGTGCGGGTGGAGATGGAGGGGGAGGGGGAGGGCGCTTGTGGGGTTAGATGGAGGGGGTTGGAGAGGGGGTTGTCGGCGGTGGGGGGTGGAGGGTTTGGAGAGGGGGCCGTCGGCGGTAGGGGGTGGAGGGGTTTGGTGCGGGGGGAGATGGAGGGGGAGGGGTATGCGGGGGGAGATGGAGGGGGGGGAAAGAGGGGGTTTGCGGGGGTAGATGGAGGGGGAGGGAGAGGGGTCGTCGGCGGTGGGGGTGTAGGGGTTAGGTGCGGGTGGAGATGGAGGGGGAGGAAGAGGGGTCGTCGGCGGTGGGGGGTGGAGGGGTTTGGAGAGGGGGTTGTCGGCGGTGGGGGGTGGAGGGTTTGGAGAGGGGATAGCCGACGGTGGGGGGTGGAGGGGATTGGAGAGGGGGCTGTCGGCGGTGGGGGGTGGAGGGGGTTGACGCTTGCGGGATTAGATGGAGGGGGAAGGGGAGGGGTCGTCGGCGGTGGGGGTGGAGGGGTTAGGTGCGGGTGGAGATGGAGGGGGAGGAAGAGGGGTCGTCGGCGGTGGGGGGTGGAGGGGTTTGGAGAGGGGGTTGTCGGCGGTGGGGGGTGGAGGGTTTCGAGAGGGGGTTGCCGGTGGTGGGGGGTGGAGGGGATTGGAGAGGGGGCTGTCGGCAGTGGGGGGTGGAGGGGGTTGGAGAGGGGGTTGCCGGCGGTGGGGGGTGGAGGGGATTGGAGAGGGGGCTGTCGGCGGTGGGGGGTGGAGGGGGTTGACGCTTGCGGGGTTAGATGGAGGGGGAAGGGGAGGGGGTATGCGGGGGGAGATTGAGGGGGGGGAAAGAGGGTGGAGGGGGTGTGTGCGGGGGGGAGATGGAGGGGGAGGTAGAGGGTGGAGGTGGTGTGTGCGGGGGGAGATGGAGGGGGAGGGGGAGGGGGTTGGCGGGGGGAGATGGAGGGGGAGGGTGCTGCTGGCGGAGGGGGGTGGAGGGAGTTGGCGCTTGCGGGGTTAGATGGAGGGGGTTGGAGAGGGGGTTGTCGGCGGTGGGGGGTGGAGGGTTTGGAGAGGGGGCCGTCGGCGGTAGGGGGTGGAGGGGTTTGGTGCGGGGGGAGATGGAGGGGGAGGGGGAGGGGGAGGGGTATGCGGGGGGAGATGGAGGGGGGGAAAGAGGGGTTTTGCGGGGGTAGATGGAGGGGGAGGGAGAGGGGTCGTCGGCGGTGGGGGGTGGAGGGGTTTGGAGAGGGGGTTGTCGGCGGTGGGGGGTGGAGGGTTTGGAGAGGGGGTTGCCGGCGGTGGGGGGTGGAGGGGATTGGAGAGGGGGCTGTCGGCAGTGGGGGGTGGAGGGTGTTGACGCTTGTGGGATTAGATGGAGGGGGAAGGGGAGGGGTCGTCGGCGGTGGGGGTGGAGGGGTTAGGTGCGGGTGGAGATGGAGGGGGAGGAAGAGGGGTCGTCGGTGGTGGGGGGTGGAGGGGTTTGGAGAGGGGGTTGTCGGCGGTGGGGGGTGGAGGGTTTGGAGAGGGAGAGGGGGTTGCCGGCAGTGGGGGGTGGAGGGGATTTGAGAGGGGGCTGTCGACAGTGGGGGGTGGAGGGGGTTGACGCTTGCGGGAGTAGATGGAGGGGGAAGGGGAGGGGTCGTCGGCGGTGGGGGTGGAGGGGTTAGGTGCGGGTGGAGATGGAGGGGGAGGAAGAGGGGTCGTCGGCGGTGGGGGGTGGAGGGGTTTGGAGAGGGGGTTGTCGGCGGTGGGGGGTGGAGGGTTTGGAGAGGGGGTTGCCGGCGGTGGGGGGTGGAGGCGATTGGAGAGGGGGCTGTCGGCGGTGGGGGGTGGAGGGGGTTGGAGAGGGGGTTGCCGGCGGTGGGGGGTGGAGGGGATTGGAGAGGGGGTTGTCGGCGGTGCGGGGTGGAGGGGGTTGACGCTTGCGGGGTTAGATGGAGGGGGAAGGGGAGGGGGTATGCGGGGGGAGATTGAGGGGGGGGGGAAAGAGGGTGGAGGGGGTGTGTGCGGGGGGGAGATGGAGGGGGAGGTAGAGGGTGGAGGTTGTGTGTGCGGGGGGAGATGGAGGGGGAGGGGGTTGGCGGGGGGAGATGGAGGGGGAGGGAGAGGGCGCTGCTGGCGGAGGGGGGTGGAGGGAGTTGGTGCTTGCGGGGTTAGATGGAGGGGGTTGGAGAGGGGGTTGTCGGCGGTGGGGGGTGGAGGGTTTGGAGAGGGGGCCGTCGGCGGTAGGGGGTGGAGGGGTTTGGTGCGGGGGGAGATGGAGGGGGAGGGGGAGGGGTATGCGGGGGGAGATGGAGGGGGGGAAAGAGGGGGTTTGCGGGGGTAGATGGAGGGGGAGGGAGAGGGGTCGTCGGCGGTGGGGGATGGAGGGGTTTGGAGAGGGGGTTGTCGGCGGTGGGGGGTGGAGGGTTTGGAGAGGGGGTTGCCGGTGGTGGGGGGTGGAGGGGATTGGAGAGGGGGCTGTCGACGGTCGGGGGTGGAGGGGGTTGACGCTTGCGGGATTAGATGGAGGGGGAAGGGGAGGGGTCGTCGGCGGTGGGGGTGGAGGGGTTAGGTGTGGGTGGAGATGAAGGGGGAGGAAGAGGGGTCGTCGACGGTGGGGGGTGGAGGGGTTTGGAGAGGGGGTTGTCGGCGGTGGGGGGTGGAGGGTTTGGAGAGGGGGTTGCCGGCGGTGGGGGGTGGAGGGGATTGGAGAGGGGGCTGTCGGCGGTGGGGGGTGGAGGGGGTTGGAGAGGGGGTTGTCGGCGGTGGGGGGTGGAGGGGATTGGAGAGGGGGTTGTCGGCGGTGGGGGGTGGAGGGGGTTGACGCTTGCGGGGTTAGATGGAGGGGGAAGGGGAGGGGGTATGCGGGGGGAGATTGAGGGTGGGGAAAGAGGGTGGAGGGGGTGTGTGCGGGGGGGAGATGGAGGGGGAGGTAGAGGGTGGAGGTGGTGTGTGCGGGGGGAGATGGAGGGGAAGGGGGAGGGGGTTGGCGGGTGGAGATGGAGGGGGAGGGAGAGGGCGCTGCTGGTGGAGGGGGGTGGAGGGAGTTGGCGCTTGCGGGGTTAGATGGAGGGGGAAGGGGAGGGGGTATGCGGGGGGAGATTGAAGGGGGGGGAAGAGGGTGGAGGGGGTGTGTGCGGGGGGAGATGGAGGGGGAGGTAGAGGGTGGAGGTGGTGTGTGCGGGGGGAGATGGAGGGGGAGGGGGAGGGGGTTGGCGGGGGGAGATGGAGGGGGAGGGAGAGGGCGCTGCTGGCGGAGGGGGGTGGAGGGAGTGTGTGCGGGGGGAGATGGATGGGGAGGGAGAGGGGGTTGGTGGGGGGAGATGGAGGGGGGAGGGGAGGGGTATGCGGGGAGAGATGGAGGGGGGGAAAGAGGGGGTTGGCGGGGGGAGATGGAGGGGGAGGGAGAGGGCGCTGCTGGCGGAGTGGTGTGGATGGTTTGGAGAGGGGCCGTCGGCGGTAGGGGGTGGAGGGGTTTGGTGCGGGGGGGGATGGAGGGGGAGGGGGAGGGGTATGCGGGGGGAGATGGAGGGGCGGAAAGAGGGGGTTGGCGAGGGGTGGAGGGGTTAGGTGCGGGTGGAGATGGAGGGGGAGGGGGAGGGCGCTTGCGGGGTTAGATGGAGGGGGTTAGAGAGGGGGTTGTCGGCGGTAGGGGGTGGAGGGGTTTGGTGCGGGGGGAGATGGAGGGGGAGGGAGAGGGGTCGTCGGCGGTGGGGGTGGAGGGGTTAGGTGCGGGTGGAGATGGAGGGGGAGGGAGAGGGGTCGTCGGCGGTGGGGGGTGGAGGGGTTAGGTGCGGGTGGAGATGGAGGGGAAAGGAGAGGGGTCGTCGGCGGTATGAAGAGGAGGGAGGGGTTGCGGTATGAAGAGGAGAAAAACTTGGCCTGAGCATTGATGATGATATTGTTGCAGTGGATGTCGTTGAGGGGTGGTGTTGCTGAAGCTGAGGTCAGCAAGAATGAATGAGAGGTCTCATTATATAGCCAGGAGGAATGTGAGATTACCTTACAGAAAAGAGATGGTTCAGCTTTAAAGAGTGCTCAAAAGAGAGGAGAAGCAAACTTCAATCTCATTCATCCAATAGATAAACAAAGAAAGGGTTCTCATTTAAAGATGTTGAGTAGAATAAGAGCCATTAAAAAAAATGACGCCTAATTTCCATTTATTGAATTGAGTGCTTAATGAGAAAAAAAGAAAAGGTCGCCCAAAATGCGTTAGCATATTTATAGATATGCTAGTTTATTATTTTTAATTAAAAGAAAACCAAAACTATTAGGAAACAAAATTTATGAAAGTGCGATTGTTATGACAATTTATGATAAGCTTTGAGTCTGGAAATATTTACTAATGGCAGGGTGTCACCATGGAGTGTTTCTAACTGCACAGCACCCCACTGCAACATCTTCGTAATGCGAAAAGGTCCTTCCCAGTGAGGGATCCATTTTCCTTTGGTTTGAGTAGAAATCTGTGGTTTGTGTAGTAGAGCTAAATCACCAGGCTTCAAGTTGTTGTGCCATAAATTTTTGTCATGAGTCTCCTTTCTTTGTATCTGAATCTTCTTTAACTGTTTGGAGGCTAAAATCCTTGATTCTTCCAGTTTATGCAAAGCAGTTAGTCGGGCTGGAACTTCTATCCCATTTTTCTCAACTCCTTCCGGTCGGATAGAGCCCTTGATGAACTCAAATGGTTCAATGGGAACAAGGCCATAAACTAGTTGAAAGGGAGAATACCCCGTCTCTTTATAGGCCAATCGGTATGCCCATAATGTACCAAGATAAGCCTGTCCCCAAGAAGTAGGCTGTAACATACATTCCTTTCTTAGCATTGAAATCAATACTTTGTTGGTTGATTCGGCTTGATCATTAGCTCGTGGGTAGTATGCACAAGAAGTCCTATGTGAAATTCGATACTTGTTGGAAATTTCCTGCAGTACTTTGTTGACAAAATGAGTACCCTGATCGGTACATATTTCAAGTGGACACCCAAACCTGCAAATGATGTTACTGTATAAGAATTCAGCCACAGTTTGTGCAGTGCAGTCCGTGGATGCAATAGCTTCAGCCCATTTGGTCGCGTAGTCAGTGGCTATCAATAAGTACTTTTCTCTTTTAGGAACCGCCACGGGGTATATAGGCCTGACAAAGTCTAATCCCCACTTCTCAAATGGTTGCCAAGAAGTGGAAACAATCAACGGATTATGCCTCTGCTTGGTGGGCTTAGGGCCACACCGCTGGCACACATCACATGTTTTTCTCCATTCATCTGCGTCCTTGAATAGTGTAGGCCACCATAGACCAGCATCCAGTATTCTCTGGCTCATGATATGCCCTGGAAGGTGCCCACCACCTGTTCCTTCATGTGCAGAGTGCAGTACTTCCCTCACTTCATCTTCTTCCAAGCATTTCCTAACCCTGTCGTCCTTGCCCTGTCTATATAATTTATTTTTAATGAAGGTATATGGTCTACTCTTGATTAGCAGTCTCTTCCTTTGTACAGCACTAGCCTTTTGTGGATACAGCCCAGTCTTAATGAACTGCTTAATATCATCATACCAACCTTGAGCTTGTACAGCAAACAGATGAGCATCGGGAAAATCATAATTGATTCCACTGGTTTGATTCATCATACTTATTCTGGACAGGTGATCCGCCATAACATTCTCTCTACCTGGTTTATGAATTACCGAGAAATCAAACTCCTGGAATAACAATAACCACCTCCATATTCTACCAGTGGCTTGTGGTTTGTTGAGTAAGTACTTTAGAGGTTGGTGATCAGTTATAATAACAAATTTCACTCCCAATAAGTAATGCCAAAATTTTTGGATAGCAAAAACCATGGCTAAGGCTTCTCTTTCTGTAGTGTTGTAGTTCCTTTCAGCCTTAGACAAAATTCTGCTGGCATATTGAATCGGTCTGTCCATCTTAAATTCTTCATTAGGTTGTGTTAGAACTGCCCCTACTGCATATGCAGTAGCATCCACATGTAAATGAAATATCTTTGACCACTCAGGTGTGATCAAAATGGGAGCAGACACTAACTTTGACCTTAGTGTTTGATATGCTTTTTCCTCCTCTTGATCCCATTTAAAAGGAACCTCCTTGCCTGTGAGCCTAGCCAAAGGTCTGGCTATATCTGCATACATTTTAATAAATCTGCGGTGGTATCCTGTATGGCCTAGAAAACTTTGAATCTCCTTTGAAGATTTAGGCCTCGGTAATTTTAATATAGCCATGATTTTGTCTGGATCAGGTGCCATACCTTTGGAAGATACCACATGCCCTAACAAAGTACCTTCGGTCACCAAAAAGTGGCATTTGTTTGGATTCAGTTTCAGCTTCGTTTCTCTACACCTCTCAAACACTTGTTTTAATTGAAGCAGATGCTTCTCTAAACAGTCCAAAGGAGTTTCTTTAAGAGTACCTGAAAAAGATGAAAAGTCATCCATGAAGATTCTTAACGACTCTAGTAGCAATGGTCCAAAAATGAGATTAACTGTTCGGTTGAAGGTAGCTGGAGCATTTCTTAACCCAAAGGGCATCTTCAGATATACATAAGTTCCCCAAGGAGTAATGAATGCTGTCTTCTCCCGATCCCCAGGGTGAATGGATATTTGATTGTTCGAAGAACTGTTAAAGGTAAAACCACATTTAAAAGAGAAATTAATCAATCAATGGGAAGTCAAGGAGGAAAAGATAGAGATAGCAGACGAAGTAAACATGGTGAGAATTCCAGTGGATAAAGTAGGAGACTTTAGTGAGGGAGATGAAGGAAATACCTGCCTTCCAATTACTTACAGGGGTTACACTACCAAAGCCATCTTAGATTCGGGAGCTGGTGTTGGTATTGCTACCAAAGAAATTTGGGAGAAATGGGGAAAACCAGCATTAAGACCAACACGCATGAAAATACAAATGGCAGATGGACATACGGAAAGACCCTTAGGATTGTTGGAACGAGTAGTCTTCACTACGTGTGGAGTGGAATTCGAACACACTTTAGCAATATGTCACTTCGAAAGGCCAAGCAATTATGAAATGATCCTGGGAAGGCCTTTCATGAGACAGCTAAAGGTCGTACAAGATTGGGGAAAAAGACGCGGTATACCTACAACACGCAGGAACCACCACTAGAATAAACCTACATACGTACACATATCAAGATGTTCCACCTCTACAATGGAATCAAATTCATAAGGAGGAAGATGATCAATCGGTTCATAGTGCAGGTTCTAGTGATCAATCCTGGATGAACGAGGACACTCATCTGTGGATATGCCAAGCTGCAAAGAAGGAAGAGGAGAGAAGGAAAGGATGGCAGCAAAAACAAGGAATAGCGAGGTCTGTACAAGATCCAGCTTATATCCCACAAGTGTTCCCGGATGAAGAATTTGAACCTCATGGTTGGATGGAAATTTTAGCGACCCTCGATGTCTGTGTAAACGAAGAAGTAGTGACCATGAACGAATGTATCGATGAGGAGGGTTATGATGTTAGCCTGTATATGGTAGTCCTTCAGGAGGCTGAAGAAGAAGAAGTGATCGAGAAAAACTGGAAGGAGGACTACGAGAGCATTGAAATGGAGCCCGAACCAATGGATCTAGGGAATAGTACCACCAACATAAATATCACAGCCAATGAAAAACACCAGGAATTCACGCAGAAGGGGAAATTAGAATTTGAAAGAGAATCAGAAGATGAAGGAAACAAACCCCAAGACCAATTTGAGGTACCAGCTCACTTTAAAAAATATGAAGTGGAGGAGAGAAAAATCGCTATTCAAATGCCGAAAAGAGAAGCACAGCCTGGAATAGCATATGATAATAAGGAGCAAACCAAGAAGATAGTGGTAACTGTAGAAGGAGGAGAGGAACGATGCACCTTCATAGGACAGGATGTCTCATTAGAAGAAGAACAAGAGTTAATTCGTCTCATAAGAGAATATCGGGATGTCTTTGCTTGGACCTATAAGGACTTGAAGGGAGTAGATCCTTCTATATGTGCGCATAGAATTCCCATGACATCCGAAGCCAAACCTTCTAAACAAAGACCATACACTTACAATGATGTGTATTCAGCCAAAATAAAGGAAGAAATAGACAAGTTACTAGATGCTGGATTCATCTACGAGATTGAGCACACGGAATGGGTGTCACCTTTGGTGGTTGTACCAAAAAAAAATGGAAAGTTTAGAGTGTGCATCAATTTGAAGAAAGTAAATGCTGCAACCATAAGGGATAGTTATCCTTTACCAATTACGGATCATCTCTTGGAAAGGGTAGCAGGGAAGGAAGTCTATAGCTTTCTGGATGGCTTTTCAGGGTATAATCAGGTAGCCATTGCTCCTGAGGACCAACATAAGACAGCGTTCGCAAGTGAATGGGGAGTATACGCCTTTAGAGTCATGCCTTTTGGTTTAACGAATGCCCCAGCTACCTTCCAAAGATTGATGTGTCATGTGTTCAAGGAATTTCTGAGAAAAAGTATGGAGGTATACGTGGATGATCTTTGTACTTATTCAGCTATACGATCAGAGCATATCCCTGAACTAGAAAAGATTTTTGCTAAATGTCGACAATATCGAGTATGCCTCAATCCTGAAAAATGTGTCTTCATGGTTCGACAAGGAAAATCTTAGGACATATTGTCTCTAAGAATGGGATTTCAACAGATGAAGACAAAATCAAAGTAATTGGATTTACCAAGACCGAAGACTGCTAAGGAAGTTCAAGCATTTATGGGACATTGTGGATACTATCGAAGATTCATACATATGTACGCCATAATTGCTAGACCTCTTTATGCATTATTGACTCTATTCAATTGGACAGAAGAATGTGAAAAAGCCTTCAACGAGTTAAAGAATCGATTGAGTTCAGCACCAATCCTTCGAGTTCCTAACTGGAATAAACCGTTTCACATTCATGTGGATGCTTCCAAATTTGCCATTGGGTGCATCTTAGCTCAACCTGCTGACACAGGAAAATTAGACCATCCTATAGCCTATGCAAGTAGACAATTAAATCAAGCAGAACGCAATTATACTACCATAGAGAGAGAAGGCCTAGGGATGGTGTACGCAGTCATGATCAAGATGCCTAATAGAGAAGCAATCATATGAGTGGCATATGACAACAAAGAGAAAACCAAGAAAATTGTAGTGATCATAGAAGAAGATGAAGAACGATGCATGTATATAGGACACGATTTGACTGAAGAAGAGGAAAAGCAGTTAACAACTCTACTAAAAGAATACAAATGGAGCTACAAAGACCTAAAGGGAGTAGGCCCATATATTTTTTCACACACAATACCCATGTCTTTAGATGCAAGCAAATGCAGCAGAGACAATACACATATAATGATCATTATGCATCAAAGATCAAGGAGGAGATAGATTGCTTGATAGAAGTTGGATTTGTCTACAAAATTGAGCACACCAAATGAGTATCCCCCATTGTAGTAGTGCCCAAAAAGAATGGAAAACTCTGAGTATGCATTAACTTGAAGAAGTTCAATGCCGCCATTATGGGAGATAGCTATCCACTTCCTATTATAGAGCACTTGTTGGAAGGTGTGGTAGGGAAGGAATGTTGAAAATCAAGTCTCAATCATGCAAAAGGAATCAAACATGAGGTTTGCGAGTGAAGCAATAAAAAGGAGGACCCAAAGTCATGGAACCAAGTTAGAAGCTCCACCAAACTCATCAAATTCAAATCTCATCAATTACCCACCAAAAAGTGCACCTACATTGACTAGTGGGTGGTTAGCTAGATTGTAGGAAAAGTAAAACTCTATACGAGCACTATCTCGCCTTTGTTTCTTGTGTTGTATGCATTCCATGCATTTCCCACTTAGTTTAGTGAAGTCATAAACTCTAGAAAGCAGCCCCCTTGCTTGCTTACCTCATTTTCTTATGATTTTGCTCATCTCTATCTAGAGGTGTAGTTAGGTGTCTCCAAATCTAATTGTACCAGATTTTAGAGCATTGTTCACCCTCTCATTCTAATCATTTTCATTGTTTTTAAGCTTCATTTGGTTTTCTATATAGTGCACCAAAGTTTTCCAAAGTTTCAAGTTCTTTGACTAAGTGACTTGTGAGAAATTGCCAAGTTTGTAAAGTTATATCTCTACACATAAGTAGAGAGTGTTGCAAACAGGTAGCCTATTTGTAGAATATCCACCTCGGATGATTTAAATCTTGTTGGATAGCTCTTATAGCCTACTATAAGTTTTCAAAGTTTCATTTAAGTATTTGTACAAGTGCAGAGAAAAGATCAGAACAATGAGCATACATAATTGCTTGTGGACCTAGTGGAGGGCAGCCATCTTCCATTGTTGCATTTATGTGAGGGATCCTCTACCACAATTTGATCAATTAGTCACATTGATGGTGATCAAGGAGATGAACCAAGGAGGTTCACAATCAAAGGGCAGCAAAGTCCAAGTTTTCTATGCAAGTAGAGGCAAAGACGAAAGAGGTGGACAAAACTCCCAAGGTAGAGGGATACGAAGGTCAAAATCAAGCTCAAGCAACATTTATGCCATGCTTGTCAATCAGGGAAACAAAGTAGATTTCCATTCAAAAAGAGAGCACATGTGATCAATGAAGTTTTAAATCTCATACACATAGACGTATGGGGACCTACAAGGGAGCCATCCATTGGAGGTAATAGATATTTTGTCATATTTATAGATGATCATTCAAGGTTTGTTTGGATGTATTGCATGACGTCAAAGTCACAGGTGTTTTACCACTTCAACAGGTTCAAAAGCTAGTAGAGAAGGAAATAGGGAAGTATATAAAGACTCTGAGATCCGATGGAGTGGGAGAGTATTTTTAAATGAAATTTTCAAATTTTCTATATGACCATGGCATTAAAAGGCAATTCACTTGCAGGTATACACCTCAACAAAATGGGGTGGCAGAGAGGAAGAATAGATACATAGCAGAAGTGGCTAGAGATTTGTTAAATGAAATGAATGCTCCTAACTCTTATTGGATTGATGCAAAAAATACAGCCATATACATTATGAATAGGTGTCCAACCTTAGGAGTACATGGAGTTACACCTTATGAAGTTTGGTGTGGTAAGAAACCCAACCTTTCACATCTCAAAGTATTTGGTTGTGTGTGTTATGTCCACATACCTCAAGAATTTAGAGACAAGTTAGACCGGAATGTAGATAGGTGTATATTTCTTGGTTATTCTTCGGAGAAAAAGGGTTTTAGATGCTATAACCCTTGCAATAAAGAGCTTGTGAAGAAAGTATGCCTACATGAGTCAAGTTATAGCTTGTGAAACTAACTTTTTTGAAGAAGCAAATAAGCATAGGGAATGGATTGAAGCCATGGAGGAGGAAGTCAAGGCACTTGAAGAAAATGATACTTAGTCATTGGTTCCAAGAACAAAGGACATGAAATTCATTGGCAACAAATGGGTGTACAAGGTAAAGAGGCATGTAGATGGGAGCATATCTAGGTATAAAGCAAGGTTGGTGGCCAAAGGTTTTGCTCAAACCTATGGCATAGAATTTTAGGAAATATTTAGTCCAGTAGTTAAAATGTCCACCATAAGAAGTTTGATTGCAATTTCATCTTGAAAAGGTTGGAATAAGTACCAATTGTATGTGAAGAATGCTTTCCTAAATGGTGAACTTGAAGAGGTAGTCTTCATATAGCAGCCCCAAGGCTTTCAAGATGAGAGGTTTCCACATCATGTATGCAGGTTTAAGAAGGCTCTTTATGGACTTAAGCAAGCCTCAAGGGCTTGGAACCAAAGACTTGTGGAATAGTTGGTAAAATGTGGATACAATTAGAGTCATGTAGACCCATCACTCTTTGTGAATAAGGAAGGTAGAAAAATTGTTTTCATTTGTATATATGTTGATGATTTGATCATTATAGGGGATGATAAGCCAACATGAAGGAAATAAAGAGGAATCTTGGATGTGAACTTAAAATCTCTAATTTAGGTAAAGGGGTTTGGTGTGTAGAACAAGAGGAGCAAGGAGGAGATAAAGGAAGGGAGAGAAGCGAAGAGATTCACATAGATACATGGGAGCTTTGAAACCCACATAATGATCTCTCTTGAGGCAATGCTCTATATATAATGTATATATATGAATATAGGGGTAAGGTCACATGATCCTTTCATCCCCAACAATCTCCCACTTAAGGGTCAATGTGACCATAAGTGGTAACATATACAAAGAATGATGTAGGACTATACAATAATGTACAGGAAGAGTCCGAATCTCAACCCATACAAATCAGCCTACACCAATTGCCTCGAATAAAGTGTAACCATGCACCTCAAACTACTCTAGACTCATATCGACGAGAGTCGAGCTCACATTTGACTGATCCAAGAACTGATGAAGTTCCTATAGAGCCCCCACTCGCTCCATGCCTATGTCAATCATCGAATGACTGACAACTCCAAGTGCAAGTGCTCCAATAGCAATTCTGATCTCTGGTCTCAAGCATAACAACTCGTACATCAGACTCCCAAATGTTGAGGAAACATGTGCTATCCTAGCTAACCTAAGTATATCAGCCATGCATGTATCCAAGGCATCCAAAACACCATCGTCAAGGCCAAACATGTCCTAACATATCTGTGTCAACATCTGGCATGAGCAAATCCAAGAATGACTGCATAACTGGTGACTACTGAGCATCCGAATCAGCCATCCTATCGACCAAGGATGTGTCTAGTTGTGCATCCTGAGAGCTAAACTGCTCTATCACACATTGTGTACCATGAGAGCGATCTTGCTCTACTACATCAAGTGTATCATTATGCTCCACATGAGCTAACTGCGCAACATCAATGCCAAGGTCAAAGTGATGATCACACTCTAATTGAGTATCATCATTATGCTCTAATTGAGTATCATCATAATGCTCTAATTGAGTATCATCATAATGCTCTACATGAGCATCCACATCATGCTCTAAAGCATCCAATTGGTCATCCAAAGTGTGCTCCATAAGAGCATCCATATGATCAATAATATCATGCTCTATGTAACCATCATGATCATCCAAAGTATGCTCTACATGTGCATCCATCAGAGCATCTGAATCCTCCCATACATGTGCATCATGAATGTCAATAGACCTATGTGTATGTAGACAAAATGAGACATGACGAGTCTCACATTGCACATAACATTGAACTCCCACTAAGATGAGACTGTCTCTCACATGAAGTACTTGCAGTGGATACATGTGCCCAACCCTGATACCTCTGATAAGCATAAGCTATCCCAACTGCAATTGAAAATGATGCTCACCAAGGAATGCATAACATCTACTCTCCTGTAATTGGCTAACTAAAATCAAGCTCATAAGGAATGAAGGCACATAACATACATGTCTGAGTATAAGTGATCCTCCACTAGGTAGCATAAGGCATACATCTCTTGCACCCTCAATGTCATATGTCGTACCATCATGTATGTGCACACATCTACGACTCTCATCTAAGAATTGACAAAACCACTCACGATGTGGTGTAACATGAAAAGTGGCTAATGCATCAAGCAACCAAGCCATATGTGTGCTATCCAATGGACAAGGGGAATCCTCAGATGAACCATAGGAGAAAGTGATATCACCATCATTGGCATAATCAAATGCCATAGACTCTCCTGAAACCACTACTTGAACTGCATCACATGCATGTCTCTGATGTCATCATCGCATCCACCTAAAGCAACATCGTCAAATATGGCATGCATGACCATAATGCCAACATCGATGTTATCGATGTAATCTATGTCTCATATGAGTCACTAGACTCACATAAATATCATGTAGTCTCTCCCATAATGCACTACTCGTCTTCTCATACATCACAGACTCATATATAGAATTCACAAGCTATAATTGGATAGTGGAGCTGGCCAATGCATCCATATCCATCCATATGTGGTCGAGCATGTCACGAGGCCTCTGTGCATCTCTATGCACATACATGTGTAACCCTGCATGAACCAATGTATGCCACATCTGAGCTTTCCATCTCGGAAATTCAGTGCCATCAAACCAAGAAGACACCATGCTGGCAATCCAAGAGACTAGCAATGTAACAAGAGACTAGAAATAATACTCTATCCTCAATAAGATCACACCTGCATATCGATATGGATAACTCACATCATAAATATCTCACTAGAGAAGAAACCATGTGAACCACATGTCACATAAGCATGCATCTAGCATGCACAAAAAACCATGAGCATAAGCCTGCTCACCAAGTCTCCAAACTGACCAAGTAGATGTGAAAGAATCCTAGAAAAATAATTGGCAGAGTATCCCCTATAAACTGAGAAATCAAACAAAATAACATATAGCAAAAGAACAATGAGTAACCTGTCACCACTTGTCACTGATCCAATCAAAGATAATGGCAAATACACATGCCAAAAACTGATGGTAATACATGCCAATACAATGGTAATACACCTCTGTGTTGACCTAAGTATCAACTTAGGGACTTGCGGAGAAAGAAACTATACCTCAATCCCCTCTCAAGTGCATATAGTGGGGATACACGCTTTTAATTATCAATCCAAAGAGTATACAAACCTAGCCGAGTGTATGAGGACATGCAATCATGTAATGATCAATGCAAGTGAACTACTAAAAGAATGTAAATGAGGCAAAGACTTATCCAAACAAGCTTCAACTGTTGGCCATGGCGAAACGATACTTGGTGCAGCAGCCGTCAGTATTTTGGACTTTTCTCCCAGCTCCAAACTCCAAATATAGCGAATAGCATATGCGTTTCAAAGCTCTCGAGAAGACGCATCCAATGGTAGTGGTTTCACTCAATTCTGATGCTCCTACTTCAAGTTATGAGCAAAATACTGAGTCGCGGGAATACTTTCCTACACTTCAGCACTTCCTACACTTCGCACACACTTTACCTACAGCAAATAATCACTTTCATGGATAGACAACACTCACAAGCACTCTTTCCAAGCAATACACATGCATACAAGCTCACGAAGAAGAAGATACAGAGTGAAGAAGACACAAATTCGAATTTCTGTGCTCTCTATTCTCACAATGGCAAAAAGTTCTTTACAAAGAGTCACATTTGACTTATATACTAGTGCCCTAAAAATGGTCCTTTCACACAAGAGACCGGCACTTTATTCACTAAAAGACTAATTTTCCTACTATTTTACATGGGTAAATCTCTAATCTTCTGTGAGGATGCATCTAGAGGACTCCTCTAGTGCATTTACAATGGAAATATATTACAAGAATGAGTATGATACAAAGATATGATGTCCAAATTGGAAAAATTTTGGGGCCCGTCTTTTTCTCTGCTTTGTACTTTCTTTAGCTCTGCAACACTCTCCCCCTCTTCGTCTCTGTCGTCCCTTGACAGGCTGTAGCTGTTCGTCGGCTGATTACTTCTTTTCTCCGCACGCATCCCTTGGTCAGTTTTGTCTGTAGTTAAACAGACATGCAGATTTGATGGCCTTTTTGATTCAAGCTCTACTACTCGAGAGCCTGCTGCATTTGTCTTGCCTGTTGACTTGGGTTGCCACGCACGCCACCAGTGACTAGGAATGTGCTGTTCTTAGTCACCCTCTTAAACTTTTCAGCCTCTACCCCTTTCTAACTTTTGGTCCTCTGATTTGTCCTGGTTGCACACATCTGACCCTGTTGTATTGCTTTGAGCCTGTTTGCTTTCTTCCACCGTGCAGGACCTGGATGTTTTGCCTTTTCGCCTGATGCGTGCCCCTGCGGGGCTTTGTGCAGAGATGGGTAATGCGCCCCTGCGGGGCTTCTTGCAAAGATATATCTTCGGATATTTCACTTAGTGAAGCTACTTCTTTCGTTGTCTTCTTCTTTTCTTCTTCTTACTTGACTCTCCCTCAACACTGCCCCCCTCCTGGACTCTGTCGTCCCCGACAGGCTTTGATAAGCGACGGGCATATGTTTGATAGACTCTTTGCTCTCTGTCATTCAGCAGATTTGCTTCACGTATCATGAGTTGTTTCCATTGTTCTGCCTTCACACCGTCATTGGGTGGCTGTCTGTGATCTGCGAAGAAGCTAAGCTCATATGCCACTAATCTGGCATTTAAATTGGACGACATTTTCAAAAAAATCTCTGAATCCATCTCAAAAAATCCTGTAAAGAAAGCTTCTTCGAAAGTCTGCATATATACACTTGGCAAGAACATAATTCTAGAATAATATGCCATAATTGTTGGTCTGCTAGGCATAACTGAGAGATAAAAAATGAGAATCTCCGTGCCCTGATTAATACCAATGAAGTTCAAAAAGGTGTAGGCCGCGTGCTTGAATACTTTCAAAACTGTGAGGATCATGCTAAGTATTTTGTTGGTCATTTTTACGGTTAAATCAGGTACTGTCGCATAATTCTGTAGCCAAAATTCTATGGTTTTGACCATATAATCTTCCGTTGGCAAATAGTTATGTGGCGGGCTCGGAAGCATGGGATAATTGAGCCACTGCTTATTGATAGTGCCGCTTCTTTGCAAATCCAAAAATTCCCTGGTATCCCTTCTACGTGGTATTGGACAAAATGAAGGGTTTACCTGGAATGCATATGGCGCAGCTTGCCAATGCACCCGTAGTGTGGGATGCTTCTCCAAAAATTTCCGTCGCCACACTGGTTGTGCAGCTTCAAACTCTGCTTGCGTGTATTCGAATGTGTCGTGTTTGAAATTCAGCTGCTCATCTGGACTCTTCTTTGTAATCTTCGTTATATAACGTCTTGTTTTCTGTTTCAAGAGTCCGTATGGAATATTGAATGGCTTCATAATTTTGTCCAGGTCTTTATCTTTGATCTTGGCCTCTTTCATCACTTTGACCACTTCATTTTCAAAATTTTCCGTCAACCGGGACACCACTAGTGCCCGTTCCTTCTGACTTATTTCTGCAGTATATGGCATTGGATGATCATCATGTATGTCGGCCAACTGCTCATGTATTGGAGAATTATAGATCCGGTGAGATAGAGGACTTACCTCTACCTCGTCAGTAGGATTTTCCTTATCTGGCACTACTGGTGTCCCGATCGGTGCTTTCTCTTTTATTTGAGTCTTCAACTGTTCTATGCATTCATCTTTATCTTTGACTTCTTGCATGGCTGCCCTGAGTGCTTCTTTTGCTGCAAGTAACTCATTTCTGATTTCAGCCACATTATCCATATTTTCACTGTAACTGGCTGTAAGTTTAGCATGTGCTGTATTTAACTGTCTTTTTAGTTCACATATTTCCTGAGTGTACTTCCGTTCTGATTCTTCTCTTAATTCTTGCTCTTGTCGCAGCAAATCTGCATGTTGTGCTATCTGCTCTCTTAATTCTTTTTGTTTGATTTCTGTTGCTTCCTGTTGTTCGATCGGTTGATCATATAATAATGATTTCATTAAGTCCTTATTCCTGTTTCTCAATGTGTCATTTTCTTCCATATATACCTTTAGCTGTGTCTCGAGCAACGTACTTCTAGCACGCATTCTCTCTTTATCTGCCTCGCTTGCATCATATGATCTCTGTAAATTTGCGAGCTGTGCTTGGAGTTGGTGATGCTGAGTCACTAATATATCACATTTCGTTTTGATTTCGATCAACTCTGTGTTCTTGGCCGTTATCTCCTTTTGTGCTTGAATGAGTTGGGAAGACAGTTGTTCGCTCATTACCTGGAATTGACTTTTTTCTTGCATGGCCCTATCGTAATCTGCATCTATATCCATCATCTGTTGTTGGGTATCCATCGCTGTCTGAATCATTTGCTTGACTACCGGCTTCAGCTGAGTGATATCCACATTCAGCCATGTTTTTGGAATGCTTGGTTCTTCGCCGGTTGTGACATCTTTGCCCTAAGCTACATGTAATGTATTGTCATGGGGCTGCCTAATCTGAAGTTGGATCCTTGGCTCAGCCCCCATGTTTGCCTGCTTTTCTTGAGGTGTGTCATCTGGCACCTCGATCACAGTTTGTTCTTTGATTTGTAACTCCTCTGTTTCCTTACCTACTAGAGTTTGTTCTTCCTCTTTAATAGGTGGTTTTACATGTGTAACACTGGTTGTATCCTCCTTGATGCTTAGCTTTGTAGTGTCATTCAATTGAATGACATGCTCCGGTTCAACGTGATCTTCTACATTCTGTTCCTTTTCTTTATGACTTCCTAGCGTCACTTCCACTTGATCGATCTCATTCCATTCATCTTCTTGTGTTTCTGTCCGTATATCAGTATCCAATGTATCTTTTTCAGGGTTGGAGTCCGTATTTGTACTGGAATCATCGATCCCTAGTTCTTTGTATCGTCCAGCTTGTCGTGTTTTCTCTGGACTCCGTTGTTGTTTCTCTTGACTAGCCTGTCTATAATGATGACCTTGAATGTTTAAATTTACCTACCCTTGCATATATTGATGTGTTTCTTCGAGGGCAGCGGAAAGATCTCTCTTTGTAATCGGCATTTGAGCCGTCGTGATCTTCGGTAAGAGATGAGTTCTCTTTGATTGTGGTGTAGCTTGGGCTTCCTCCTCCCGTAAACGCTTTGTACCCCTCATGGGTTTTTGTGTGCTGGTTCCAGCTTCTTCAACCATAACCACTGCTTTCTTCTTCTTAGGGACCGTAGCAGATTTTGTGTACTTGGCTAGCCCTTCTGAGTTCGGCATCTCCCGTAAGCAGTTTTTCATCTCAAGAGCTTCATATATCAATAGTGTTAATGCAGAACTGCCATTCAAAAACTTCTTCTGTCCCCACTTCTTCTGGGCTTCAAACAATCTTTCTTGGACATACCCTGTTAAATTGATTCTGTTTCCTATTTGTCTCATGGCATGTGATAATAGTTGGACTACAATTTTTTGTGGAGCCGTATATCTGTGCATGCTTGGGAAACAAAAGTGTTGATGCACCAATCGAACAGCATCTTCTATGTCAATTCTGTTTATCTCCAAAAATGATCTCTTCTTGGGATCATGGCACTCCTCTTTGACACTCGTAATTCCTGCTTGATTCCATCCAAAAGCTTTATTGATTAACTCATGTGTGAATTGGATAGTCTTCCAAACTCCGACTTTATCCAAGACACGTGCTTCTGGAACTGATATTTTTGTTGCGGCAGGTTGCATGGTATTCATTACCTGTGCACATCTCTGAAAATCTGGAACATATATAGGCAATTTGAGAAATGCCTCTATGCCTGCTTGTGTCCATACATCTTCAATATGAGGTAATCCTTGTATTATTGTCTTGAAATCCTGTGACATGATTGGAAAGTAATGATCTGTATCCATAATTTTGATTGTTGCCATGAAGATTAGCTCCACCACTGGTTGATCATCCCGGAACCAGTGACCTCTTGCTTTTGTAATGGCCTCGAGTGGGAAAAGCTGGACCTCTTCCTCTTGTGTAGCTTCAGAACTAGTAGACGCCATCTACACTCAATATAGAGCATGAATTAGTGGCCATATATTATCAGAAATCCTCCTTTATTTGTTTTTCATAAGCTCGATATTGCTCTGAGTGAACGGTGTCGTCCCTTTCGCGTGTGTGTGAGAAAGGTAATACCTGGGTTTTTCACATTTTTAAGTATTTTTATATTTTCATCTCAAAAGGAAAACAGAAAAGTTAGTTTATAGCCGAAGCGGTTATTAAAATTTTTGGAATATTTTTCTTAATATATGTACAAGTGCTCTTCGATTTCCCAAGAGGAAAATGTGCTTGACTATCCTGAAATAGAAGAAGGATGTGCCGAATGCTTGGCCTTGTAATGTGGCCCTACTATGCATACTTTGGGTATTGACAATTCCATATGTGTGCAATTGGAAGTAGTTGGATGATGCAAGCTGTTTGTTTTGTCTTTCGGTATCCAAATCTGCTTCCTTGTTCTGGGCCTTGTTGTATGTTGCCCACTTTCACTGAATGTGGCTCTTTTCTTCTTGTTGTAGGTCTTTTTTATCTGATTTGCAAATCGCGGAATGGTTCTGGTTGCCATTACAGACTTCTTTCTCCAGTAACTCTTTTTCTGTGGCTGTTTTGCTTGTGGACTATATTGGTTCTTCTTGTGCTGAGGACCATCCTTTCGGTTTAGTTTCCTTGGAACGCAAGACTTAGGAATCCAGATTTTCAAACGATCGTGTTGAGCAGTTACTACTTTCTTTGGGATCCATATTGTAGCAATTCGTCGATGACTTCGTTGTTCAGAGTGAGTTGGTTTCTCCTTTGATTGTTTGTTCTGATGTCGGTTGTGCTTCTGTCGTCGAAGATATTCTTCCACTTGATCTTTCTTTATCCACGCTTGATTAGAGTATGGAATAGGGTATATTTTAATGGGTACAGATTTTGAATTACACAGAGGACTATTCTCTCTTATGCATGGTGCTTCGGTGAGGTGGGTTTTAGATAGATTGACACTCTCTTGGCTTGCTAGACTAGAACATGGTGTGCAAACAGAATTCGATGTGTCCGCAC
Organism: Ceratopteris richardii; assembly: GCA_020310875.1. NCBI lineage: Eukaryota > Viridiplantae > Streptophyta > Polypodiopsida > Polypodiales > Pteridaceae > Ceratopteris > Ceratopteris richardii. Next base: position 39,818,072 of record CM035416.1, on the reverse strand, counting down.
ATATAGTACTCGATGAAGGTGTCTCTATAGTGCTAGTGATCATACATTCAGGACTTTGTTCATTAGAACGAACTGTTTGCTCCATGCTCACAGATTTGATTGGTCGTTCGTCTAGCAGACTGAATACTTCACGATGCCCTATCCTGGCTGAGATGTATCCTAACGCCAATTGAATGGTCACCTCGTGTTTGTAAATCCAGTCTTGACCTAACACTACCTCCTCAAGTAAATCTTGATCATGACACACTAATAGCTTTTGTTCCATAGTGTTGTTGCCAAGATGTAAAGGTAAGGTGATCTCACCTATGCATTGAGTAATTGTTCCTCCTATTCCTATCAATTGTGCCATCGATGGGCGTACTGCCTCCTTGAGTTTTTGGGTCAAAGAAAGCTTGATGCAGCTTACAGCGGCTCCTGTGTCAATGAGAGCATCCACCAGGTGGTACTCCGTTTTTCCTGCTCCTAAATTTAAATAAGGTTGTGTTCTCTACGATCCTAGGTTTTGAGTGGCTCTAAAATTAGCCATTGGGATGAGTTCTTCTCCTAGTCGATATCTTTCATCTCTCTCTCTCATCCACTCTTTCTGTTTCTTTATTCTTTCCAATGCTTCATGTCTCGCTTCTTCTCGTATCCTTTCCTCCTCTATGCGTCTATTCTTACCTTTGATTAATCAAGACATTGTTTCTTCGGTTAATGGTTCTAGATATTTTTTCACTCTACATCCACTGATGTAGTTTGGTAATACGTCTCCATGTAAGGTTGCTAAGCTAATGGCTCCACTTGTAGATATGCGATTAATGATTAATGGACCATATCCTCTCTTCTGCAACTTTTTAGCGTGTTGTTTCAAGGTGTATACCAAAACTAAATCTCCTTCCTTCAAATTTTTGTCCTTAATGTGTGCGTCAAAGTAGGCTTTCTGTCGTCTTTTAGCAGCATAGATGCCTGCTACTGCTTGTAACCTAGTTTCATGAAGCTTTTCTATTTGATCCAATTGATCTGATAGTTCATGTCCTGTCCACTCATAAGTAGTTGCTACTCTCAGAGTGGGAATTAAGAAATCAATTGGCAAAATAGCATTTTGTCCGTACACTAAGTTAAAAGGAGTAGTGCCTATTGCGGTTTTATAGGCTACTCGGAATGCCCATAAAGCATGATGTAACTGCTTATCCCAATCTGATCTACCATTGTTAACGATTTTGGTGAGAACTGTACACAAGATTTTATTCGAACTTTCTGCTTGTCCATTGGCTTGTGGGTGATAAGGAGCTGACTTCTTATGAATTACCAAGAATTCATTCAGTAAGGCTTCTATAACTTCATTAACAAAGTGCGTACCTCTAACACTCACAATTTCTATTGGTAGTCCAAATCTAGTGAAAACGTTCTCAAAGAGAAACTTGGTCGTGGTTCTTGCGTCATTTTTCTTGGTTGCTTTTGCTTCCACCCATTTGGTCAGATAGTCTGTGGCTACAATTATATATTCAGCATGGGAACCTTTTGCTGGTGGGCTAATAGGTCCTATGAAGTCTATTCCCCATTTTGTGAAAGCTCTAGCACTCATCATGGGTCTAAGTGGCATCTCATCTCTTCTAATTGGATATTTCGTTCGTTGACAAGTATCACACCGTTGCACATATGTTACGGCATCTTGGTGTAGAGTTGGCCACCACATTCCAACAAAGAGGATCATTTTTGCTGTTTTATCTGCAGAGAAGTGTCCTCCTGCAGCTCCTGTATGAGCCATCTCTAAAACAGAAAGATATTCATTTTCGTGAATGCACATTCGTAATTGGTTATCTTTCCCTCGTTTAAAGAGTTGTTTTCCTATAATGACATAATCTTTACTATGTTCTTCAAGTGCACGTTTCCTTGCTGAAGTGGCTCCGTCAGGGTATTCTTGAGTTTTCAAGAACTTTACTAGTGGCATGCTCCATTTTGGTGCTATTGTAGAATAGCATAAGGTAGAGTTCTCATCTGGGATTTGTTCTTGACAGGTTTGACAGGTTGACACATAGTTATGTGCATCTCTTTGCATGGTTGGCCAGTATGTGCCAAATCTCTTGAGTGTTTGCCACGTTCCATTTGCATTCAAATGAGTTTTCCATCTGTTTATGTTTGCTTTCTGAAGCCACATTTCTTGTTCCTCTTCTTCCACATATCTCATCAATACTCCACTTGAATCCTGGTGGTACAAACTTCCCGCAATGATGTGAAGGTTTTTAGTCCTCCAGAGATCTTGCGTTTGGTTTGGAGTGATCCCATCTTTAGGTCCATTTGTAAGTATAGGAATCAACTTTTCTGCCCATTGAGGACATACTTCCAGGTTAAAAAGGTACGTATCTGGCAGATCATCTGGTACTCCTATGGGTGGTTCTCCATGGGTCATTCGTGATAAGTGGTCTGCTCTTATATGGGTATTTCCTTTCTTGACTACTACCTCAAAATCAAATTCCATTAGCAATAAAAACCATCGTACTAGTCGTCCTGTATTACAAGGCTTGTTGATTCAAAAAATAGCGACGGGTTTTTCTCTGAGTGCTCTCTATCTGATCATGTGGATCAAGATTCCTTTTGTACACATCTAATTGAGAAGCTAATGAAGCTATGTGCAGAGTTTCATGATCTAATTTCTCTCCTACTGTGAGAATGATCAATAGGAACATTTGTATGTAGAAGTGAAAACTGAAGTCTGAGAGTAGCGCATTTTTCCGTCTCAGTATTTTGCTTAGATCTCAGTGTATACTGTAAAGTTTTTGATGAGTGAGCACTTAAAATCTAAGTTAGGAGATAAGGAAGCTATGGCTAAAAGCATTTAGCAAAACGGGTTGTGTGCTGTGAGAAATCAACTTAAGAAGTTGACCATGTCGAAGGCACTACCTCTGGAAGACAGTTATGACATACCTTTGAACTTAAGGATCAAATTAAACTTTTGATGATTAGTTTTGAGAACTAATGATTGGTATGATTGCGCAAAGGTATTGCGAATACTTGTGCATCATTTACTTGAAGAAATTTGAAGTTATGTGCAGGTAATGAAGTTGATTTCTGAAGCAGACTTTCTGAAGTAAACACTTCTTCACTCAGAGAAGTGTTAATGAAAGTTTTGGTAAAGAAGAACAATATTTGTGTAAAGTTTGGTTTATAACTGACATAGAAGTGTTCTTAAGTCAGTATAGATCAAACCTTTGGAGATTAAGAGGTCTCCATCAGTGGTATCAGAGCTGAAGGTGCAATATAAGAGAAGAAAAGACAATTGAAGTTCCGATTGGTGCAGATATTGGAGTTCTTCCAAATCAAGGGAGGACAAGGACAAATTATTGAAGATAACCTGCAGAAGTTCAAAGCACGAGTTCGAAAAGAATCAAGAAGGACAAAGCTCATATCAAAGGTACACTTTATCCTCATAAACCATAGTAATTGCAAATACAGAAGGTCAAGGATGGGAGAAAGCTTGCAGATTGATAAGCTAGATAGGGAGAACTATCCAGCTTGGTCCATGAGGATGGAGGCACACCTCATGAGTAAAGATTTGATGGCATTCATTACAGGAGAGGAAGAAAAGCCTGAATTTGCAGATCCTAGTATTCCAACTAGGGAAGAACTTGCAATTTTGAAGACTTGGATGAGAAAGGATGCTCAAGCAAGGAGTATCATTTACATGGCTGTAAATGATTATCTTCTACCTCACATTAGAGGATTGGAAAGTGCAACAGATGTTTGGAATGCTTTGGAAGAGCATTTCCAAAATACAACCAAGTCAAGGAAGTCCTCACTATGGGTTGAGTTCACAACCTTCAAGAAGAAGAGCTCACAATCAATTTCTGATTATGTGGCAAGGATGAAGGATATTGCAGATAGCTTGGGAGCAGTGGATGAAGACATTGAAGAGGATAAGTTGGTAAGACAAATACTTACAGGTCTGAGAGGAGATGAGAAGTGGAAGCCTTTCATATTGTCCATAGAGTTGTCACTTGATCACTTTACTCCTGATCTTAATCAATTGCTAGGACACATGCTAACTTTTGAGCAGGACATTAAAGGAGACAATGATAGAAGTGCAAGTCAAGCTATGTACTCCAAGGACAAGAAAAAGAATGGCAAGGGAAAGCAATCGACTGATGATGAAGGGAATTCAAGTCAAGCTAACTTCACAAAAGGAAAGATGAATTTCAGAGGTAAAGGAAGAGGAGGTAAGAACAAAGATAATGCTAAAGCTTGTTGGATTTGTGGCAGAACAAATCATTTGGCAAATGATTGTTGGTATAACAATCAAAATGGTGGAAGCAATAATCAGAATTTTAGTCAAAGAGGTAGAGGAGGCAGAAACCAAAGAGGCAACTTCAGAGGAAGAGGTGGTAGGACATCATATGCTAGAGGAGGTGGAAGAAACTTCCAATCTCAGTCCTACAGCAACAATTATTATAATTATGCATCAGATCAGAAGGATGATATGACTCTTATCTTGAATGCAACTCATGAATCAGTGGGAGAAGATCAAAGAGTGTTTTATATTGACTCAGGATGTAGTAACCATCTGAGTGGGAATCTGTCCTTGATGACAGATATGGAAGCAAAGGTGAATGGACATACAGTTCAAACAGGTGATAATACCAAACATAAAGTGGAGAGCATTGGATCAGTGAAGACAAAGAGTGGAAGTACACTTTTGAGCAAGGTACTTTATGTTCCTACTATTCCTAAAAATTTGATAAGTGTAGGGCAAATTGTGGAGAAAGGATATGAGGTAAGATTCACAAATGATGGTGTTTATGTGCAAGATCCAAATCAGGGATATAGAAACATAATTGCAAGGAAAAAGGAAGGAAGATTGTTCACTCTCAAAGTCCAAGGTAATGTGGGACATGCATTATTTACTTATGGAAGTCAAAAGGTGTCTGAGTTAGACCTATGGCATAAAAGGCTAGGTCATTTCAATGAGAGAGCTATAAAGGAAATGTCAAAGAATCAGGTGGTGCTTGGATTGCCAAATGTTGAAGGGCAACATATGGTGTACAAGTGTGAAGCTTGTCAATTAGGTAAAGCACATAAAGGTTCTTACAACAAATCAGGGTACAAGCATTCAAATATGCTTGATTTGGTTCATACAGATGTATGGGGTCCCTCAAGGGACTATAGCATAAATGGATCCCTCAACCAGATGGATTACTTTGTATGTAATCAAGGATAAATCAGAAGTTTTCAAGACATTCAAACATTATCATGTCTATGCAGAAAGGATCACAGGGCAAAAGCTTAAGAGGTTAAGGTCAGATGGAGGGGGAGAGTATTTCTCTAAAGAGTTTGATGATTATTTATGGAATGCAGGTATAAAAAGAGAAGTAACTTGCAGGTACTCTCCTCAACAGAATGGAGTAGCAGAAAGGAGAAATAGGACTCTTGTAGAATTTGCAAGAGCAATGATGAAGGAAAAGAATTGTCCAAATTACTTATGGGCAGAAGCCATTAATACTGCAACATACCTTGTGAATAGGTTACCTTGTAAAGCTTTGGATGGAGGAACCCCTTATGAAGCATGGTGGGGTAAGAAACCTACTCTTGATCATTGTAAGGTATTTGGATGTGTAGCATATGCTTATGTTCCTTCACAATTAAGACATAAGCTAGAACCAAAAGCAGAGAAGTATGTGTTTATTGGATATGATGATAGACAAATGGGTTACAGGTTGTGGAGTCCATCCACAAAGCAATTTCTTGTTACCAAAGATGTGACATTTGATGAGCAAAATACATGGTATACAGGATCAACAAATGATTATGCAGGAGTTGAAGAGATACAAAGGAAAGGGAAGGCAAAAGTAAAAGTGTATGAAGAAAGTATTGATGATGTTGACTCTAAAAGTAGATTGCAGGATCATGTAGAAGATGGGCCAAGATTTGATCCAGAATCAAATGAGGCTGAAACTTCGAGAAGTGCAGAAATCAGAAGATCTTCAAGGGAAAGGAAAGAGCCTATAAGGTATAGTTATGATACATCTTTTCTAACAACAAAAGATTATGCTTACATTGTGAAGACAGAAGAAGATCCAACCACTTATGAAGAAGCCAAAGGTAAACAGAATTGGGAGAAGGCAATGCAGGAAGAGTATGATGCTCTACTTGAAAATGAAACTTGGGAATTAGTACCAAGACCAAAGAATCAGAAAGTCATTGGATGTAAGTGGGTATATAAAACCAAAAGGTTTGCAGATGGTAAGGTGTCTAGATACAAGGCTAGACTTGTGGTCAAAGGTTATGCCCAAACTTATGGGGTAGATTATGATGAAACCTTTAGTCCTGTTGCTAAGATGTCTACAATTAGAACATTGATTGCTATTGCTGCTTGTAAAGGATGGAAGTTGTCACAATTAGATGTGAAAAATGCATTTCTAAATGGATACATTGCAGATGAAGTATACATGGAGCAACCAGAAGGTTTTATGAATTCAATTGGATCAGATTATGTGTGTAAGCTCAAGAGAGCTTTGTATGGGTTGAAGTAGGCCCCAAGAGCTTGGAATTACAGACTTGTCAAGTTCTTGAATGAATGTGGATTTCAAGCATCAAAGGCAGATAGTAGCTTGCTAGTGAAGGCAAGTGAAAATGGATACATTTACATGTGCATTTATGTTGATGATATTATTGTCACAGGAACAGATGCTCAAGGAATCAATGAACTTAAAAGGCAAACAGAGAAGGAGTTTAAGATAAGTGATTTGGGTAACTTATCTTATTTCTTAGGAATGCAGATTGTGTATACTCAACATGGAGTATATGTTTCACAAGAGAGGTATTTGAAAAATCTTCTAGTCAAGTTTAGCATGGAAGATTGCAAGACTTCAACTACACCATTGGAGGTAAATCATAAATTGAGCAGGTATGGAGGTGAAGAATTCAATGATATGAAGAAATATCAGAGTTTGGTAGGTAGTTTAATCTATGCTACCTTGACAAGGCCAGATTTATCATATGCAGTAGGTGTGTTGTCACAATTTATGCATTGTCCAAAGAAGACTCATTGGATTGCAGCTCAAAGGGTACTCAGATATATCAAAGGAACCCTAAGTGAAGGTTTGTACTATGGATTCACTTCTGACACAAGAATCAAAGTGTTTAGTGATGCAGATTGGGCAGGTGACTCAGATGATAGAAGGTCTACTCATGGGTATCTCTGTTATATTGGAGATAAATTAGTTTCTTGGTGTTCAAAGAAGCAACATACAGTTGCTTTATCATCCACAGAAGCTGAGTATAAAGGAATGGTAGAAGCTGCAAAGGAAGTGATATGGTTGAAGACCTTGATGAAGAGTTTTGAAACTGATAATAGTACTCCAATTATTTTTGGAGATAATATGAGTTCTTTGTATTTGGCAGCTAACCCTGTTTTTCATGCCAGGACTAAGCACATAGAGATTCAGTATCATTTCTTGAGGGAAAAGGTACTTGATAAAGAGATTGAAGTGATGTATACTCCAACAAAAGAACAAGTGGCAGATATGATGACAAAGAGCTTAGATGGACCTAAGCTACAGAGATTCAAAGAGATGGCAGGAGTGAAGAAGAATGGAATAATCACAATTAGTGATTGAGGGGGAGCTGTTGGAACAAATCAATCACAAATTAGTGATTATAAAGATTTTGAAGAAGGCTTATGGTCAGAATGAAGTGAAAGAAGACACTTGAGAAAGTGAAGGAGATTTCAGAATGATGTCTTGTACACATATGTACATATAAGTGGAAATCCTTGTAACTGAGTAGAGCTAAACCCTTAGGATGATAAGGAGTAATATCATAGACGCAGAATAAGTCTAAAATCATGTATATATAAGTTAATGATGATAAGAAATGTATGTGAGAGTCATTTTGTAGATGACAAATGTCTTAGAGATGTGTAGAGAGTTTTTTCCCAGAAAATAGCGACGGGTTTTTCTCTGAGTGCTCTCTGTCTAATCATGTGGATCAAGATTCCTTTTGTACACATCTAATTGAGAAGCTAATGAAGCTATGTTCAGAGTCTCATGATCTAATTTCTCTCCTACTGTGAGAATGATCAATAGGAACATTTGTATGTAGAAGTGAAAACTGAAGTCTGAGAGTAGCGCATTTTTCCGTCTCAGTATTTTGCTTAGATCTCAGTGTATACTGTAAAGTTTTTGATGAGTGAGCACTTAAAATCTAAGTTAGGAGATAAGGAAGCTATGGCTAAAAGCATTTAGCAAAACGGGTTGTGTGCTGTGAGAAATCAACTTAAGAAGTTGACCATGTCGAAGGCGCTACCTCTGGAAGACAGTTATGACATACCTTTGATCTTAAGGATCAAATTAAACTTTTGATGATTAGTTTTGAGAACTAATGATTGGTATGATTCATCAAAGTTTTGCGAATACTTGTGCATCATTTACTTGAAGAAATTTGAAGTTATGTGCAGGTAATGAACTTGATTTCTGAAGCAGACTTTCTGAACTAAACACTTCTTCACTCAGAGAAGTGTTAATGAAAGTTTTGGTAAAGAAGAACAATATTTGTGTAAAGTTTGGTTTATAACTGGGGCGGACAGTCTTTGTTCATCCTCTTGCTCTTGTTCTGCAGTCTCTTCTTCATCTTGATCGACTTCGACTACTTCTGGTTGGACTGGATGGGGTTGGTCGGTGACTGTTTGTTGCCCGCTTTCTTACTTTGCTTCCACTTCTAAATTCGTAGCATTAATTATCCTTGCCACCTCCTCATCAGTTAGATCTTCCAATGTAAAGCCATGAGGGAACTCTAAGTCGGTGGGTATAGGTGGAAAAACTAGATTCGGTCCTTCCGCGCTATGCCTCGGCAACCTGATAGTGAATGGCTGCACTCACCTTGGAAGATGCGGAGTGGTTTCTCGTGTCAGTGTAGCACCTCGGGCCTGGGCACAAGGCATCTGAACTGCTCCTCTCATTTTCTTGGATGGAGGCCCTGCAGTTGATAGTTTGCGTTGAAATTCTTGCACCCTGGTCCAAACAAGTGCCCATTGAATTGGCACGTCATAAGCCAAGCATCGGTAAACAATCCTGGTGAGAGCACAACATCCATGAAGCGCTGAATTTTGCTTCTTATACCACCGTTGATGCGCTAAGTGTATCTGGTCAATAATCCAATGTGGCATGTTGATTGTCAAATTGAAAGCATCTGCTAAGTATAAATTGAACCAGATCTTCTTGGGTGGCATTGTGAATCTCTCTTGAGCCGGGAACGCAAAATGCTGCATGCACATTCGAAGGTGAATGGCAATAGTCGGCGTCATTGCCACCACGTCCTTTAGTTTTGTCAGATTCCGGTTCTTCATGTTGTCGGGACCATAGTCTCTTTCTCAGTAGGGATATGCATGCCTTTCATGTCGAGAGCTTCTCTTACCAAATTGTTCGTCAACTTGAAGCGCTTCAGCTCATTACCTCTTGTGAGAGATGGTAAGACAAGGTGCTATACCCCTTTTTCTCTTTACTAGGAGTGAGGGTGCTAATCAGATATGAGCATCTTAGAAAGTCGGGCTTCGGTAACTGGGCTTTGAAGTAATCATATAAGCCCGCCTTCTTCCATATCGGTTTCAGCCCTTCATTATTTTGAAGTCTCTCAAATTCCTTGGTGAAGAAGTGATACTTGCCCCAGCGCCCGTTGAACTCTATCTCTGCCTCCTATAGGTAAGTGCCTTCTCCCAGAGGTCCTGCCACCTCACTGAACCAATGTGAGTTTTTGCTGACTAGCATTGTGTGCCCCTGTGGAGGATTCTGAATCGGTATGGCATGTAATGCTCTCAATGCCACTGGGTGCTCCTTCAATTCCTCCTCAATGGGAAGACTTTGAATGTCCACGATTTGAGGGCTGGTGCCTGCCTGGGAACTAGGTCCTGCTATATCTGCCATGTTACTTCTTGCCTGTTGACTCTGTGAGAATATAGAAACATGTGTTAACATTGTAATGGACATGATAGAAAAATTTTTGTCCCCATTACAACATTAACATGAGGTTAGTGAGAGGTAAGTAGGTATGTGCTAGGTGATCTAGTGTGTCATTAGTGGATGGATAGTCTTGTGAGCTAAATGGAAAAGTGCAGTGTAAGGGTGATGCAGTTAGTCAATGGGAACGAATTTACAAATGGGGTCGGGGGGTTTGTTACATGCTTTGGGCTGCCAAACAAACTGATTGGCTATTGGTCTTGATTTTGTGGAGACTCTGGGGGGCCTTATAAGAGTGTCCGCTTGGAGATGAGGCTTTTTAGGGACCCATTTACAAGTGATTCTGCTCGTGCTCATGGGCCAATGTGTGTTCGTGCGTGTTGAATACAAGTGGGTATCAGCTATGTGAGTGAGTGAACCATGTTGTACAGGATGTGGTCTCGATGTAGCTATTTGAGCTCGCAAGCAAGCCTTAGGCACCCAAATTTTTCTTGATTGTGGGCTAGCCTTGATCGACTTCTTGGGTACCCAAATAGACTTCACTTTCACAGAAGGATTTTTGGAGGACTTCTTATTAGTGTCATGTCGTTGATCACTAATAGGAAGTTGAGCCGGTTGGTGTGGCTTGACCGCAATAGGATGCTCGCTTTTCCGTACCCACACTTGTTTTGGTGGTTGAGACACCGTGCGTCGTATTTTCTTTGTGCCTCGAGCATAAGTCATCTGCTTCTTCTGCCTTTTATCTGTCTTTGGTTGCTGCATCCCGATGGCCTTTGGAAAAGAATGGAGTTCCATTGCATCCTTGACTTCTGTGTTGCGATAATCATCCCTCTGCATCACATAGTTTTGGACAAGAATAGCATGGTCATCTTCATGTGTACTCCTGGAAGGACCAGGAGTTTGTGCCTTTCCTAGTTCCTTGAGTGCTTCATTTTCTAGATCAATTGTAATACGATTCTGATTTACCCATACCTGAAGAAGTCCACATCTTAGGTTTAGGTTGACTGCATGATCATAGATCCAGTCTTGACCCAAGACAAGAGGCTCAGTGAGATCCTCTTCCACCTCGCCCATGCAAGGGGTTTCCACACCTCCCAATCCTATGAGATAGGCTTCTATAGGATTGACCTTAAATTCAACTCTTGACAGTGCGAAAGTTTAACAGCACTAGTGGCTACACTTGAGTCAATCAAGGCTCTTACAGTCCTTGCACTCGTCCCTTGTCCTAGCTCTAAGGTCACAAAAGGACGTCGTTCAATTATTCTATGAGATCTAATACCTGAAGCTTCACACATTGCCATATGATACCCTTGGTCTGCATATGCCTCTATCCTAGGCTGATCTTTACCTTGTCATCTCAACTTCATCCTTCGGATGCGTTCCAAGGCTTCTGCCTGTGCTTCTTCTTGAATTCATTTTTCTTCTTCCTTGCGTTTCTTGGCAGTGTTGAGTCGATTTTTTAGCATCTCTTCAGTCAGGGGTTCCTGATATAACTTGACTCTGCATCCGCTAATGTAACTAGGAAGAACATCACCTTCTAGTGTAGCTAATTGAACTGCTCCACTCGTTGAGATCCTATTGATAATTATGGGTCCATAGCCTCTTTTCTCTAATTTCCGTGCATGTTGTTTCAGGGTATACACCAAAACTAAGTCTCTAGCCTTCAAGCCTTTATCCTTAACATGGGCATCAAAGTACACTTTCTGTCGTTTCTTAGCTGCATATATCCCTGCAGCAGCCCTCAGTCTTGTTTCTCCTAATCGTTCAAGGTCAAAGAGTCTAGAAGAGAGTTCATGACCCATCCAAGAAGTCTAGTGGTAGCACAACATTTTGGCCAAATACCATCTGAAAGGGTGTGGATTGGAGTACCGTTTTATAGGCAACTCGGTATGCCCAAACATCATGGTGTAGCTGTTTGTCCCAATCATAGCGTTTATTATTCACTAATTTAGTGAGCACGTTGCATAGAATCTTATTGGTGCTTTCAGCTTGCCCATTAGCTTGTGGGTGATAGGGGGCCGACTTCTTATGTACTACCAGAATTCTTAGAGCAGATTTTCAATAACTTCATTCAAGAAGTGAGTGCCTCTGTCACTAACTAGCTCTATTGGCAATCCGTATCTAGTGAACACATTCTCAAATAAGAACTTGGCGGTTGTCTGGGCATCATTCTTAGTCATGGCTTTCACTTCTACCCACTTGGTTAAATAGTCTGTGGCCACAATAATATACTCTGCATGCGAACCCTTAGCTGGGGGATTAATAGGGCCTACAAAGTCTATTCCCCACTTAGAGAATGCACGTCCACCGATCATAGGTTTCAGGGGCATCTCATCTTTCCGGATAGGATATTGAGTTCGCTGACAGACATCACACCTCTTCACATAGGTATGTGCATCCATGTGAAGGATCGGCCACCAAAGACCTGCGAATAATATTGCCTTGATCACCCAATCAGGTCTGAGATGTCCTCCTGCTACACCTTGGTGAGCAGTTTCCAAGATCTTAAAATATTCGCTCTCATGGACACATAATCTGAGGTAACCATCTTTACCACGCTTGTATAGATTATCACCAATGAGTGAGTAGTCTAGGGCTTCTTGTTCTAGACTTCTTTGCCTCGCCAACGTCACATCTTGAAGGAATGTTTTCGTCCTCAAGAAGGCTACCAATGGTTCACTCCAATCTGGCACTATCGTCACTTGATAAAAAGTGGCATGCTCCACAGGTGGTTTAGTGCAGTAGATCGGGCATTCTTTTCACAACTTATGGACATCAGCCTCCATAATCGGCCAATGCACTCCGAATCTCCTTAGTGTCTGTAAAGTTTTTTGCCTCGAATGGTGTTGCTCTAATGCACCTACATGTGCTGATTGCAATCATTTTGCGTACTCGTCCTCTTCCACACAACAAGCCAATATCCCTTGATCTGTCTATTTGTACATGCTTCCTGCCATGATATGGTACTTCTGGGCTTTTACTACCTCCCTATCTTGAGTGTTTACGACTGGGTGGTTAGGCCCGTATGTCAATACTGGCACTAATGACTTAGCCCACTGAGGTACAACTTCCAAATTAAACAAGTAAGCATCAGGAAGGTCATCTGATACTCCTTGTGGGGCTTCTCCAGATGTGAGCCTAGAGAGATGGTCTCCTCTCAAGTGAGTCTTGCCTTTTCTCACCACAACCTCAAAGTCGTATTCCATTAGCAAGAGAAACCATCTTACTAATCGGCCTGTATTGCATGGTTTGTTTACCAAGTACAATAATGTCTGATGATCGGTAAAAAATTTAAACTTATTTGCAAGCAAATAGTGTCTAAACTTTTTAACTACATATACCATGCATAATCCCTCTCGTTCAGTGGTGGTATAATTTTGTTCAGCTGCATTCAACTATCTACTAGCATAGGCAATTGGAAGATCCATATTACCTTCGCCCGTAGGTTGTGCAAACACACATCCAATAGCATAATTGGATGCATCCACATGAACATGGAAGGGCTTATTCCAGTCTGGTGTGGTCAAAATTGGTGCTAAACATAATCATCGTTTAAGCTCATTGAAGGAATTCTCACATTCATCAGTCCACTCAAAGTTGGTCAAAAGTCCATACAGTGGCTTGGCAATGATGGCATACATGTGTATAAAGCGTCGGTAATAGCCACAATGCCCCATGAAAACTTGTACTTCCTTGACATTCTTTGGCCTAGGTAACTCTGCTATGGCTCTTACTTTCTCTTCATCAGTGGATATGCCATTCTTTGACACTATGTGTCCTAGAATCTTGCCTTGCCTGAACATGAAAACACACTTTTCTGGGTTCAGGCATACTTGATATTCTCTACATTTGTCAAAGATTTGCCTGAGTTCTAGTATATGTGTTTGTCTAATGTTGGAATGAGCACAGAGATCATCAACATAGACCTCTAAATTCTTCCTCAAGAACTCTTTAAACATGTGACACATCAATCTTTGGAAGGTTGCAGGAGCATTGGTAAGCCCAAATGGCATTACCCGAAAAGCAAATATGCCCCACTCAGTGGCAAAAGCTATCTTATGCTGATCTTCTGGAGCTATGGCTACCTGATTGTAACCAGAAAATCCATCAAGGAAGCTGTATACTTCCTTGCTTGCTACTCTTTCTAATAGATGCTCGGTAATTGGAAGTGGATAGTTATCTCGAATTGTGGCTGCATTAACCTTATTCAAGTTAATGCATACACGTAGCTTTCCATTCTTCTTGGGCACCACTACAATGGGGGATACCCACTCAATGTGCTCAATTTCATAAATAAATCCAACTTCCACCAGTCTATCTATCTCCTCTTTGATCTTAGCAGCATAATTATCGTTATATGTATATGGCTTCTGTTTAGAGGGTTTCGCGTCTGAGGTCATGGGAATTGTGTGTGAGCATATGTGTGGGTCAACACCCTTCAAGTCCTTGTAACTCCAAGAAAATACATCTCTGTATTCTCTTAGCAAAGCTATTAACTCCTGCTCTTCTTCCTCTGTTAGGTCATGGCCTATGTACGTGCATCTTTCTTCTCCTTCTTCAACAGCTACAACCACTTTCTTGGTGGTTTCTTTGTTATCATAGGCCTCCCCTGATTGCGCCTCATGTTTTGGCATCCTTACCATGACTCTTCTATCGTCTATCTCATACTTGTTAAAGTTTTCAAGGACCTCAAACAAAGATTCTTCCTCTTTTGGTGTGACTTCTCTCTTCTTTCTTTTCTTTCCTTCATCCTTAGGGGTCATTTGTGTGGCTAACCTTACATCATTTGTAAGCTCTCCGTGTCTCTGGGGTTGAAATTCTACTTCATAGAAGTATTCTTCATCTGATGCAAAAGGTGGGTCCATAATGATTGACTCTAGATCGGAGTCACTTGCATCTTCAAATGCATCAGGGCTAGGTTCGCATTCTTCTAAAACTGCATCTCCCATGATTGGCTCTATGGAGAAGACTAAAATGTCATAGCCATCCTCGTCATAGTGGGGTGTCCATTGTTCTTCATTGATGGCTACATCCATTGTTGCTAAAATTTTTGCCCAGCCGTGAGGTTCGAATTCTTCATCAGGGAATACTACAGGTGCATAGGTTGGGTCTTGAATTGATCTATGTGTCTCTTTTCACACCTACCTCTCTGGATTTTTCTCTCTTCTCCTCTTCTACTGCCACTTTGCACATCCATAAGTGTGTGTCTTCGTGCATCCATGAGGATCCTGATCCTATGGAATGCACAGACTCAGTATCATCTTTGGCTCTATGGATGGGATTCCATTGGATAGGAGGGACATCTCTATGAGAGTAATCCTTGAGATTGACTTTGGTCGTAACACCTAAGTGTTGCAAGTACAATGAGTTGGTTCCCCAATCCTATACCACTTGCAACTATCGCATAAATGGTCTTCCCAAAATCATCTCATAGGCATGGTTCTTGCTAAAATCACAGATAGCAAATGTATGCTCAAACTCTACACCACATGTAGTGAGAGTTATTCCTTCTAGCAAGCCTAAGGGTCTTTCTATGTGACCATCGGCCATTTGCAATTTCATTTTCGTCGGCCTGAGTGCTGGCTTGCCCCAACGCTTCCATAGGGAAGTGGTAGCAATAGCAACTCCTGCACCTGAGTCTAGAATTGCCTTGGTTGTGTACCCCTGATGGGTAATGGGAAGATAGGTGTTTCCTTCTTCACCTTCACTCATATCTCCTATCTTGTCTAGAGGAATTTCTGGCACTGTTCTATGAGAACCTACCTGGGAACGAGGTTTCGCTACTTCTGGCACTTGGTTAGCTACATGTTTCCATAACTCTGGCTTAACTTTGAGTAGCTCTTCTAAAGTGAGGTTGCACTGCACTTTAGTGTTTTTCACTACCTCTGTATTCCTAGGTATGACTGAGTCTTCGTTTCTTACCATGACAGTGGGTGCTCTCATACAAGTAGACTTAGCTTCCCATGGGCCTGTGAAGTGGGGTAATTCGTGTAAAGAATAAGATTCGAAGTCTAATCTCTCCTGAGATTGGGCGCTCTCCTGCTCTCCATAAATGGATGGGATGTCCTGTGGGAATTGGTCATGCGCATCATCCACAAGTTCAATGGGAGGAGGGACTTCACTCTCTTTAGCCCACTTCTCTTCTTGAATCTCTCGCAAGAACTCTGGTGTGTACCGATTCATAGAAGAAGATGTGTCTGGCTCTGTGGAGTTGGGCACATAAGCTTCCTGGTCTTGGATTCTAGCCTGATATGCCTTGAGCATCATATTTAGGTCCTCGGGAGTGGGATCTTCTAAAACTGATCCTACTCTAGGGGGTGGTGGGCTCGCAAGAGGCGGATTGGAAGGTGGTGGATTGGATGGAGATGGGAATGGTGGTGGTGGAGTGGTGTGAGAGGGAGGTGGAGATGTAAGTTCAATAATCTTGGCCCTCGTTTCTCTTAGGCTTTCCTAGAGTTCACTCATCTTCTTTGCCCATTGCCTTTTCATTCTCTCGCGGCTATCTCTCCAGGCTCTAGTCCTCTTCTTGGTTATGCTCTCCGTTTCACTAACTTTGGCACTCTTTTCCTGGCCTAAACTTTGGTTCTGCTGCAATGCTTGAGCTCTAGTGACCACTTGCATGGGGGCAGTGGAGGTTACACTTCCTGAAGAGTCTACAACTAACCCAATCACATTGATGGGAGTAATTTCTGTTACATTCAGTGGGTTCTTTGGGCAGTCTCGTAAGAGGTGCTCCTTCCCACAATCTTGACAAAAGCCTTGAATGGTTACAGATTGGGGTTGTGTGGGGTCAGGCATCGGGCAATCACGAATGAGGTGGTCTCCTTGACATCGGTAGCATGGCCCTCTAGGGAATGATGGTCTTACCTGCCTAGGTTGGGGCCGCGAGTTGGGATTGGTGTACATGACATTGGTATACTTTGGCTCCCAACTTGGTTCACTCGGTTCTTCGTAATAATAGGCCTCATTATGCTCAGGTGACTGCATGTAATAAGCATGGGGGCTATCAATATGTGCAGAATCAAAGCTATGATCACTGGGTTCACTTTTTGAAAGCAATGGTGTTACTGGCACTATGGCTCTATTCAGGTTTTCTTCTACAGCTGCATATTTTACTGGGATCACATTGGCTGGAGCTGGGGGTTGTTGTGCTAGCACTGGTTGAGGTCTCTGCTGGGCCTGATATTGTGGTTGATAGGTTTGTTGAGGTCTGGCATATTGTTGTGGTGGGTACTGGTTCTAGTGTCTGCCCTGTTGTGGATATGGTTGAGGGTAGGTTTGCCTAACTTCTTGCTTATTGTAGGGGCAATCTTGGGCAGTGTGATTTGTGTATCTCCGTTCTATGGTGCAGTACTGGCTACTAGGATTCACTTGGGGTTGGGCCATGATGGGACATACGTTTGCCATATGGTCACCTCCACAAGTATAGCACCGTTTAACTGGGGCAAATCTTGGGATTTGTTTGCTAGAGACACCTAGTTTTTGAGCTACCTTCTCAGCAAGTTCCTCAATAGAGGTGGATTGCGAGGAAGAGATGCTGGTAGAGCTATCTGAATCTCTGTAGATTTTGGAAAGCTCTAATTCCTCTCCTAGGTTATCCTCGATATCAATGCACATGCGTACACACTCCTCTATGGTCCTAGGGTCTTTCAAGTACACATATGATCTCAACTTTGTACTTAGCAGTCCATCTAGGAATAAAGCCACTTGTTTGGCTAGTGTGGGTAACTCTGAAACAGGACATCTCTCTAGGTATTGTCTAAACCTTCTTCCTGCAAGTCTAACCGTCTCTTGAGGGGTTTGCTTGAAGCTATGAATCAGTGAGGAAGTGACTTAGAGAATTCAATAATGAATGCCTCCAGAAGTTGGTCTATGTTCTTGAAGTGTCTCTCATTTAGTGGTTGAAACCACGTAAGGGATGTGTTCCTTAGGGTTAGACCAAAGGCATTGTACTGCGTGAATAGGTCCTCCACTTGTTCGGCTCTCAAGACTTGCCTAAATTTGGCCACATGATCGTAGGGGTCTCCGGTGCCATCGAAGTAGTTCTTCATGGACTTAACCAGCTGGGTTGGCCTCAAAGTTTTGGTGTGTTCCCTGGGCCTTGGCAAAGGAAAATCCTCAGCATTTCTTAGGTTTCATGGAACTCTAGTTCTCTCTGTTTCTTCTCTATCCGTCTCTGCTCGCATTCGTTCTCTTCCTATTGGGTTGGCAAAACTTACCTCAGGTCTTTCTCTATTCCTGTCTCTTGGAGCTCCATGAGCTTGGGATGTTCCAGCTCCTAGGTGGCCATAGGACACATTAGATCTTGGTTGGGGAAAAATAAATTCGCCCTTCCAAGTGTAAGCATGTCTACCATGTTCTGAAACCACAAAGATCCTCTCTGAAGTATTGTCTAAATAGGTCACTTTTCCTGGGCTATCCGGATCTTTGAATTCATAGATCGTGATCGTTCCTATCTCATTAGGCTGAACAGGCTTATACCTCCAAAAGGCTTCATCGGTCTCTCGGTTTAAGAGCAGGTCTATGCTCTTGTTGTCTTGGGGGATCCATTCTGGTGTGCGAATTCTAGTGAGAACTGATTTGCCTCGAGGAGTCTTAGGTTCTATACCCATGTTCCCTTGCTCTAGGTCCCCTAAGTCCGTTTTTGGGATCACATTTCCGAATTCATTTGTCCTATCTGGGTGATTGGTGACTACATATATGGTTCCTTCTTTGTCCAAGTATGCTCCATTTTCAAATTTGACTGCTGGATGTTCTAGTCCAATGGGTTGGTCAGGATTTTTAATTTGGACCACGGACCTTCCTAGGCCGTCATCATAGACGCTAGCACCTAATCGGTTGGTCCTAAGGTATTCCAGCTGCGTCTTGTAGGGGCCTTCTACCCTATGTAAGTATGGCACACCTGAACTTCCTATGGGTTTCTGTTATATGGAGCAACCCCCAAGAAGAGGTGTGAACCATCTCTTAGTTGGATAGTTAAAAGGGCTCACACATGAGTGCCATGTGGCACCCATATGTGAAGCCATGTGGGAGAGCTCACTCTTGAAGAGGGAATATCTTAAATATCTCCACGTGGCTGGGCGGTTTATCGAAGGACATGGGTCTCCATGCTCGCGTGAATACTCAGAGAAATTACCCTCGTGGTTTGTGCAAAACAGGGGCCATCATTGAGCAATAGAACATTCAGAGAAATTACCCTGGTGGTTTGTGCAAAATAGGGGCCATCATTGAGCAATAGAACATTGGTATCCGAGCCAGGGAACGGCGACGAACGCGCCATGCAATGGGAGTGTTTAGTCACGTATATCAAGGTGTCACAGGCCCGAGGACGGCGACATCAGTAGAACTCCAGCCGACTGCACACGCCAGAGAGGAGGGACTCCTCTTGCTCTCAAGCCCCTCTCTAGGATGAGAGAAGAGGCACTTTAACTTTACATATATACTCATGCCCATCACTTTATGGGATAAGAAAACTCCATTGGCAGCCATCCTGAGCCATCTTCGAAGTCACCTAATACCAAACTCAAATTGGGGAGAATTCGGTATTTCTTTGAAGGTCGAAGGGCAAATTTTATGCTATGGATTAAGACATTGGCCAAATGATGATGCATAAATGTAATATGGGCTGTGGTTATGGGATGGGGGTGTTGGATTTGATGAAATAAGCTTCCATTCCTTAGTTTTGAGCTTCTCTAAGTCTTCCATCCATGAAAATGAGGTTTTTCACTTCACATCGGTGACATACCCAACTTCTCCGCACCATAGCTTCCTCATACGATATCGGATTTCAAAAATCTTGGTCACGTTTCAAATCTACACTCCTAAGCTTCGCTTAGAAACCATCAATGTTGGATTTGGATGAGATTTGCCCCTTCAAAATCTCTCTGCAGCACTTCAGCAGGAACTAGGCGGCTACTCCCGGGCCTACTTTTTCGTCATCCAGGCTCCAAATCCACTTTTTTCACTTGGGATAGTCTCAAATTCTTGAAGTATAGGTGCTGGGCAGCAATTTGTGGACTGGCGAGGATTGTTATATCTCTAAAATTGTTCAATTTCACTCAGTTTGCCTGATTGGGGCTTTTCCCACGTGCTATTGGTGTTGTTTTGGATGGTTTATGGTGTCTAGAACCTCCCCGGACCAAGCAGACATTTCCAATTTTCTTTTGGGCCTGGTGAGGATTCAAAATCAGCATCTTGAAGCATCAAGGACCACTTGGATTTCGCTTCCGCAGCTCTACTTTGTAACAGGGAAGTGCTCTTGTGATATATTTCTCTTCTTCTTGCATATTTGAACTCTACTTCCATTCATTTTCATACACTCTAGTTAGCAAACGGGGGAAGGGAACTTAAACATGGAAACTAAAGGCAAACAAGTAGTTGAGACCACTTCTCCACCTAAAGAGCAACTAGAGGATCCTGATGCTAGAATGGAAGAAGTAGAATTAGGGCAAGAAATAGAAGAGAACTTAGGAGAGAAAGAGCCTTCACAGGAAGAGTACACTTATGAAGAGCTTATAGATGAATTTGTCACTCGTGACCAATTCATTGATTTGAAAGAGCAAACCCTTTAATTAGAGAAAGCATTGGGTAGCATCACATCTCTTATACAGCAGCTTAAGTCTCAAATGATCTCACTTGAGACTAGTGTCACCTCTTTCCTAGCTAGGAAGGAAAGAGAAAACCCTCCTATTCCTCTAGAGATTACTAGGAAAGAGACTTCTCTTCCTAGTAAGCATAAAGGAGAGAGCTCTAGGGAAGCTCCCCTCCTGAAAGACTTAAAGCCACCTATCTTTACGGGGGATGAACGAGATAGGAACAAGGATGCAATCTACACTTTTTTACAAAAG
This sequence comes from Ceratopteris richardii, assembly GCA_020310875.1. Lineage (NCBI taxonomy): Eukaryota > Viridiplantae > Streptophyta > Polypodiopsida > Polypodiales > Pteridaceae > Ceratopteris > Ceratopteris richardii. The sequence continues at coordinate 39,797,302 of CM035416.1, read as the reverse complement.
TGGCATGATTTGCATCAATTGAAGGGCACCCCACCTGAGTATCGTGTGCTAGAGGCGAGTCTCTCCCTCGGCCCGCGTGCTTATAAGTGGTGGATGAGTCTTAAGGAGGCGAACTCTATCCCTACTAACTGGACTCAATTTGAGACTCTTTTTCTAAAAGAGTTTCTTTCTGAGAATGAGGAGGAGAGGAATTGGGATGAGTGGGATAGGATTACACAGAGAGGTAGGCCTCTTTCGATCTACCTATCCCACTATAGAGAGATCATTTTGAAACTTAAGGGCTTAGATGATTTTCAGAAGACCAGAGGGTTTGTTAGGGGCTTAGACAAAGCCATAAAGAGGGAAGTCAGAAGGAATGCCTCTAAGACGTTTGAGGAGGCGATCAAATATGCACAGATATATGAGGACCATAACCGTCCTCAGTATACTCCTATGGAGACGGATCAGCCCCTCAAGCCTCTTAGTACGACTAAATTCAAGAAGAAGTTGCCTTTTGGGAAAAACAAAGTTTTTATTTAAAAACAAAGATCACAAGGGCCTAGGCTATCCACAGACCAGTTTGAGAAGGCCAAAAGAGAAAACCTGTGTTTTAGGTGCCTATCCCCTAGCCATTCACAGTGGAACTGTCCACTCAAGAAGGGGGAAGAAAAGAAGAAGGGACCAGAGTCTAGTACGGCCCCTCAAAAGGGCAAAAAGGTGGTCCACCTAGTGCAGACCCTTCCTATTCATGGCAGCTCTAGCTGCAAGGGAGTGGAGGTGATGCACGAGGATATAGAGCACACATGTTGTTTGACTCAGTCATTGTGGTCACTGCAGTTTGGACCACATGACTTAGTTAAGCTACATGGTAGTGTATACAGGACCAAGATGCGGGTCATGATAGATGATTCTACCACTCATAATTTCATAACCTATGCTTTGGTCAAGAAATTAAAGATTCCTCAGCAGCCTAGTGCACATAAATACATTGTATCTATGATGCAAGGGCAAGATAAAAGAATATGGGATACTATGGTATCCAATTTGGAAGTCAAGAAGCAAAACTATACTGATTATATGGACTTCCAAATTATGAACATGGAGAGGACAGATCTAGTCTTAGGAAGAGAGTGGCTATGGGGGTTGGGAGATACACTCAAACGCAGCTATCAAAATAACACACTCGAATTTGAAAAGAATGGAAGTAAAGCTTGTATTCAGGGAGAGACAGATGTACCTAGTGCACCTCTCATTTCATCACTAGAGTTGTATAGTCTCTGTTATTCTCAGCATGTACAGGACATGTTTTTATTGTATAGTCATGATATGGAGCATTGTACAGATAGCTCATCTGATGTATCTTTTCATGCTATGAATGTAAATATGAACAGGACTTTCTACTATTCTTTTTTGCAAGAGTGTATGGTTCAAAGTTTTAAGGATCTTATGTTTGAGTACAGAGATGTTTTTCCCACTGACTTACCTAAAAGGCTACCACCTAAGAGAGGGGACATTGACCATGCCATAGAGATTGTTACTAACACTAACCCTATTTGTAGACCACCTTATAGGCTTAGTGTTTCTCAGCATGAGGAGGTTGAGAAGCAATTGCAGGATTATTTAGATAAGGGCTTCATCAAACCTAGTAACTCACCATGGGCATCGCCAATGCTCCTAGTTAAAAAGAAAGATGGCTCTATAAGACTATGTATAGATTATAGAGCACTTAATAAGGTAACTATCAAAAATAGATTTCCAATGCCTAGGTTGGAAGATCTATTTGATCAGTTACATCAAGCTAGGTATTTTACCAAGCTTGATCTTAGATCAGGATATCACCAGATCAGGATTAGGACAGAGGATGTCCCTAAGACTGCCTTTAGGACTAGATATGGGCACTATGAGTTTTTGGTGATGCCCTTTGGTCTCACCAATGCTCCTTTCACTTTCATGAAACTCATGAATAGTGTTTTACGGCCTTATCTAGGGCGCTTTGTGATAGACTTTTTGGATGACATTCTGATCTATAGTGTATCAGAAGAACAGCACTTGGAACACTTGAGGAAAGTATTTCAAGTGCTAAGGGAAAATTCGCTCTTTGCGAAGGAGTCAAAGTGTGAATTTTTCAAGATAGAGGTTAGATACCTTGGGCATATAGTCTCCCAGAATGGAATCCGGATGGATCCTAAAAAAGTAAGGGCTATTATGGAATGGCCATATCCACGGAACCTGGAAGAGCTGCAAATCTTCCTTTGTTTATCAGGTTTCTATCGAAGATTCATTAAGAATTATGCCAAGATTGTTGTCCCGATGACGGAACAGCTTAAAGGGAAAGGGAAAGCCTTCCATTGGGGAGACGAACAGAAGCAAAGTATGGAGAAGTTGAAAGTAGCGATTGCTACAACTCCACTTTTACACATAGCAGATCCCAACAAACCATTTGTGGTTGAGACGGACGCGCGTGACTTTGCCATAGGAGCGGTTTTAGTACAGGATGGTCGACCAGTAGCTTTTGAGAGCAAGAAACTAGAACCGGCTCAAAAGAATTACTCCGTCTATGAGAAGGAGTTGTATGCAATAGTCCATGCTTTGAAGAAGTGGCGTCATTATTTATATGGTTCCAAAGTCATGATAGTGTTTGATCAAGAGAGCACTAAGTAGCTCTCTAATCAAACAGACCTTAAAGGTCGTAAGGCCCGATGGGCAGAGACCCTTCAAGAGTTTGATTATGAGCTTAGGTATAGGAAGGGAAAGTTTAATGTAGTGGTTGATTCACTTAGCCGCATGTCTATGCTCAATGGACTGAGTTTTACTCAGATCACTAGTGAGCTACTTGAGTCCCTTAGAGGAAAATGTAGGCTTGATCCTACATATTCCGAGATTTGGGAGGCCATAGAGAATGGGGATCGTGATATATGGGTTTCCAGTGAGGATGGAGTATCGACGGGTACTCAAGAAGGATTCAAGTGGAAGAATTACAGTGTCCATGATGGATATCTGTTATATAAAGGTAAGGTGTGTGTCCCTAGAGATACTGAGATGAGACGACATGTTTTATATGAGTGTCATGACACCTAGTGTGGGACACCCAGGAGTTAACAAAACTTATGATCTTGTTAAGAGGCAGTTTTATTGGTCTGGACTTCATAAGGATGTCCTAGAGTATGTGCTTAAGTGCAATAAATGCCAAGTCAACAAAGCTGAGAGGTTGAGGATTGGAGGACTACTCCACCCATTGGATATTCCTAATGGGAAGTGGGAGAGTATCTCCATGGACTTTATAGTCGGATTACCTAAGACACAGAGAGGGCACGACTCAGTCTGGGTAATTGTGGATAGGTTAACCAAAATGTCTAGGTTTATTCCAACACGTACTACAGTGAAGACACCAGAGTTGGCTAGACTTTTTGTGGAGAACCTATACCGGTTATATGGTCTTCCTTTAGACATAGTTTCCGATCGGGATAGGAAGTTTACTAGCCACTTTTGGAGAGCGTTCTTCAAAAGGTTGGATACGAAACTTAGCATGAGTACGGTCAAGCATCCACAGTCGGATGGGCAAACAGAAAGGGTTAACCAAATCCTAGAGGATATGCTTCGAGCATATGTGAATGAAAGGCAAACTAATTGGGAAGAGTACTTACCTATAGTAGAGTTTGCATATAATAGTGCCAAGCACTCTTCCATTGGGCATAGTCCATTTATGCTTATGTATGGGTTTCAGCCAAGAGCTCCTTATGCAGTAGGCTTGCAGAATGAAAAAGTTCAAGCTGCAAAGGACTTCTTGGAAGAGATGAACGATATGCTTAGGCTTGTTAAGGACAGCATTAGGAGACCTCAGGATAGAGCTACAACCTATGCTGAACCTCAAAGGAGAGATATCAACTTTGAGGTAGGAGAGGAGGTCTATCTTAGAGTTCCATCTAGGTCTCAAACCATGAAGACGGGACCTTGTCCAAAACTATCTCCTAGGTATTGTGGACCTTTCCAAATACTTAAGAGAATAGGAAAGATGGCTTACCAGCTCCAACTTCCAGAGAATAGTCAAATCCATCCAGTATTTCATGTTAGCTGGCTTAAAAAAAGGTTGGGTGAATCCGACAACCTCATTCCAGATAGTGAGGTAGTAGAGCCTATCTCTGTTCAATCAATTCCACATGAGCCTGAGAGCATACTACGCACTCGAGAGAAACGGATGAGAAGTCACTTGTATAAAGAGTGTCTAGTAAAGTGGAAAGATAGTTCAGAAGATAGTGCCACATGGGAGCGGGTTAGCACTCTTCAGAGACGGTTTCCCAGTTTTAAATTACCTTCTCAAGAGTCTTCTTAAGGGCAAGGATATGGGGAAACAACACAGAGACAGGACCATGTATTTTTATACATGGGGATATAGTGGGAGTGGAGGTTTTATTATTTCCCTCTTTCTATCAGACCTTCCAATACCATTTTTGAGGACAAAAATGGAACTAAGGGGAAGGAAATGTTATATGGAGCAACCCCCAAGAAGAGGTGTGAACCATCTCTTAGTTGGATAGTTAAAAGGCCTCACACATGAGTGCCATGTGGCACCCATGTGTGAAGCCATGTGGGAGAGCTCACTCTTGAAGAGGGAATATCTTAAATATATCCACGCTGTCGGGATGAAATCCCGCAGGGAGTGTGCACTGATTTTTTTCAAAAGTTCATTGTTTTATGAGTTTTGTGTGATGTTTTGACTGATGAAGGGGTATATTTCATGCATAAATTGGCAGAATTGATTGACTGTGCGATGCGGAAACATGTTTGAGATGTATGTTAGACCTGTGTGTAAACGAAACTGACATTAGACCCATGAAAACTTTAGGTTTGACCCTTGAAACTGATTGGAAACACGAGTTTACCCCATGAAAACTGGACTTGAACCCTTGGAAACCCTTGGATTCTAGGTCTGGATTGTAAATAAACTGTTAAATTGACGAGTTGGAGTTAATTATGACCAAATCCCTAATTTTCCCGATCGAAATTTCTAGGTTAGACCCCTGGAATTTGCGCTTATCCTAGGTCAAACCCCTAGGTTAATTAAATTTGTATATACACAGTGTGAAACCAAAACTAAAAATAAAAAGGAGAAAATCAAAAATAGAATCAAGAGATGGGATTTTCCAAGAATAGTAAGTGAACATGCATGGTCGTCTGAAATTGGAAAGTTGAGTAGGGAGGTTGGAAACTTCTAGATAAACGTCCCAAGGAGAGAAGGATGGGGGAGCCTATAAATAGAGGACCAAGCCTCATTTGTTTTTTCTCGTTGATCTTCTTGGTGCGTCTACTCTGCAGGTATGCTTTCTTATCCTCCTCTTATTCATTTTTGCTTATTCATGTTCATTAGTTTGCATGAGAGAGAGAGAGAGAGCCTGGCAGAGATGGAATTGGTTGACGCCTAGGCATATGGGCAGAGAGAGAACTTGGCGGCTGTTAGCAGAGTTGAACCCGGATCGTAGAGAGTAGTGGAGAGAGAGAGTTGAGGCGTTTTTCTTCAATTCACCGCACACAAAGGGACGACCCATAAGGCTATAGAATCTGCGTGGTCTATAGAGAGAGAACCAATTGGTCTTGCGTGTCGGAGAGGAAAACGGCACCGCTGTGGTAGTGAGACTACGTCAGACATTTGACTACCGGCTACTTGCGTGATGGCGGGCATTGGCGGCTGAGACGGAGGAGAGAGAAAATATTGGCCGCCAATTTAGAGAGAGACGGTCGACTTCTGTAGCAGATCTGAACACTGTCGGCGAGGTGTCACAGAGAGAATGAGACGCGTGGCAGAATTCGATGGCTATGACTTGTGCGCCCTCGGGAGAGAAAGAGAGTCACACACTCATGGATGTAGGTATCCGGAAGGAAGGGATGGAGGGCGCTTCAGATCTTGGATCCCCAGAATTTGGCGAAGGTTTATCTAGAGAGAGGGAGGAGAGATATGATAAGTCGCTTGCACGCTGAAGGGAGAGAGAGACATGTCGTGTGGCTGTTGGAGGTGAATCAGAGAGAGAGGGCAGTCGTGTGCTACTGACGCACGGAGAGAGAAATACTTGGCAACGCCCAAATATTTGGAGGCGGAGATTTTCGACAGAGAGAGAGACATGTGGAAGAGCTGCTCATGGGCTTGTCACGCGACGATGAGAGAGACGGATAACAGCACACAATTGGCGGCAGAGAAAGAGTGGATGGAAAGATTTCGGGAGAGAGCACTCTGAGCTGGCAGAAATCACGATTAGAGAGAAGAGAGAGATTTGCAGGAGAGCGAACAATCTGGCGGCAGAGCATGGATTGAGAGAGAGAAAAAAAAGTGGAGAGAGAGAGGTCAATAGATAATTAAAATTAGATGTGCGCTCTTCTGTTGGATGATCGTCTGAAGCACCTTGCACAGCTACAACATTGTCCGCTTGGTTTAGGATGGAACTTTAAGAATAATGTTGCCACGCTATCAAGATTAAGTTAAGATGTGCATTTTATTGATGAAGAAGACACTCCAGGATCCAAAAGTACCTATGGAAGCAACGTTGGAATCTTGTGAAACTCTCATGGGTCAAGACTAATGATTCGACATATGATAAAGTCCCAAACGTATGCCATGGTGGTTTATAATTGAAAGAGTATTTATACATAATCTTTGGCGTGTGGCACAGTCACATAGGACTCACTTCATTCGTGGGTATGAGTAGTAGCTATCATATTTGGAATATTATAAGAGCCTTTCATTAGAGTCCTTTCAACAAAGTATCATTCTGAGCTAAATCATACTTAATCAATATTGATAAAGAAAAGAAACTAAGTCATTTATGCGCTCACTCTAATTTCAACTTTATGTCGGACTATACATTTGTTTTCCATAGATGGAAATAAGAACTTTCAGGTAAAGAAATCAAGGCATAATGAGTGTGATTTATTCAATGGTACTAGTTCCTCGTTGATCTTCTTGGTGCGTCTACTCTGCAGGTTACTGTGTGATCAGAGATTATTGTGAATTTTGAAGTAAAGAGCTACAAAGTGAGACTTAAAGAAAAGCTTGGATCGAAGAAAAGTGAAGAAAAGATTAAATCGCAAAGACCAAAAGACAAAGATCGAGGGTGACTTCCTGCACTGTAGCGGGAGGCCTACATCATATCCAGCCGATCCGCACTATAGCGACGGCATTTATTTGTATTTATCTATTCCACACTGTAGCGGATTTTTGTATCGCGGACCCGCACTGTAGCGGGCATCACTGTATCATTCAGATTTTATTGTATCATCGAGTTTGTATACACACCGACCCAGTGATTTCGAGAATCAGTGCTGTATCTGATTTGTCTCTTTCCCGATGCCTACGGTCGTGTACGCACGCACGTCTCGACACTTCCGAGGGGCAAGGGGCCCTACGAGGATCGCGCACGCTCCAGAGAGCACAGGTGAGGCGCCCAGCGCGCAGACGCCGCTCGTAGGACAGCGGGAACGGCGCACCAGAGAGGGGCCTGATCCAACCCCACGCACCGGCTTCCCGCCACGACCTCCTTCTTCCCGACACCTGAACCCGACGTGAAGCGAGGCGGTTGCCCGGTGATCCTCGATACGCCACCCACTCCTTGAGGAAAGAGACAAGAACCTCAGCATCAGACAGAGACTCCAGGTACTAGCATTTCAAGTTATTGGAAATTTTGCATTGCTTCACATACACTGCTGAAACAGAAAGATTGTCTTGCTGCTTGAGTTTGAGCATCCACACTTTGCATTAGTTTAGTCCATACGTGTGTGAATTTTTTTCCCGCTTAGATTAGGGATTTGCTGATTTCTAGCTTAGACAAAACGTTAGAAAACATTAGAAAATTCTCATTGAAAGAGGGGAAAATACATTGAAATCTTGGGAATCGAAGAGAGGACAGTTCGACTAGACTTTGGCCTAGGCAAATCAGAGAGCTTAGACTGACCTTTACCTCTTGGCTCGTGACTCATCAAGCCTCTTCTCTGATCTCTACTCAGAGCTTAGAGAGATAGTTGAACCACTTACACTGGACCTTGTGCTACATTCTAGGACAGAGCAGAGAAGAGAGATGGAGGATATATTCAAGGAAATGGTAATAGAGAAACAAGGGGCCCGCGTAGTCCAAGCGGTATTGAGAGAAAAAGGAAAGTTTACAGGCTTGAACGTAACCGAGTACCTAGATGTTTTTGAGGAACAGGCACGGATTTATGGTCTATCCGAGGATGTGTTTACACATTACTTCACACGGGTAGTATCAGGATCCATTTTAGCCCCTATTACAGCACATATAGCAAAGCCTTAGGCCGAATTCAGAAAAGAATTGCATAAGTTGTTTTATTTGGAAGATTTTTCCCAACACAGTAGAGAAGGGTTCTTGCGGTGGATAAGCTCTCGGAAGCCCACTACATCCCTCACTCAACTTTTGAATGAGTTCTTGAGAAGATATGAACAACTTCCACAGGCCGATTTAGATGCTTTGAAACCTGATCTAGTTATATCTTTCCTTAGGATCTTAAGTCTTGAAGATAGGACTGAGGTCGAAAGGAGGATTGAAGAGCCTGGGAAGAGATTTGGATTGACAGAAGATTGGGGTGTAGTGAGGAGAGAGGTAGAAGCGGTTGCCCAAATGAGGCAACGCCAGGCGGTGTTATACGATAGACCTGCAGTGGTAACACCACAACCGCCTAGGGAAGCTCCACTTTCGGCAATTCCGAATATGCCTACAACGTCAGCTTTTGCTAATGTTGCATCCACTTTGCGATCGCCAATGGAGCTACAGGTTGAGATTCTCAGTTGACAGATAGAGAATCTTATTACGATGCAAGCGTCTATGTCAAAAGAAATGGCGAGTATTCACAATAAAGTTAATTCTATGGGATATCAGGACCCCACTCCTCCTCAGGCGAGTACGAGTTATGCAGATACATTACAGAGAGGCACTATGCCCATTCCAAATATGCAAGGCTTGGTGTAGCTCAAGCGTAAGCACCACCTCCTTTACTTGTCAATCCGCGGAGACGTGAGGACCGGTATGAAGACCACGAGCAAGTGAAGGCACAAGTGCGTGAGTGAAAGCACACAAACATGCACACACATACACACACACACGCACAAAGTAAGATCAAAGAGAGGAACAATGGAAAGCTTAGATTGCAAAAGAGTTCTCTTGAAAAAGTTCTATTCTCTAACAAGCCAACCCCAAAAATGAGCTCTCTAGCTCTTTTTATAGTTTTTTGACTAGTTTTGGTCCTGTTCAGACCTAGTGTCCGGCCTAGTTAAAAATTAGGTTCCAAGGCTTATTTGAGGGCTCAAACAAAGTCTAAAAATTATGAAAATTGGTACAATGGTACTTCTAATACTCCTCAAGCTCGAGGACTCCTCGGCTTGAACAAAATGGAGTTACAAAAAATAGATAATGGTATTTACAATGGTTTTTAGTGATGAAAATCACTATTTTTGTAGGGGATTCTTCTGAAAATTTGACATACACTTCTTGGAGCTCCCTACTTGCTCCCTTTCCTTGTGTGTCCACCTTTTGATGTGCTTCCATGCTTTGTCCTTGACTTTGAGCTTCAACACTCCCCCCCCTCTCGAGTCTGTCGTCCCTGACAGACCCTTGTTGGAAGGGCTGTTCCATGTAGTGCTTTGAGAGGTGGTGTCCATCCGTTGTATGAGCTGGTTCCTTGGATTCCAGCAAGAATGTGTCGTTGTGAGCTTTCAAAACTGCAAGTTGCTCAAAAGAGGTTGTCAAGAGTGATTTGGAGCAACTACTGGCTTCAATTTGCTTCCGAGATATGGATGTTGTTCCCATAACGTCCGCTAGCTCTTCCAAAGATGATGTTGAGAGCAGTCATGCCAACTACTCATAACCCATAATGAATGATGGGTAAGTGTGTTCGTGCCTGGGTTGAAAAAAGTATGTGCCTTGTGCACGGCCTTGTAATGTAGCCCTATGCATGCTTACTTGGAAAATGCATTGGAAGAAGCATGGTGCAAAAATTGCGGGTCTTGAGCTAAGTGCTCAAGGGTATGCTGACGAAGAGGTTTCCTAAACTATCATGGTTATGGTGTTTCCAGAGTAAAGATACTTACCATGGAGAAGGTTGATGGATGTTTGTCTCTTCGTGTTGTACACTCGGCCTTTGGGATGGAACATTGTTGATGAATGTCCATGTTGATTGTCCACTGATGAGATCTTTTGAGTGGTGGATCTCCTCTCCTCTTTTCAAAGCAACATTTGTCAAATACTGAGAATTGAATTTCTTTATATTCCTTGGCAAGCAACATCGGGTAACTACACCAAGCTGAGTTTCACATATTCTCTTTAGCTCACCATATGCAGGAGTCTTCTCCTCTAGAACTTCCCTTTGCAGATATCTCCTTGGATGCTCTGGTACATGAAGTAGTTAAGCATCACTCAAGTTGCGGACCTTCAAGCTCTTCATTCCTACCATGGTAAGAGAAAATCATAGTTGTAGATGCCATGTTCATGCCAAATGCTTGTCATCTACCAGATAAGGCAGCAATAATCTCACTGCTGGCCGAGACACACTTCTATCCAAATTGATAAATGCCTAGTAATCAACAGTTCCACCTTCAACTAAGCATGACTCATTCATGTTTCATAAGACAAACCTGGGAACAAGCTCTCTCCCGCTTTTCGTTCTCCCCTTTCTTTTTTTTCTTTTTTTTTTTCTTTTTTTTTTTCTTTTTTTTTTTGAGGAACAGGGATATCACAAAACAAGAACACAAAATTTAGTATCAATAGAAATATTTGACATATGTCACTGTGCTCTTGTGCGTGGGATTCTCAAGTGTGTCTATGCACGGCCGTGTAATGTGGCCCTATATTAATGCATACTTTGGAAATGCATGACCTGAATGGTGCAAAAGATAGGGCTGTGCAAGGAGCACATGGTTGTTGCTCGTTCGAGGCTTTCGATGTTATATGTGGAGGTTGATGCCGACCTTGGTGGAGGTATCCATTGAGTCTCGAATTGATGTAATCCTCCTTATTGGAGTCCATTTTAGAACATCATTTGGCACTGTAGAGGTCACTTCAGGCGTCTTTCTCTTTGGATGCTTTCTGAACTGTGGTATCCAGTGTGGTTCACGCTTTGGTTCGGTGGAGGCTACTTGTACTTTTGGCTTCCAAACCCATATCCTTTTTGCGTGTCTTCCTACTAATGTTGAAGAGCTGATTTGATCTTCCTTTGGTCTCTGTACGTGGTTCTTACCCTTTTCTCTTTTTGGCCTCTTTGTTGAAACCTTTTGCATGTGGGAGAACAAAGGTTGTTGTGGATGTAGGAGCTTCTTAGGTACCCACATCTGTAATTGCCCTTGTTGAGCTGCAGCTAACTTCTTAGGCACCCAAACTTGTTGGATACCTTGTGATTGAGCTTGTCTGAGCTGCTTCCTTCGTCTTCTGGCCTGGTTGGTGTGCATGGATGGGATTTGTGGGGGCAAGGCTGGTGGTTGCTCTCCTTTGCGTACCCATATCTGCTTCATGCTCGGAATTGCTTTTTTATCAAATGGTGTCTTTCTATTTGATGTAGCAGTTGTCGTGAACGGTTGTGTTTGCTTGTGTGGTGGACTCACTACTGTGGCTACTTGATTCTTTGGAGAAGAAGAAAGATCCACCCGCCTTCGAACCTGGTCTTCCACGATTGACTCCTTCTGCATCATAGAGCTTTTGACACATACAACATCTTCTTTCATATGATTAGTCTTGGAAGAACTAAGAGAGTGTGTGGTGCCATGATTTAGGAGCATGCAGTTCTCTAATTCTAATGTAATGCATTGTTCATGTACCCAAACTTGAAGAATTTGACTTCTTAGGTTTAAGTTAACTGCATGGTCATAGATCCAATCTTGACCCAAGACAAGTGGTTCTGTAAGGTTCTCATCTTGACATACTAGCGCTTTGACTTTCATTGGAACATCTTGAAGGTAGATGGGAAGTTCCACCTCGCCCAAACAAGGGGTTTTCACACCTCCCAATCCTATGAGATAAGCTTCTATGGGATTGATGTTCAACTGCAAGTCTTGGCAATAGGAAAGTCTAACTGCACTACTTGCTGCACCTGAGTCAATCAATGCTTTCACCGGTCCTTGCACCCTTCCCTTGTCCTATCTCTATGGTCACAAAGGGTCTTCGGTCAATGACCTGAGAAGTCGCTATGCCTGACTTTTGACACATATCCATGTGATATTTTGGGGCTTTTGAGTTGACATCTAGGCCTAATCTCCTTAACTTATTTCGCCTAATACGCTCTCTGGCCTCTACCTGTGCTTCTTCTCTCACTCTTAACTCTTCTTCTTTTCGCTTCTTAGCAGTGTTGAGTCTCATTAGCATATCCTCAGTAAGAGGTTCTTGATATAGCTTGACTCTACAGCCACTAATATATTTTGGCAAGATATCTCCTTCTAGAGTGGCCAACTGAACTGCACCACTAGTGGAAATTCTATTAATGATCATGGGTCCGTATCCTCTTTTTTCCAACTTACGGGCATGTTGTTTTAGTGTGTATACCAACACTAGATCTCCCTCTTTCAATCCCTTATCCTTGATGTGTGCATCAAAGTATGCCTTTTGCCTCTTCTTTGCAGCGTAGATGCCTGCTGCCGCTCGTAGCCTCGTCTCACCCAAGCGTTCGAGATCAAAGATCCTAGAGGACAATTCATGCCCATTCCACTCATACTCTTGTGCTACTTTTAAGGCAGGGATTAAGAAATCGAATGGTAGCACAGCGTTCTGTCCGAAGACCATCTGAAATGGGGTGGCGTTGAGTACCGTTTTGTAGGCAACTCGATAAGCCCAAGCAGCATGATGAAGTTGTTTGTCCCAATCAGAGCATTTATTATTTACCAGTTTTGTCAATACGTTACAGAGGATCTTATTGGTACTCTCGGCTTGTCCGTTAGCTTGTGGGTGATAGGGGGCAGATTTCTTATGTATCACCAAGAATTCTTGGAGAAGATTTTCAATGACTTCATTCAAGAAGTGTGTGCCTCTATCGCTCACCAACTCTATTGGTAGTCCATATCTCGTGAACACATTCTCGAATAAGAACTTAGCCGTAGTCTGAGCATCATTCTTTGTTGTGGCTTTGACTTCTACCCACTTTGTAAGGTAATCTGTGGCTACAATGATGTACTCTGCATGGGAGTTTCTAGCTGGGGGGTTAATAGGACCTATGAAGTCTATGCCCCACTTCGAAAATGCACGTCCTCCCATCATTGGCCTCAAGGGCATCTCGTCTTTTCTAACTGGATATTGTGCACGTTGGCATGTGTCACATTTCTTCACATAGGTATGTGCATCCATATGAAGAGTGGGCCACCAAAGTCCTGAGAATAGAATGGTCTTGATCACTCGGTCAGGACCAAAATGTCCACCTGCAACACCGCTGTGTGCAGTTTCTAGAACGCACAGTCTTAAGTAACCATCTTTGCCTCTTCGGTATAGGTTGTCTCCTACTAGGGCATAGCCTTGAGCCTCTTGCTCCATGCTTCTTCTTCTTGCTAGACTAGCCTCTTTGGGTAATCTTCCCGATCTCATAAACTCTACCAATGGAGCACTCCAATCTGGAATTAATGACACTTGATAAAGGGTCGCATGCTCCACTGGGGGTCTCTCTCTGCACCTTGGACAATTCTTAATCCACTCATGTATTTCTTTGTCCATGCTAGGCCAACACACTCCTAAACGCTTTAGATTCTGCAATGTTCGTTGTTTAGAATAGTGATTTCCTAGCATTCCTTCATGGGCTTGTTGCAACCAACTACTATGTTCATCATCCTCCACACAACAAGCTAATACACCCTCAGTATCTTGTTTGTACATGCTTCCTGCTAATATGTGATATTTTTGTGATTTTACAATTTCTTCTTGTGATGTTTTCACATTCTTATTTGCAGGGCCAAAGGTTAGGACTGGTACCAACTTATTTGCCCATTTAGGAACAACTTCTAAATTGAACAGATAAGCATCGGGTAATTCGTCAGACACTCCTTGCGGTGACTCTCCTGAAGTGATGCGAGAAAGGTGATCTGCCCGAAGGTGGGTTCTACCTTTCCTGACAACAACTTCAAAGTCATATTCCATTAGTAAGAGGAACCATCTTACTAAGCGTCCAGTATTGCAAGGTTTATTGACCAAATATAACAAAGCTTGATGATCAGTGAAAAACTTGAACTTGTTGGCCAATAAATAGTGTCTAAACTTCTTCACAGCATATACCATGCCTAAGCCCTCTCGCTCAGTTGTGGTATAGTTCCGTTCAGCTGTAGTGAGCTGTCTACTAGCATATGCTATGGGCAAATCTAAGTTTCCTTCACTTGTGGGTTGTGCTAGCACACATCCTATGGCATGATTGGATGCATCCACATGGACATGGAATGGTTTATTCCAATCAGGAGTGGTGAGTATTGGTGCCGTGCACAAACGTTTCTTCAGTTCGTTGAAAGAATTCTCACATTCGTCGTTCCACTCAAAATTAGACAACAAGGCATAAAGGGGTCTAGCTATGATCGCGTACATGTGGATAAACCTACGGTAGTATCCACAATGGCCCATAAAGGCTTGTACCTCTTTAATATTCCTTGGCCTTGGTAGCTCCGCTATGGCTCGTACCTTATCTTCATCTGTTGAGATTCCATTCTTAGAAACAATATGACCTAAGATTTTACCTTGATGCACCATAAACACACACTTTTCTGGGTTCAGACACACACGATATTCTCTACACTTGTTCAAGATTTGTCTGAGCTCAGGGATGTGAAACCTTCTTTCTTGGGAATGAGCACATAAATCATCCACATACACTTCTAAGCTCTTTCGCAAGAATTCTTTGAAGACATGACACATGAGCCTTTGGAATGTTGCAGGTGCATTGGTGAGCCCAAATGGCATCACACGAAATGCAAAGATTCCCCACTCTGTAGCAAAAGCTGTTTTGTGTTGATCTTCTGGGGCAATGGCTACTTGATTGTAACCTGAAAATCCATCAAGGAAGCTATAAACTTCCTTGCCTGCAACACGCTCCAATAGGTGTTCTATGATTGGAAGTGGATAACTATCTCTAATCGTAGCGGCATTAACTTTTTTAAGGTTAATACACACTCGCAACTTCCCGTTCTTCTTGGGTACCACAACAATGGGGGACACACATTTGGTATGCTCAATCTCATAGATGAATCCAGCTTCAATCAACCTATCAATTTCTTCTTTTATTTTGGCTGCATAGGTATCATTATATGTGTAGGGCTTCTGTTTGGTGGGCTTAGCATCAGCAGTCATGGGGATAGTATGAGAGCAAATTCTTGGATCTACCCCTTTCAAGTCTCTATAGTGCCATGCAAACACATCCCTATATTCCCTTAATAGAGCTATGAGCTCCATTTCTTCTCTTGCACTTAGGTCATCTCCTATATATGTGCATCTCTCTTCGTTCTCTTCAATGGTCACTACAATCTTCTTGGTCTTTTCTTTATTATCATATGATTCTCCTATGATGGCCTCTCTCTTAGGCATTCGTACCAAAATTTTGCGGTCGTCAACTTCATATTTCTTGAAGTTTTCTGGTACTTCAAACAATGATTCCTCCTCTTCTTGTTTCACTGCTTTTCTTTTCTTTTTCTTTTGACTACTCTCACTTCCATCCTTTGAGTTTATTGTTTTAATACTTGTGAGAGGTTCTTCTTCTTTCTGGGTGAACACTCCTATATCTTCTAGATAGTGCTGCTCTGAGTTAAAGCAACTATCCATCACAATAGACTCCAGATCATCGTCATTCTCTTCTTCTTCTATGACATCACTAGGGTCACATTCTTCTAGCAAGGGCTGACACATGAACACTGAGATATCATAACCCTCCTCATCACAATGAGGTGTCCATTGTTCTTATTGACGGCAATGTCCATGGTGGCTAAGATTTCTGGCCAGCCATGAGGCTCAAATTCCTCATCTGGAAAGATCATCGGTGCGTAGGCTGGGTCTCTAACTGGTCTATCTCCTAGCGAAGTTCCTTCTTCTCTTGCCTTTAAACGTTTTTCCTCTTCCTTTGCGACCTTGCACATCCACAAATGAGTATCTTCATGCAGCCATGATGGATCAGGTGAACTTTCAGAATGCACAGAGATGGAATCTTCTTTCGCTTTGTGGATAGAATTCCAGTGTAGGGGTGGTACATCTCTGAAGGTGTAATCCTTCAAATTGACCTTGGTGGTGACCCCTAAGTGCTGTAAGTACAAGGAGTTAGTTCCCCAATCCTGTACTATTTGCAATTGTCATAGGAAGGGTCTTCCTGGGATCATCTCATAGACATTATTTTTCTCAAAGTCACATATAGCAAATGTGTGCTCAAACTCTACATCACAAGTGGTTAGAGTGATCCCTTCTAGCAATCCTAGAGGTCTTTCAAAATGACCATCAGCCATTTGAAGCTTCATTCTAGTTGGTCTTAATGTGGGCTTGCCCCATTGCTTCCACAAGGAGGTGGTCGCAATAGCAACACCAGCACCTGAATCTATGATTGCTTTGGTTGTGTAACCTTGGTAGGTGATTGGAAGATAAGTATTACCTTCTTCACCCTCACACATGTCCCCTATTTTGTCTAGAGGTATCTCTGGTACCCTTTGCTTGGAGCCTGCTTTTGGCATGTTGGAATCAAGTTCTGGAACCTGATCCTTCACATGATTCCAAAGCTCAGGTTTTGCTTTGAGCAGCTCTTCTGCAGTGAGATGACACTGAACCTTAGTGTTCTTCACGACATCCGTGTTCCTTGGAACCACTGAGTCTTCATTTCTTACTAGTATTGTGGGAGCTCTAATCTGGAGAGATTCAGATTCCCATGGGTCTGGAAATTGAGGCAGTTCTTCTAAGGTATTAGATTCAAAATCTAACCTTTCGTCTTCTTGTTGTTCTGCTTCATCTCCGTAAATAGATAGAATGTCTTGGGGAAATTGATCATGAAGATCATCAATCTCAGGAATAGGAGGGGAATTACCCTTCTCCTTGGCCCATTTCTCTTCTTGTATTTCCCGCAAGAATTCTTGAGAGTACTGTTGAATTGAAGGAGGTATTCCTGGATCCGTGGAATTAGGAACATAAGCTCCCATTGGTGGTGAGCTTCCTCTTTCAATAACTGGTTGAGCCTGTGGAGGTAAAGAGACTTGTGGTTTGTTTACCAACTGCTCTAATCTTTCTAGTAACCCTTGGAAATGCAAATCTGGTTTGACAGAGTTTGTCTGATTGAACTTTTGACTAGTCTCAAGTATAGCTTGAGCTTGTTCTACCATTTTCATGCACATTTTCATTCGTTCAATCTCTAAATCCGCTCTAGGGTAACTCTTGTCTAGATTTGCAGCTGTAGGCCCTTCTTGAAGTCGAGCCTCGTAGGCTTTGAACATCATGTCCAAGCCTTCTGGGGTTGGATCTGCAAGAACAGACCCTGGTTGTGGTCTATTTACAATGGGTGGTGGGGTGGGATGAGGTGGAGTGGATGGAGTTTCGGCATGCGAGGGGCTTTGAGATGCAATGTCTTCTATTTTTGTTTTCGCTTCTTTTAAGCTTTCTTCTAGTTCCGATAACTTTTTATTCCACTTGCGATTGGCCTTCTCTCTGGTATCCTTCCATGTTCTTGTTTTCCTCTTACTAGGCTCTCCCGATTCACTCGACTCTGATTGTTCTACTGGTTTATCCTGTTTTAAGGCTTGTGCTCTAGTGACAGCTTGTATAGGAGCCACATTGCTACTACTTGAACTTGAATCTGCCACTAAGCCTAATACATTAATGGGTGTAATCTTGGGTGCGCTGGAGGGGTTTCTTGGACAATCTCTAGGGAGATGGTCTTTGCCACAATCAGGGCAAAAAGCCTGTATTGTGATAGCCTGTCCTTGACTCGGAGATGATGGGTGGGGACAGTCACGAATGAAATGATCACCTTGACATCTAAAACAAGATCCTCTAGGGGCTTGTGGTCTCATTTGTCTCAATTGGGGCCTAGGGTTAGGATTTGTGTACATGACATTGGAGTATTCTGGCTCCCAATTTTGCTCCATAGGTGGTGCCTCATATTGATACGAGTAAATCTCACTATGTTCAGGTGACTCTGTGTAATACGCATGTGGACTACCTTCATGGGAGTAGTCTGAACTATGAGCATGAGAATCATTATCTGGTATCAATGGGGTTAGGGGCACCAATGCTCTATTTGGATTTCCCTCTCCCACAGCATATTTGACTGGAATCACGTTGGCTGGAGCTGGTGGTTGGTTTCCCAAGATAGGTTGTGGCCTATATGGTACCTGATATTGCTGTTGTGGTCTATAATATGGCTGTTGGTATTGGTTCTGATACCTACCTTGTGGGTAAGGTTGCTGCTAATTCTGTCTAACAGCCTGCCTATTGTAGGGACAATCTTGAGCCGTGTGGTTTGTGTATTTTCTCTCAATAGTGCAATATGGAGCATTCCTTTCTCTAATGTTTTGGTTTTGCATTGGGCATACATTAGCCATGTGGTCGCCCCCACAAGTCTAACACCGATTCACTGGAGTGACTCTCTATGTTTGTTTATTTTGGACTCCCAGCTTCTTGGCAACTTGCTCAGCTATCTCTTCTATTTCTGTGGAGATCTTTGAAGTATGACTAGTAGAACTATCCGAATCTTTGTAGAGTTTGGACAATCCTAACTCCTCACCCAAGTTATCTTCTATGTCGATGCACGTCCGCACGCACTCTTCTATGGATCTAGGCTCTTTCAAGTACACATATGATCTTAATTTTGTGCTCAGTAAGCCATCTAAGAACAAGGCCACTTGTTTAGCTGGTGTGGGTAACTCTGGAGTAGGGCATCTTTCTAGGTACTGTTTGAACCTTCTACCTGCTAGTCGCACTGTTTCTTGGGGTGTCTGCCTGAAACTGTGGATCAGGGACGATGTGTTATGCCTGATACCACTCTTGGAAAATTCTACAATGAATTCGTCTAGCAGTTGACCTATATCGCGATAGTTGCGACTACTCAGTGGTTGAAACCAAGCCAAGGCAGTGCCCTTAAGAGTCAAACCAAATGCCTCGTACTGGGTGAACAAGTCCTCAACCTGTTCAGCTCTTAACACTTGTTTGAACTCGGCCACATGATCATAAGGATCTCCTGACCCGTCAAAATAATTCTTCATTGCCTTGATCACTTGAGTGGGTCTAAGGGTTCTTGGGTGCTCTCGGGGTCTAGGCAATGGAAAATCATGTTCATCTCTTTGTTGCCTATGTGCTTGATGTCTCTCTCTTTCAGGTCTTTCATTTTCAAATCCTGATCTATTCCTGCCTACGGTGTGTGCAAAACTTACCTCAGGTCTCTCTCTAGCTCTTTCTCTCTGAGCTTCATGAGCGTGGGATGATCCTACTCCTTGGAGGCCATGGGAAACATTGGATCTTGGTGGGGGGAAAATCAATTCATTCTTCCAAGTATATGCATGTCTATCATGTTCTGTTACCAAGAATATCTTCTCTGATGTGTTATCTAGGTAGACAACTTTGCCTGGTATCTCAGGATCTTTGAATTCATAGATGATAACTATGCCCAACTGGCTAGGTAGATCTGGCTTGAATCTCCAAAAGGCTTCCTCTGTTTCTCTATTCAAAAATAGTTCTATGCTTTTGTTGTCTTGAGGGATCCAGTCCGGAGTGATCACTCGGGTCAAAACGAAGTTTGGGGTCCTTGTCCTACATTTCCTTGTTCTAGGTCTCCTATTTCATTCTCAGGAATGACATTTCCAAACTCATCAGTCCTATCTGGTAGGTTGGTGACCACATACATGGTTCCTTCCTTATCAATGTATGAACCCTCTTCGAACTTGACCATCGGGTGTTCAAGTCCAAAGGATTGATCTGGATTTTTGAGTTGGACCACTGATCGCCTCAGACCATCCTCATAGATGCGAGCACCTAATTGGTTGGTCCGAATATATTCCAACTGTGTCTTATAGGGACCTTCTGGTGTTTGTAGATGGGCAGTCCCTGAGCCACCTGCAGGTTTTCCCATACTAAAAGACATTTCTGAATCACTTGTGTCTGAACTTAGTAAAAGATGACCACTTAGTTGTTGTGCCCAAGACTTGGATGTATGGTTGACACTAGCCTCAGAAGATCTAATGCTTTGTTTATCCTTGCCTAAGTGTCTACCAGATCTCAGGTTCATAAGCTTTAGTCAAGAGTCCAAATTTTCCCCTTGGTATGGTTCAAAATTCTTTGGAGTCCCCTTGGTTCCCTAGTCCCACTTGAGGGTCAACTTCAAATTATCCTATCTCAAAATCAACACGTTATTCTTGAAAAAAACAGTTGAGGTCGTGTAGGATTTGAAACGAGCTTTCCAACGAGCTATAGAGCTCAAAAAATGGACTTTGGATGAAAAAGTTATGCCAATTCAGGCTCCTGGGGGTCAAAACAGGCAAACAGGACCTTTGGAGAAAATCGCGATTTTGTGAACTTTCAGAGAATCGCGATTTTGTGAACTTTCAGAGAATCGCGATTTTGTGAACTCAGAAAATCGCGATATTGAGCACAAAATCGTGTTTCTGAAAATCGCGATGTTGAGCACAAAATCGTGTTTTTGAAAATCGCGATTTTGACTCAGAGAATCGTGATTTACAAAATCGTGTTTTTTCACAAAATCGTGTTTTCTCAGAATCGTGTTTTTGGCATGAAAATCGCGATGTTGAGCACAAAATCGTGTTTCTGAAAATCGCGATTTTGAGCGACAATTCGTGTTTTCACAGAATCGCCTTTTTCACAAAATCGTGTTTTTGGCTGAAAATCGTGATTTGTGAGAATCGCGATTTTGAGCCCACTGAAAATCGTATTTTCTCAGAATCGTGTTTTTAACAAGAAAATCGCGATGTTGAGCACAAAATCGTGTTTCTGAAAATCGCGATGTTGAGCACAAAATCGTATTTTTGAAAATCACGATTTTGAGCCCACTGAAAATCGTATTTTCTCAAAATCGTGTTTTTGACAAGAAAATCGCGATGTTGAGCACAAAATCGTGTTTCTGAAAATCGCGACGTTGAGCACAAAATCGTGTTTTTGAAAATCGCGATTTTGACTAAGAGAATCGTGATTCACAAAATCGTGTTTTTTTTCACAAAATCGTGTTTTCTCAGAATCGTGTTTTTGGCATGAAAATCGCGATGTTGAGCACAAAATCGTGTTTCTGAAAATCGCGATTTTGAGCGACAATTCGTGTTTTCACAGAATCGCCTTTTTCACAAAATCGTGTTTTTGGCTGAAAATCGTGTTTTTAGAAAATCGTGTTTCTTTTGATATGAAAATCGCGATTTTGAGCACAAAATCGTGTTTTAGAGAATCGTGTTTTTTTTATATGAAAATCGCGATTTTGAGCACAATCACAGAATCGCGATTCTGAGAATGACCACAGAATCGTGATTTTTTTAGCCAACTTTTAGGCGGGAAAACAGAAAATCGTGATTTTTCAAAAATTTTGAATTTTCACAGAATCGCGATTTTCATCACAGAATCGTGTTTTTTGGCGGGAAATTCAAATTTCTGAGCGCCGGCTATGGCGAGCTCCATATGAGCAGAAAATCATGAAGAAAACACTGCGCTTGCTCTCCCTTGCACCTCCTAACTCCTTCCCACACAATAATGCATGAAAAATGGTATGAAAATGGTGAAAATGCACTTAAAAACAAGAAATTTCTATGAAGAACAAGATGGAAGAAGGTGGAGATGATGATGATGATGATGAAGATGAAGAGGAAAAAACAGAAAATGAACTGAAATGATAGTTTTTTTTTTTACCTTCCAACGTTGCAAATCTACGATCTTACCATCACAACGCTTGTCCTCGAAGCTCTCTCCCCGGCAATGGCGCCAAAATTTGGTGTAGCTCAAGTGTAAGCACCACCTCCTTTACTTGTCAATCCGCGGAGACGTGAGGACCGGTATGAAGACCACGAGCAAGTGACGGCACAAGTGCGTGAGTGAAAGCACACAAACATGCACACACATACACACACACGCTCACAAAGTAAGATCAAAGAGAGGAACAATGGAAAGCTTCGATTGCAAAAGAGTTCTCTTACCAAAGTTCTATTCTCTAACAAGCTAACCCCAAAAATGAGCTCTCTAGCTCTTTTTATAGTTTTTTGACTAGTTTTGGCCCTGTCCAGACCTAGTGTCCGGCCTAGTTAAAAATTAGGGTCCAGGGCTTATTTGAGGGCTCAAACGAAGTCTAAAAATTATGAAAATTGGTACGATGGTACTTCTGATACTCCTCAAGCTCGAGGACTCCTCAGCTTGAACAAAATGGAGTTACAAAAAATAGATAATGGTATTTACAATGGTTTTTAGTGATGAAAATCACTATTTTTGTAGGGGATTCTTCTGAAAATTTGACATACACTTCTTGGAGCTCCCTACTTGCTCCCTTTCCTTGTGTGTCCACCTTTTGATGTGCTTCCATGCTTTGTCCTTGACTTCAACACATACTTTTATGTCAAATCCAATATTTTGGGGGCCTATCCCAACTAGACCACCACTTCCTAACATACCTATCATGGGTCACGGTCAAGTAGTGCTTCCATTAATTCAAGTAGTCCTAAGGCCCATCAATGGAGGAAGGAGACTCAGAACTTCTCAAGTATCCAAATGCATGAAGAAGCATTACAATGGCTCAGGAGACCCATATGATCATGTGTCTGAATTTAAATGAGTGATGAGGGTTGAGCAAGTAGATTAATTTTTCACTCAGTACAAAGCATTTTTTCTAACCTTGGTTGGTATGGCTTTAACTTGGTTTCAACCATTGATTAGAGCTAACTTTGCCAACATTGAGCATCTCTTGGATGAGTTTATTGGTGTTTGCAAAGAGAGGAGTCATGACTAACATTTCATCTCTTATCCATAGTTTTAAACAGACCAACCATGAGATTGCAAGGGTAGCCATTAGACTTTTCAAGTAGTACATGAATATGTGCCCAAACATAGAACTATGTTCTCAGGCAAAACTGATCCCTTTGTTTCTAGATGTACTATTAGATTGAGGTTTAAGGACTTTGGTATATGTTAAGAGGCTTGACAACATTGATGCATGTCTAAAAGAGTGTATAGACCTAGAGATCCACTTAGCCAAGGACATTGAGCTGGTAGAATTACAGGCTAGAAGCATTGGGGTGCAAACTCAAAACACTTTGAGACCATATCCTCAACCTACAAGGATGCCTATGCCTATGTTGAGAAAATGTCTACAATTAGGCTTCAACCCATCCTTGTCCTTGGGGTCAAAACTACAACACACTCCCTTTTATTTATGGGCAACCACGAATGCCAGAAACTACCTTGTACTGTTATATTGAACAAAAGTTCATCAATCACACGATAGATAACTATCCATGCAATAGAAAATAGGTGAGGCAACCTCTAGAAGATCCATACCGACCATATGATTATCCTCTAAGAGACATATGACAACAACCTCCTCATCCTCTAACCATAGTGTTGATAAAATATAATCAACCTAAATATAACACAAAGCAAGTGGTAGTGCCAGCTTTCATTATGGATTCATTCAATCAAGACTATGACAACCATTATTTTAAGTATTGCTACTTTGCAAATCCCTCCAATACCTACAGAAACTCATATGAGTAGCAGAACTATGAGAACAAAAAATTTTCAGACCTACATGGAGTAGAGTATGCTAACTTGATGTATGAAACACTGTTGAACCGTAAGGGACTATGTTATCATTGTGGTGGGGACCATTTCATCCAAAATTTCCCCATGTCTAATTCGTCTCTTGCAAGAAAGTGGGAAGGGTATTTTGCAAATTGTGCCAAAGAACATTTTGTTAGAGATTTTTCTAAGAATCCAAACCATGCACGACAAGCTACAAAAATCAATGTGAGTGAGGAAATTGACCCTTCAAGAAGTGAAAAAGATAGTATAATACCCGTCAAAGTCATAACTTAAGCCCAAGCTATAAGAGGAAAGAAGTTGAATTCAGTTGAGTGAAAGTGATTCCAAAAGCTCTAAGAGTCAAGTTCTTAAATATCCAGTACCATTGATAGTAGAAGACTCGCTAGAGCCCTCTAAATCATCCAAAATAATAAAATCCCAGAAATGAAAGAATAGGAGAGAAAAGATAAAAAAACAAGTGGGCACAACGACTTTGGAAGCAAACAAAAAAATAAAATCCGAAAACTAGAAAGAATGTTTTTTTACTCAATGAAAGTGAAAAAAATAACACAAATAGAGAAGAACAAGATAAGGAACAAATATTAAACCAAGAAGGATCTATTCTAGCATATCCTAAGCCTGAAGATTTAGACATGGTGTTAAAAGCTTATCTGTTGAGATTAGCAATAGCACCAATTCTTGATCAACAGGAAAAGTGTTATCCAAGGCGGGCTATGAGGAAAGAACACTAATCACTCTCAAAGTGTGTGAACCGCTTCTTTGTTGAAGTATATATATACCTTTTCACATGATTCTAGTTCGTTGGTGTTAATGACTCTACCAAAGATTCCAATCATCTTTTCAAATACTTATTTGATTTTGAATTCAACTAGGACTTGTGGCTTTTGGATCCCTTTAGTTTACATTGAGTTTTGACTTTAAATTCCAAAACCTTTATAATAAGATTAAGTTAAATTAAATGTTCTATGAACTATGACCTATAACTAAATTTGTTTGTTATATATATGATCCTCGTTACTCATAGAATTCAAGTACATGTTCAAGCTCTTAGGCTGCAACGTGTACCAAAAAGCAATGCCTTTAAAACAAAGTGAAATTTGATAAGAAGACCTACAAGAGAATGGAACTCATGTAGGAAGAATACAAGATGACAATGAGAATGATGTAGATTCCATGGTGTCAAAAGTGAATGAGAATTGGCCTCAAGAGCTTTGGGCCAAAGTCCAAGAGCCCTGATTGAACAAAGAAATTAAATCGCAACCCCCATTCATGGAGGCAGAGTTTGAGAAAAATCCATGTGTATTGGAAATGTCCTATGTGTTGTAAGGCAACTTGAGCCTAAGTATAGCAGAAAATGATACAAGTAGTTTAAGGAATTTGCCCAACTATACTAGAAAACATGAGAAAACCTATGATTTTCATCACATTTCTATGGTGAGACTTAAAAGGCTAAGAACTACTGATGAAAATTTACAAACCATGGACAAGAAGGAAAAACTTCATTGCACGTTGACTTTAGGTGAAGTATTTCAATTAAAGCCTCAAATTTAAGAGTGACTCACAGATCACTTAAGGGCGATAAACAACAAGAAGAGGAAACTAAGTCTGGTCAAGAAGGACAATCGATATTCGAAGTTCCTATAGAAAAAGTAGGAAGATTATAGTGAAGGGGATGAGAGAAACACTTGTCTCGCAATGAACTTCAATGGATACATGACAAAGGATGTCCTTGATACTAGTGCAAGAGTAGGCATAGCTACCAAAGAGATCTAGGAAAAATAGGTTAAACTGGCTCTAAGACCAACCAAGATGTTGCAATTGGAAAATGGCCACATAGATTGCCCCAAAGACCTACTAGAAAATGTTAATATGACCACATGTGGAGTTGAATTTGAGTATACACTTGCCATATGTCAATTTGGGAGAGCGGGTAATTATGAAATAATCTTGTGGATACCATTCATGCATTAGCTCAAGCTAGCGTAAGATTGGGGAAGAGATTCCCCATATCTACAACATCATGGGACAACAAACAAGATAGACTTACAAAATTTCTCTTACAAAGATGTAACCCCTCTCTAATGGAATCGAGATCATAAAGAAGACAATATTTCAATACATTGTGCAAAATTAAGTGATCAATCTTGGATGCATGAAGATATCCAGTTGTGGATTTGTAAGGAAGTGGAAAGAGAACAAAAGAGGCTTGAGAATGTAATGCCACTAAATAAAGAAGAAAGATGTATGGAGGACCTTGCCTATATTTCACAAATTTTCTAGAAGAGGAATTTGAACCCCAAGGTTGTATGGATATCTTAGCCATACTAGATGTTTGTGTGAATGAATAAGTTAAGACAATGGAGGAATGTGTGGATGAATATGGCTATGATATGGATCTCTTCACAATCAGAGTTATCGAGGAAGATTTTCTACATGCCAATGTGAAAAGGAACAAACAACTATATTACAATGGGATTAGGAAAGACCAATGTGGTAATCAACAAGTTTGTCACACAAATAAGTTATGATCAGGACAAGGAGATGGAGAGTGTGAATTTTCATAGTTAGACACCCACAATACTACAAAATCCCTTGAGTGCATCTCAAAGTTTCTAGGGACCACTCAAGGAAACTTCTCATGAAGACTAGTCCAAAACAAAAAATGATCTTGTGCCACTACCCAAGAAAAGGTCCAAATCCAAACAGGGGACAATGAGAAGAAAGAAGAAGTTGCATACTTATGCATCTCTAGGTAGACAATGAGAAGAAAGAAGAAGTTGCATACTTATCCATCTCTAGATGTGCTTCTCACCTTCACCTTCACTCACTCACGATCTTCATATTACCCTCATGTCTCCATGGATTGACAATTATGAGGTGGATCTCCATCAACATTGATACTCATCATTGTTCTAACTTTAGGCTAGTTTTTTGAAGAGCAATTGGTTCTTGGAGAAAAAGAACTTGATTGGAGATATTGTAATTGTAATAATACAAAGTCCATTGTTCCTTCTCATTTATCTCGACCTTGTGTGTGTGCATGCATCTAGTGTGCTTCTCACCTTCACCTTCAGTTGCTCATGATCTTCATATCCCCCTCACATCTCCACAGATTGATTGACAATTATGAGATGGATCTCTGTCAATATTGATACTCATTATTGTTCTATAAGTGACAAAAACACGATGTAAAATGAATTTTGACTATAGAAGAACTCTTGCACATGAAGTCACATGGAAAAATATGTCAAAATATGTGGATCTTGATATTATTCAAAGTCAAACTTAAGAACCAAGACCTCTTTCAAATAGTTTGAGTGTAAAACAAGCACTACAAAAGCCATTTTATAGAGTGAAGCAAGCTTAGTGATAGTCACCAAATCCCTGTGCGGAAAGTGGGGAAATCCTACATTGTGACTCACTGCTCTAAACTACAATTGGTTGACGGACGTATTGAGAGACCCATTGTTCTGGTAGAGAGCATGAAGTTGAACACATATGGAGCGGATTCCGATCATATTTTTTAGCTATTTTTAATTTCAATCAAGCAAGTAATTATGATATGGTTCTAGGTAGACTGCATATGTTCCAATTGAAAGTGGTGCAAGATTGGGGTAGCAATGCTCTATACTTGCACCACTTGGGCATAACAGCTAGAATCAATCTCCATATGTTTGAATATCAAGAAATCCCTCCCATCCAGCGGAACAATGTATGTAAAGATGTAAATATTAGCATGGATAGGTCCTATAGATTTAGTGATTCAAGATAGATCTATCAAAGATCCAACATATTTTCCTTAATGCTTTAATGATGAAGAATTTGAACCACATGGCTGGATGCAATGATCATCACCATGGACATCTCCGTTAACGAGAATACCTCGACAAAACATTTTGATCCTAAAGGGTATGATGTTAATGGATTATTCATGGTATTGATTATTAAGGAAATTCAAAAATAGGACCATTAATAGTACTAAACATGAAATTTCATTATTACATACTGTAATACCATTTTTTGGAAAAGAACATTTATCTCAATATGGTATATTACAAATAATGTGCATAGTTTGCACAAAGGCCCAAGCATATTCCTATTTTGAAGAAGTTGTTTGCTTAAAGTAGATAATATAGAGTCTCATTGAATGTAGAGAAATGTGTCTTCATGGTAATACAAGGAAAAATTTTGGGACATATTGTCTCAAAGAATGGAATTTTCTAATTTCCACAGACAAAGACAACATCAAAGATATTATTAATCTTCTAAAGCCTAGGATGTCCAAGCTTTCATGGGCCACTGTGGATAATATCACATATTTATCCACATGTATGTTATTATAGCTAGGCCACTCTATGCTTTGATCACTAAATTTTAATGGACTAATGCTCGAGTTAGATGTTTGCGAAAGCATGCGAACAACACAAGGAAGAAGAAGAAGCTTGAAGCACAACACAAAATATTGAATTTATTACCACTAGAATGTACAAAGATAAGTAGATCGTTAGGGCAATAGGCGTATATACAAGCTGGGGGAAAAAACTCCTAAAGAGGGAAAAAAGTGCCCCGACATCTTAGTGTGTTCACACACATCACTACCTAAACATATCAATGAATCCCCCCTAGGAGTGTTGCGGTGAACAAGAAACAGGCACTCATGTATAAGGAAGTGCCAAGCTATGTGGAATCAATCCACAAAAGGAAGTAAGCCCAAAGCTTTGCGGAAAGCTTCAAACTTCTCCCTAGGCAAAGCCTTCGTGAAAAGGTCTGCAATGTTCTCTTGCATGGGCACATATGCCAAGCTGATCTCTCCAGCAGAGAACCTCTCCCTGACATAATGATAATGCACTTCAATGTGCTTAGTGCGAGCATGGAACACTCTGACTGTTAGTGAAGATGGTGGTGGCAGAAGACTAACCAACACCTCAATGCACTCTGACTGTTAGTGAAGATGGTGGTGGCAAAAGATTAACCAACACCTAAATCATCCATAAGGCATCTAGGCCACACACACTCAACAGTTGCTGAGAAAGCTGCCCTATACTCAGCCTCATAACTAGAAGTGGCCACAGTAGGCTGCTTCTTGCTCAACCAAGATATGCATGAGCTACCAAGCATGAAGCAAAAACCACTAGTGGACACACAAGTGTCATAGCAACGGACATAGCCTGAGAATCATGAATTGCACATGCCAAATCATTCACAGATATTTAATAGTCTATGAGGTTATACAACCCACGACATAAATGCCAGAAGCAATAATCACATTGCCATTTGACAGATCATGAATTGTACACCTGTCATCAACAAATTTCACAACCAAGCCAATCTCGGCTAAAGCCAAAACTGATAACAGATTCTTCTTGATCTGTGGCACAAATAAAGCATCTGAAAAAGTGAAAGAACTACCATCAACAGTAGTCAGAATGATCTTACCAACTCCCATGACAAGATGAGAGAGTTGTTGGTGCATGTGACAGTATTCCCTATAGGGACAGGCTCAAGTGAAGTGAAGAAACTGTGTTGTGAGGTAATATGTTTGGTTGCCCCACTATCAAAATACCAAACATCTAAGTCTACTACAGACATACACTGCTCATGAGAAGATGGGTCAAAGCTGCAAACAGTAGTAAATGCCCCTTCTTCATTTTGCACAAGATTAGAAGCCTCTGTTTTGGGTGTAGAGGCCTCTGCAACAACCATTCTTGCCTCTTTCTTCTTTGCCTCTTTAGCAGCTAGTTTTGGACAGCTCTTAATGATATTATCATTTGCTTTACAATATTTGCAAAACAATTTCTACTTTTTTTATTTTTTCTCATCTTTGTCTTCGTTCTTCGAATGTGCAGCATTTCTAGATTTCTGCTTACTAGTAGAAGAGCTCCATTTTCCTTTGCCCTTCTGACTAGCCAGGAAAGCTTGATCTACAACATGCATATTGGACCTGTTCTGCCTAGATTGATCTTCCTACAACAGAATGGAAACTAAATCTTCAAATGAGAGGGAATTTGGATTGCCTTTCATCAGCAAATGAAGAGTAGAAGCAAAACTCTGATATGAGTCAAGAAGACCATTCAAAATGGTCTGCACAAGTGAGCTATCTAGTATAACTTCATTACTAGAAATCAACTGTTCCTTCAAATCCTTGATCTTTGTTAGAAAACCATCCATAGAATCACCTTCATTCATATGCTTACTCTCCAACTGTTTTCGGAGGTAAGCAACACGAGTCTCCTTCGTAGCTTGGTACAATGTGGTAAGTGTATCCCAAGCATCCTTAGCTAACTTGCAAGAGTGAATGTGAGGAATAATGGCATGTTTGACATACAAGGCTATCAATGCATGTGCTTGAGCATCTCTGCCATCTCAATGGATTTGTTCTATAGTAGGTGTAGTTTTGATCTTTGAAACATCCTGAGTATGCTCACCAAATTTCGTGCGATTTTGAGACTATAATCGGAGAGGTATAGATGACACCATAGATGAAGCGACAACCTGCTCTGATACCAATTGTTGGAGTTAGACGTCTACAAAAGCATGCAAACAACACAAGGAAGAAGAAGAAGCTTGGAGCACAACACACAATACTGAATGTATTACCACTAGAATGTACAAAGATAAGTAGCCCATTAGGGCAATAGGCGTGAATACAAGCCGGGGGGGAAAAACCTCCTAAAGAGGGAAAAAAGTGCCACGGTGGTCCTAGTGTGTTCACACACATCACTACCTAAACATATCAACAACTAAAGAGTTTGTCAAAGCCTCTAAAGAGTTGAAATATATTCTTATCACAACTGCCATATTGAAGGCACCTAATTGGAACAAGACCTTTGTTTTTTATCCTTTGGAGTTGTCCTCTCCAATCATCATAGCATAAAGGATTAACTCTTACATCTTAAATTTGTCAATCCAAGAAGTATACTAAGACCACAACCCCTTCTAGTTAATGGAATCCAAGAAAATGTAAAACACAATTCTGATTTCTGAGAACAATGTGAAAAAGGAGTAGGAAAACTAGGGTTTCTTGTATCTAGAGCTAAATAATAGCTTTTTCAATGATTCTTGTGCCTAACGTGTGGAATTTTTCCTGTAGATTAGAAATATGAACTTAGAAATAAATTTCAATACCTATATCACCCACATAAGACAATCATGATTCTCATAAAACTGAGAATTTCCATTTCTAGCAATGATCTCATGCATCTTATCATTCAATCATTACTAATAATCCCCTCTCCTTACAAACTCCACTCAATTATACACAAGTTAAACCAGCAAATTCCATAGATAACACATGAAAAAGACTCAAGAATCAATCGTGAACACTCAAAGAAAAGAGAGACACAATTTTCAAAGTGAAACTCTTCATTCACATGTCATATGAGTCCAAAATGATAGCAACCCTTACAAAATACAAGATTTTTTCCTTTATAATTTTTCAAGGGTCCATTTTCACACTTGAAATTTGGTCCTTTTAATTTCTAATTTTTACGTCATTCTGATAAATATTTTACAAGATAATAGGTTTTTCACAAAAAATCCT
Organism: Ceratopteris richardii; assembly: GCA_020310875.1. Lineage (NCBI taxonomy): Eukaryota > Viridiplantae > Streptophyta > Polypodiopsida > Polypodiales > Pteridaceae > Ceratopteris > Ceratopteris richardii. Next base: position 39,766,075 of record CM035416.1, on the reverse strand, counting down.
ATTCTAACATTTTCTTCTCCTCATAGACTTTTTGGTAGTGGGTTGACAAAAAGTCTTTCCTTCAGCAACATCCCTTCACTTCTTTTTCCTTTGGTATACTTGTGCAAGTAAATCATGGCTTTTCCTTTATGTCAAATTTAAACTGTTCACCATTTCAAAAAGTGCTTTCCTCCATTGGACTACTGCCTCTGGCCTGTCTATTACATCCTTCTTCAAGTATTCTGTATATCCACGTTCATAAGTAGTCAACCTCGATTTGGTTACTACTAATAGGTTTCCAAAAATTTCTGACTCCCTTTCAAAAAATCCATAATCAAAAGCATCTTCAAAAATCTATAGATAATGGCTTCCTAGAAATACAACTTTGCTATAATATGCCATGAGACATATCCTATCAGGTGTCTCACTCATGTCAAGAAGCAATGCATCTGTTGGTGAATTAAATCCTATGTAGTTCAGTATTCTTACATCCATGTCAGTGAAGGTTTCTATACATGTGAGGATTAACCTCATAATTATCACTTCTAATATACAAGTTGGGTCAGTTACATCTTTATATGTTGATATGACAGATTTTGATGTGTCTGTGCATTATGAATGTCAATAGACCTATGTTTAGGTAGACAAAATGAGACATGACGAGTCTCACATCGCACATAAGGCTGAACTCCCAGTGAGACGAGACTGTCTCACACATGAAGTACCTATAGTGGATGCATGTGCCCAACCCTCACACCTCTGATAAGCATAAGCTGTCCCAACTGCAATTGAAAATGATGCTCACCAAGGAATGATGACATCTTCTCTCCTGTAACTAGCTAATTGAAATCAATCTCCTAACGAATGAAGGCACATAACGTACATGTCTGAGTGTAAGTGATGCTCCACTAGGTAGCATAAGGCGTACATCTCTTGCGCCTTCAATGTCATATGTCGTACCATCGTGCATGTGCACACATCCACCACTCTCATCTGAGAATTGAAAAAACTACTCACGATGTGGTGTAACATGAAAAGTGGCTAATGCATCAAGCAACCAAGCCATATGTGTGCTATCCAATGGACAAGAGGAATCCTGAGATGAACCATAGGAGAAAGTGATTTCACCATCATTGACATAATCAAATGTCATAGACTCTCTTGAAACCATTACCTGAACTTCATCACATGCATGTACGTGATGTTGTCATCGCATCTGCCTGAAGCAACATCGTCAAATATGGCCCTCATGACCACAGTGCCAACATCGATGCTGTCGATGTGATCTATGTCTCATATGAGTCAATGGACTCACATACATATCATGTAGTCTCTCCCATAATGCACTACTCGTCTCCTCATACATCACAGACTCATATATAGAATTCACAAGATGTAATTAGATAGTGGAGCTGGCCAATGCATCGATATCCATCCATACATGGTCGGGCATGTCACGAGGCCTCTGTGCATCTCTATGCACATACATGTGTAAACCTGTATGAACCAATGTATGCCACATCTGAACTTTCCATCTCGGAAAGTCAGTGCCATCAAACCAAGAAGACACCATGTTGGCAATCCAAGAGACTAGCAATGTAACAAGACACTAGAAACAATACTCTATCCTCAATAGGATCACATTCGCATATCCATATGCATAAGTCACATCATAAATATCTCGCTAGAGAAGAAACCATATGAACCACATGTCACATGACCATGCATCTAGCATGCACATAAAACCATGAGCATAAGCATGCTCACCAAGTCTCCAAACTGACCAAGTAGATGTGAAAGAATCCTAGAAAAAAATTCGGTAGAGTATCCACTGTAAACTAAGCAATCAAACAAACTAACCAATAGCAAAAGAACAATGAGTAACCTGTCACCACCTATCACTGATCCAATCAAAGATAATGGCAAATACACGTGCCAAAAACTGATGGTGATACATGCCAATACAATGGCGATACACCTTCCACTCGAGAATGAATCTTTTCACAAATAACCCATGACCAAGTCCAAGTAAATGGAGATAAGCAATGATCCAAAGCTATCACACAAGCATACATGATCTACTAGAGTACTCTTCTAGTATAAAAGCGAACAAGATTTTGGCAGCATCTCCTCTATAAAATGGACCTTGAACCAAAATAACCATGAGAGAATCACCATCCACATATGCCAAGAATGCGACTGACAAAAAGATATCAATCAATGACCATATGCTAAATTAATAGCCAATCAAGGTGACAAATAAGTGTGTAAATGTGGCTCCAATCTGGATCATGTACCTGCAAAGAAAACAAAGATACAAGTACCAATGAAGATCCAAAATAAACTCTCACAAAATTATATGCAACTAGCAAGTAAATCCATAACCAAGTGGCATAAATAAGATAGAGACCACAATGCCACTATACATCCACTGACAATGCCATGATCAAACTCATGATGGCATAAACCTCAAAAAAGGTATACCACAATGTCATCTCACATGTCAAACACATGACAAGATCATGCTCTACTCTCACATGGAGGAGCTACCACAATGATCATACATGGACAATGCCTTGAAGCTCTAAAAAGAAGAGCTTTCTAACCACTTCACTACATTTGTGCTTCTAGGTACAACTGATGTTTCGCTCCTTACCATGATCGTGGGTGCTCTCATAAGGATATACTTAGACTCCCATGTGCCTGTGAAATAAGGAAATTTCTATAAGGAATTAAAGTTGAAGAATAATCATAAACTAGACTGGGCATCCTCTTGTTCTCCACAGATAGAGGGAATGCCATGTGGAAACTGATCGTGAAGATCATCTATTAGCTCAATTAGAGGTGGACTCTCTCTCTCTCTCTCTCTCTCTCTCTCTCTCTCTCTCTCTCTCTCTCTCTCTCTCTCTCTCTCTCTCTCTCTCTCCCTCTCTCTCTCTCAAGCCCTAGTTACTATTTGCACTGGAGTTGTCATAATTGTACTTCCACTAGAGTCTAGCACTAGACCATAACACTAATAGGTGTGATTTTCTATGCATTGGTTGGAGTGTTTGGGAAATCCCTTAGGAGCTGTTCCTTGCCACAATGAGGAAAAAATCCTTGAATGGTTACTGCTTGTGTCTTCCTAGTGGAAGATTCGGGCAATCTCTAATGTAGTGATCTCCTTGACATCTATCGCATGGTCCTCTGAGTCCCTAGGGTCTTATTTTTCTTGGTTAAGGCCTAGGGTTAGGGTTGGTGTACATTACATTCAAATATTTAGGCTCCCAACTAGGTTCACTAGGGCTTTCATAAGGATAGATCTCGTTACACTCTAGAGAATTCATGTAGTAAGCTGGTGGACTATCTATATGTGTTAAGTCAAAACTATGAGCATTTGGATCTCTTTCAGAGGAGGTTGTTGACCCAACACTAGTTGAGGCTCTACTGAGCTTGATATTGTGGTTGGTAGGATTGTTGTGGCCTAAAGTATTTTTGAGGTTGGTATTGATTTTGGTATCTTCCCTATTGTTGATATGGTTGTGGATAATTTTGTCTAACCACTTGCTTGTTATAAGGACAGTCTTGTGGAGTATGGTTCATATATCCCCTCTCAATGGTTTAATATTCACTATTAGGGTTTCCCTAGGGTTGAGCCATAATTGTCCAAACATTAGTCATGTGGTCTCCTCCACAATTATAACATCGTTTCACTAAGATCAACCTAATGGCATGTTTACTTGAGACTTCTAATTCCTGTGCTAATTTCTTTGCTAACTTCTCTATTGAAGTGGATGGTTTTGAAGTGAAGCTAGTAGGACTATCAAAGTGTTTATAGATTTTGGAAAGCTCTAACTCTTCCTGTAGATTGTCCTCACTGTCAATGCACATACAAACACACTATTCTATGGTTCTAGGCTCTTTTAAATACACATAAAATCTCAATTTGGCACTTACCAAGCCATCCTAGAATAATGCCAATTTCTTAGCTAGGGTGCGTAGTTTTGGAATAGGGAATCTCTCTAGGTACTAACGAAATCATTTTCTTTCTATTCTAACCGTCTCTTGGGGTGTCTGCTTGAAGCTATGGATTAGAGATGAGGTATTGTGCCTAATGCCACTCTTAGAGAACTCCATGATAAAGGCTCCTAGCAGCTAATCAATTTTCCTAAACTATCCTTGATGTAATGGTTGAAACCACATCAAGATTGAATTCTTCAAAGTCAGCCCAAAGGCATTATATTGAGTGAACAATTCATCAACTATTTCGTTCTCAGTACTCGTCTAAACTCCGCTACCTGATCGTATGAGTCTCCAGTTCCATCGAAGTAATTCTTCATGGATTTAACCAGTTGGGTAGGTTTCAAGATCCTAGGGTGTTCACTAGGTCTAGGCAAGGGAAACTCATCCATTCCACTTCGATGTCTTAAATTTATGTGTCCTTGCCAATCTATTCTTTCTGCATCTAATTTTGTTTGTCTCTTCCTAAGGGGTTTGCAAAGCTCACTTCAGGTCTCTTTCTAGCTCTTTCCCTCTAGGTTCCACGAGCCTCCGATGATCTTGCTCCTTGGAGACCATGGGAAACATTAAATCTTGGTGGAGGGAAAATCGATTCACCCTCTCATGTGTAGGCGTGCCTACCATGCTCCATAACTAGACACATCCTCTCTGAAGTATTATCTAGATATACAATCTTGCATGGTGTCTCTAGGTCATTAAACTCATAGATGGTGACTCATTCAACCTAATTAGGTTGGTTGGGTTTAAACCTCAAATATGTCTAATCAATTCTCCTATTCAAGAATAACTCTATGCTCTTATTGTCTTGGGGGATCTGTTGAGATATCAAGCTCAACATGTGATGATCCATGATGACACGTATCGATTTTTCGTTTCTTTGACATGTTTAGTGGTCACACCGGTATATGTCAGGGATATTTCATCGCGATAGATGGACCTCATGATAGATGGGTGTCAATCGCCACTGCAGTCGATCACCATAGGAAAATTTAATGAAAATCACAAAATCTATCCATCACAACATATATCCCATCCATCACGATAAATAACCATCCATCGAGCTACACATATTTTCCATCACAATAGACAAACCTCGAAGAAAAACCCTGTCCATCGCGATTGACAACCTTGTCGATCGCAATAGACAAGCAAATTTGATTTAAAATTAGGGTTTTCATTTTTTGCGAATTTTGAACAAATTTTTGGCACGATTTGTTGGTTGGCACATCATCACGATTGTCTCACAACACTGCAATTCTCTTAGACAATTGTGACATTTTCACACAATCACGACTACCTTAAAAAAGTACATAAATATCGCAAGGGGTTCTCTTTGTCTGTTTGACCCCCAAGAGCCTGAATTGACATAACGTTCTCATCCAAAATCCATTTTTTGAGCTCTAGAGTTTTCCAAAAAGCTTGTTTTTAAATAGGGTAATTTGAAGTTGACCTTCAAGTGGGACTAGGAAGCCAAGGGAGCTCCAGAGGATTTTTCAGCAATACAAGGGGGAAAATGGGTCTTTAAAAAATGCTTGAATCAAAATTGTTTGTCAAATAAATTAAAGTTAAAGCTTGAACTAAACTTGGTACTTTTATAGGTCCATTAAGAGCCATTCAAGGGTGTCTAGAGCAAGATAAAGTGTAGAACAAAGCAAGGTTTGGGGAATGCTTATTGGACATCAAAATGCTTTTTGGAGCAACAGACTCAAGGTTGGAAAAACACTAAACCCCCTTAGTCAATTCTTTAGCTTGAGCTAAATATGATTAGTGGTATTGATTAATTAGGGTCATGTTAGGAATGATACAAGTTCAATAAACCCTAATTACTCAAGTCCAAGTGTAAGTAGATGTTATGGAGTATCATATATGAATAGGGTATTGAGGTGAGACCCTCCCCTAATTCATAAAGAGTATAATACTCACATGAGTGCCAAGTGGCACTCATGTGAGGAGCTTTTATCAATGCCGTTATAGGGTATGTATGAGGGAGAGAGAAGATAATCGAGCCCCATGTGGCTGGGCAGTTATTCAAACTTGGAACTTTGTGTTTTCGCCTCGTGAACTCAACCGATCAACAACCTTGAGTCGTGTGCAAAGAAGAGTAGACCCTGCTCTCCAAAATTGGAGGGTGTCATCAGAAGGAGTTGATAGCTGGTATCAAAGCAGGTATGCACACGAATTGAGGCATTAACTGCCCAAACAACTACCCGCGACGGAGCTCAATAACTACCGCTACGCATGTCCCACAGAGGAGCTCAAGCGACCCACGAGTCACTCCCTCTATCCTCCCTCTAGGATGATGAATAATGTGAAGTGTGCCCATCTTTTATATGGGAATTTTGGTGCTCCATTTCCTCTCTATGGGATTAAAACACTATGCCTGGCTGATTCACGTCGATACTTCATCTCCGAAGACTAAGGAGGTACAACAGTAGTTGATTTTTTAAGTTTTTTTCTTAAGTTTGGGGAGACAGAAAGGACATTTTGGATCAAAATGTTGGTAAAGAAATGAGGTATGCATGTAATATGGGCTGTGGATATGGCTTAGGGTTGATTCAAAAAGCTTCAAAATCTCAATTTGGAGCTTCTCAAAGTTATCCTTCCATGAAGACTAGCATTTTCATTCTCTACTCTTGACATACCTGGCTTCTCCGCACCATAACTTCCTCATATGATACCGGATTTCTAAAATATTGGTCACATTTTCGAAGCTTCACCCCTAAGCTTCGCTTACAAACCATCGACATTGGATTTGGACGAGATTTGCCCAACCAAAATTTCTCTACAGCACTTCAGTAGGAACTAGGTGGCCATTCTCGGGCCTAGTTTTTCGTCATCCGTGTCCAAATTCACTTTTTTCACTTGGGATAGTCTCAATTTTTTGAAGTACAGGTGTTGAGCTATATTTCTTGGACTGGCAAGGATCATTAAAACTCAAAAGTTGCTCAGTTTCACTCAGTTTGCCCGGTTGGGGCTATTCCCACGTGCTTTTGGTGTTGTTTCGGATGGTTTTTGGTGTTTAGAACCTCCCCGGACCTATCGGACATTTCCAATTTGTGTTTGGGCCTGGCAAGGATTCAAAATCAGTAACTTAAAGCTTCAAGAATCACTTGGATTACGCTTCCGCAGCTTTACTTTGTAACAGGGAAGTGCTCTTGTGATATATTTCTCTTCTTCTTGCATATTTGAGCTTTACTTCCATTCATTTTCATACACTCTAGTTAGCAAACGGGGGAAGGGAACTTAAACATGGAATCTAAAGGTAAACAAGTAACTGAACATACTTCTCCATCTAAAGAGCAACTAGAGGATCCTAATTCTAGAATGGAAGAAGTAGAATTAGGGCAAGAAATAGAAGAGAACTTAGAAGAGAAAGAGCATTCATAGGAAGAGTATACTTATAAGGAACTGTTAGATGAATTTGTCACTCGTGACCAATTCATAGACTTGAAAGAGCAAACCCTTAAATTAGAGAAAGATCTTGGTAGCATCACATCTCTTATACAGCAGCTTAAGTCTCAAATGATCTCACGTGAGACTAGTGTCACCTCTTTCTAGCTAGGAAGGAAAGAGAGACCCCTCCTATTCCTCTAGAGCTCACTAGGAAAGATACTTCTCTTCCTAGTAAGCACAAAGGAGAGAGCTCTAGGGAAGCTCCCCTCCTGAAAGACTTGAAGCCACCTACCTTTATGGGGGATGACCGAGATAGGAATAAGGATGCAATCTACACTTTTTTACAAAAGTGGCATGGTTTGCATCAATTGAAGGGCACCCCACCAGAGTATCGTGTGCTAGAGGCAAGTCTTTCCCTCGGCCCGCATGCTTACAAATGGTGGATGAGTCTTAAGGAGGCGAACTCCATCCCTACTGATTGGACTCAATTTGAGACTCTTTTTCTAAAAGAGTTTCTTCTTGAGAACGAGGAGGAGAGGAATTGGGATGAGTGGGATAGGATTACACAGAGAGGTAGGCCTCTTTCGGTCTACCTATCCCACTATAGAGAGATCATTTTGAAACTTAAGGGCCTAGATGTTTTTCAGAAGACTAGAGGGTTTGTTAGGGGCTTGGATAAAGCCATAAAGAGGGAAGTCAGAAGGAATGCGCCTAAGACGTTTGAGGAGGCAATCAAATATGCACAGATTTATGAGGATCATAACCGTCCTCAGTATACTCCTATGGAGACGGATAAGCCTCTCAAGCCTCTTGGTACGACTAAATTCAAGAAAAAGTTGCCTTTTGGGAGAAAAACAAAGTTTTTATTAAAAAGCAAAGATCACAAGGGCCTAGATTATCCACAGATCAGTTTGAGAGGTAAATTTCTATCTATTGTGTGACTCTATTTGTTGCGATGGACAAGCGGTCCATCGTGATGGACAGCTTGTCCATCATGACATCACAAAACTATGTATCATGGTTGACACCTATCTATCATGATGGATAGAAAAAACGAGAATTTTTCAAAACTTTTTACATAATAATGATATGCATTGTTCCTACACTAGCATGGTGCACTTTGTTTTACCAAAAGCCTCTATTTTTAGTCTTTCATGATTGAGAGAGGACAATGTCTTGGGGTCTATGCATAGGATTCTAGTACCTGGTGGCGCTTTTGCAGTGGCCATGGATGATGGCACCTGCAAGGAAACTCAAGAAACACACAAAAATAAGATGCACACAGTTGCTCTCTCTCACACTCTCACAAGTGAAATGAGGGAAGGTGAGGTAGAGGTGGGGATATGGTCAAAAACTAAAATTCAGTGAAGAAGGAGGTGGACGTGGGAGATGGTGAGGAAGGTGATGATGATGTAAAAACTAAGAATAGTAAAGAATTTACCTAATTACTTACCATTCCAACATCAAATCTCTAAATCTTACCATCACACGCTCGTCCTCAAAGCTCGGTCTGCAGTAATGGCACCAAATTTGGTGTCACTCTAGCACAATAATAAGCTTCAATGTGAGGAGATCCACTTCATGATTATCAATCTGGGAAGATGTGAGTGTGGTATGATGACCATGAGCAAGTGAGAGTACAAGTGTGTGAGTGAGAAGCACACGAGAATGCACAGACATACATGCAATAAGATAAAGAGATCAAATAATGGAATGTTTGATTAGCTAAAACAATGGTTAAAAAGTATTTTCCTCACTTGAATTCCCAAAATTATTCTCCCAAAAATGAGCTCTCTAGATATTTTCATAGTTTTCTACTAGCTTTGTCCCTGTCCAGACCTAGTGTCCAAACTAATTAAAAAATAGGTTCATATGCCTATTTGGAGGCTCAAACGTGCTCAAAAAAACACAAAATTTGGTACAGCTTGAGGACTCATCAGCTTGAACAAATGGAGTGTAATCTACCAAAAATGCTATTTAAAATGTGAGCATAATGATAATGATCATTGTTTTGATGTAAAGTTGACTTTGTTTGAAAAAATGATTGGGCCTCATGGCCAGGTTATATTTGACTTCCCTATCTGCTTGGTCCTACTTGACCTTCAATCTATCTTGACTCTCTTTGATTGGTCTATCTCATGCTAGCTTGCCTTGTTATGTTGCCTTGACCTCCTTGGCTACTGCCAACATGGTGAACAAGGAAACCATCACCAAAGATATTTTTCCGTAAACCCATACTTTTATGTCAAATCCAATATTTTGGGGACCTATGCCAACTAGACCACCACTTTCTAACATACCTATAATGGGTCACGGTCAAGTAGTGCTTCCATCAATTCAAGTAGTCCTAAGGCCCATCAATGGAGGAAGGAGACTTAGACCTTCTCAAGTAGCCAAATGCATGAAGAACCATTATGATGGCTCAAGAGAGACATATGATCATGTGGCTGAATTTAAATAAGTGATGAGGGTTGAGCAAGTAGATTAGTTTTTCACTCAGTACAAAGCATTTTTTCTAACCTTGGTTGGTATGGCTTTAACTTGGTTTCAACCATTGATTAGAGCTAACTTTGCCAACATTGAGCATCTCTTGGATGAGTTTATTGGTGTTTGCAAAGAGAGGAGTCATGACTAACATTTCATCTCTTATTCATAGCTTTAAACAGACCAACCATGAGATTGCAAAGCTAGCCACTAGACTTTTCAAGTAGTACATGGATATATGCCCAAATATAGAACTATGTTCTCAGGCAAAATTGATCCCTTTGTTTCTAGATGTACTATTAGATTGAGGTTTAAGGACTTTGGTATATGTTAAGAGGCTCGCGAACATTGATGCATGTCTAAAAGAGTGTATAGATCTAGATATCCACTTAGCCATGGACATGAAGCTACCCCAAAATTCACCTAAGTCAAAATATTATCTAGAATAGCCTCTTCCCACACACCTTCTATGAGTGAGCTGGTAGAATTACAGGCTAGAAGGATTGGGGTGCAAACATAAAACACTTTGAGACCATATCCTCACCCTACGAGGATGCCTATGTCGAGAAAATGTCTACAATTACCCTTCAACCCATCCGTGTCCTTGGGGTCAAAACTACAACACACTCCCTTTTATTTATGGGCAACCACAAATGCCAGAAATTGCCTTGTACTACTATATTGAGCAAAAGATCATTGATCACACGATAGATAACTATACATGCAATAGACAACAGGTGAGGCAACCTCCAAAAGATCCATACCGACCATATGATTATCCTCTAAGAGACATATGACAACAACCTCCTCATCCTCTAACCATAGTGTCGATAAAATATAATCAACCTGAATATAACATGAAGCAAGTGGTAGTGCTAGCTTTCAATATGGATTCATTCAATCAAGACTATGACAACCATTATTTTAAGTATTACTACTTTGCAAATCCCCCCAATACCTACAAAAACTCATATGAGCAGCATAACTATGAGAACAAAAAATTTTAGGACCTGCATGGAGTAGAGTATGCTAACTTGATGTATGAAACATTGTTGAACCATAAGGGACTATGTTATCTTATGGTGGGGACCATTTCATCCAAAATTGTCCCATGTCCAATTCATCTCTTGCAAGAAAGTGGGAAGGGTATTGTGCAAATTGTGCCAAACAAGATCTCTTTAGAGATTTTTCTAAGAATCCAAGCCATGCACAACAAGCTACAAAAATCAATGTGAGGAAATTGATGAAAAAGATAGTATGATGCCTGTCAAAGTCATAACTTAAGCCCAACCTATAAGAGCAAAGAAGTTGAATTCAGTTGAGTGAAAGTCCAAGCTATAAGAGGAAAGAAGTTGAATTGAGTTGAGTGAAAGTGATTCCAAAAGCTCTAAGATTCAAGTACTTAAAGATCCATTACCATTGATTGTAGAAGACTTGTTAGAGCCCTCTAAATCATCCAAAATAATAAAATCACAAAAATGGAAGAATAGGAGAGAAAAGATAAAAAACAAGTGGGTACAATGACTTTGGAAGCAAACAGAAAAATAAAATCCTAAAACTAGAAAGAATGCTTTTTTACTCAATAAAAGTGAAAAAAACAACACAAATAGAGAAGAACAAGATAAGGAACAAATGTTAAATCAAGAAGGATCTATTCTAGGAGATTAGCAATAGGACCAAGCCTGAAGATTTAGACATGGTGTTAAAAGCTTATCTGTTGAGATTAGCAATAGGACCAAGTCTTGATCAACATGAAAAGTCTTATTCAAGGGGGGATTCAAAAAAATAGCACCTTGTGATGTGCAAGAGATTGATTCAAGTTGCTTAAGCTTTTCTAGAAAAACTACCAACCCCCGTTCTTGCTACTTTTATTCTATATGATGAGTTCCAAGAATGTGAGAAGGTGATGGAAAAGTACACAGATGAGTGGATCTTTGCAAAAACGTGCTTTAGACCTACCTATTTATTGATTGGGCACACTAATAGAATTCCTACACTTGCATAGACAAGTTCACAAAGATGTTTTCTTCATGACCCATGCATTGGTCGAGAGATTGAAACCATACTTCACTTCAATGACTAAAAGAAGTCAGCAAACTGTTGATATATTTAGGTAGTGATGTGTGTGAACACTCTAGGACCGCCGGGGCACTTTTTTCCCTCTTTAGGAGGTTTTTTTCCCCCGGCTTGTATATACGCCTATTGCCCTAATGGGCTACTTATCTTTGTACATTCTCTAGTAATACATTCAGTCTTGTGTGTTGTGCTCCAAGCTTCTTCCTCTTCCTTGTGCTGTTCGCGTGCTTCCGCAGACGTCTAACTCCAACAATTGGTATCAGAGCAGGTCGTTGATTCTTCCAGGGCGCCGTCGACACTCCTCCGTTTGCAGTCTCAGATTCGCACAAAATTTGGTGAGCATACTCAGGGTGTTTTCGAGATCAAAACATCTTCGCTTTGTGGTGCCAAAATCGCGATCTGAGCTCGTTTCGGCCTCCGAACGCACTATCGCAGTGCTTGTGCAGGCTATTTTGTCCTTTTGTGCCAAAGGTATATACCAGTTTCTGTTCGCTAGTTTAAGCGTCTCGAAGTCTGCTACAGGTCTAGCAGACCTCGTCTGGGCAGTTCTGTTCAACTTTTTGAGATACAGTCAATTTTCTGCATCAAGGTATTTTAGTCACCGGCCATGGCTGAAAGCAGTGATGTATTCCGTATGTTGGCTGTTGAGGATAAGTTGGATGGTACCAACTACCCATTATGGGCTTATATGATGCGACATGTACTGGTTGCAAAAGGATTGTGGAACATTGTGCAGGGTGTTGAAAGACGTCCTGTTACACCTGTAACGACAGGTACTGCAAATACAGGTGTTGGAGCTGATGAAGATGGTGTCGAAGATGATATTCCGCAGATTCCTGTTCGTGCTACTGTTTCTGTTGCACCTACTGCAGAGCAGATTCGTTGGGATGGCAGAGATGCCCAGGCACATGCATTGATAGCTTTGTCTGTCAAACGTGCCATTATTCCTCACATTCGCTCTTGCAGAACAGCAAAGGATGCTTGGGATACACTTACCACTTTGTACCAGGCTAGGAATGAGGCTCGTGTTGCTTACCTCTGAAAACAGTTGGAGAGTGAGCACATGAATGAAGGTGATTCGATGGACAGTTTTCTTACAAAGATCAAAGACCTGAAGGAACAATTGATTTCTGCTGATGAGGTTATACCAGATAGCTCACTTGTGCAGACCGTTCTGAATGGCCTTCCTGATTCATATCAGAGTTTTGCCTCTACTCTTCGATTGATGATGAAAGGCAATCCGAATCCCTTGTCATTTGAGGAATTAGTCTCTGTTCTGTTGCAGGAAGATCAGTCCAGGCAGAACAGGTCCATTCTGCGTGTTGCAGATCAAGCTTTCCTGGCTAGTCAGAAGGGCAAAGGAAAATGGAGCTCTTCTACTAGTAAGCAGAAATCTGCAAATGCTGCACAATCGAAGAACCAGGATAAAGATGAGAAGAAATCAGAAAAGCAGAAATTGTTCTGCAAGTACTGTAAAGGAAATGATCATATTATAAAGAACTGTCCAAAACTGGCTGCTAAAGAGGCAAAGAAGAAAGAGGCTGGAATGGTTGTTGCAGAGGCCTCTACACCAAAAACAGAGTCTGCAAATCTTGTGCAAGAAGAAGAATGGGCGTTTACTACTGTTTGCAGTTTTGACCCATCTTCTCATGATCAGTGCATGTCTGCAGTAGACTCAGATGTTTGGTACTTTGACAGTGGGGCAACCAAACATATTACCTTGCAGCGCAGTTTCTTCTCTTCACTCGAGCCTGCCCCTACAGGGAATACTGTCACATGCACCAATAACTCCTCTTATCCTGTTATGGGAGTTGGTAAGATCATTCTGACTACTACTGATGGTAGTTCTTTCACTTTGTCAGATGCTTTATTTGTGCCAGGGATCAAAAAGAACCTGTTATCAGTTTCTGCATTAGCCAAGATTGGCTTGGTTGTGAAATTCGTTGATGACAGGTGTACAGGCCATGATCTCTCAAATGGTGATGTGATTATTGCTTCTGGCATTTTATGTCGTGGGCTGTATAAGCTCATAGACTATGAAAAATCTGTGAATGATTCGGCATGTGCAGTTCATGATTCTCAGGCTATGTCAGATGCACAGCTTTGGCATGCTCGCTTTGGTCATCTGAATTTTGCTAGTTTGTTACGCCTGCAGAAATCTGAAATGGTGTCCTCTTTGCCCAAACTTGAGGCACCTGGAAAACATGTTTGTGAAGGCTGTATTTTGGGCAAAATGCAGCGTTCTTCCTTTCCAAAAGATGGTTCAGTTCGGGCTATGCAAAAATTGCAGCTTGTACATAGTGATGTCTGTGGTCCTATGCAGACACCCTCTTTTGGAAATTACCTTTACTTCGTGACTTTCATTGATGATTTTTCCAGGCATGCATGGGTATATCCACTCAAAGCAAAGTCCGAAGTGTTCATGTGCTTCAAACAGTTTTTGGTTTTGGCTGAAAATCTGTCAGCATGTAAAATGGGCACCCTCCGTTCTGATCGAGGGGGGGAATATATGTCTTCATATTTTAATGCATTTCTGGCTGAACGTGGGATAAAACGCCAGTGTACAGTGCCGTATACACCTCAACAGAATGGAGTTGCTGAACGAAAGAACAGGTCACTCATGGAGATGGCGAGGTGCATGGTCAAAAGTCAGGCTTTACCACATAGTTTCTGGCTTGAGGCTGTCATGTGTGCAGCATATGTACTGAACAGGTGTCCCACGAAAGCGTTGCAGTCTATCACTCCATATGAGGCTTGGCATGACCGCAAGCCATCTGTTGCTCATCTGCGTGTTTTTGGTTGTTTGGCATATGCATTAGTGCCTGAACAACATCGCAGAAAATTGGATGATAAGGCAGTAAAATGTATTTTTGTTGGGTACAGTTCTAAAAGTAAAGGCTATTGTCTGTATCATCCACAGACTAAACGCATTCTGGTTAGCCGTGATGTTGTCTTTGTGGAAGATGCTATTCAGCCATTGCTTTCATGTACTAAGGAGACATCTGTTAGCTCCAAAGACATGTATGATACTTTGATGCCTCTTTTTACAGGTGGACAGGCTAGCGCTGGTCCTAATGAGGCAACTTCTCAGCCTTTGCAGGTTTCATATGATGATGCAGATCATGCCATTTCTGATGCAGATTTACATGATGCACTTGTTGATGAGAGAGCTGATATTGAACAGGCAAAAACTATGCCAAAATGGCTGGTGCAGACTTTGCGTGACAGCAAATTAGATGCACCTTTGTCATATCGTACTCGTTCAGGCTCTCATAGTACCTCCTTTGCATCAGATTGCTATGCTATGGCTGCATCTAGTCTCTGTGATGAGAATGAGCCTGTTTCTTTTGATGAAGCACAAAATTCAGAAAATTGGATGGCTGCTATGCAATCTGAATATGATGCTATAATGAAGAATGGTACATGGTCTTTATGTGACTTGCCTCCTGGCAAGAAGGCCATTGGCACTAAGTGTGTATACAAGCTGAAGCGTAAACCTGATGGTACAGTTGACAGGTATAAGGCTAGGCTTGTTGCAAAGGGTTATGCACAGGAAAGAGGCATTGATTTTGATGAGACCTTTGCACCTACATGCCGTATGACTACTGTTCGGAGCATTTGTGCACTTGCAGCCCATCATGGTTGGAATGTACATCAGTTGGACATTAAAACAGCATTTCTGAATGGTGACTTGCATGAAGAAGTGTATGTTTTTCAGCCCCGTGGCTTTGTGCAGAAAGGGCATGAAAACCAGGTGTGCAGGTTAAAGAAGGCGTTATATGGTTTAAAGCAAGCACCACGTGCTTGGTATGAGAAAATACATGCCTATCTGATTGCACATGGTTTTGAGAATAGTCCAACTGAAAGCACCTTATATGTTAAGCGTGCTAATGATGTGCTTTTGATCATTGTTGTCTATGTAGACGACATGCTGCTCACTGGTCCTCTTGAGAAGCATATTGCTGATTTCAAGGCTGATTTGCATGCCTCATTTGAGATGTCTGATTTGGGGCATTTGCATCACTATTTGGGCATTCAGTTTATGCAAGTTGATGGTGGAATGGCTTTGTGTCAAACGAAATATATTGACACATTATTGCAGCATTTTGGCCTTGAAGACTGTAAGCCTATTGCCACTCCTATGGAGACAGGTTTACGATTGAGTCTTCATGATGCTGGAGATGCATTTGATGCTGTTCTCTATCAGCAGGCTGTTGAATGCTTGATTTACTTATGCATTACTCGGCCAGATATTCAGTTTGCTATCTCACAGATGAGCAGGTTTATGCATTGCCCAGGAGTCACGCATTGGAAAGCGGTTAAGCGCATCTTTCGCTACTTGAGTGGTACTCGGCTACTTGGGTTGTTTTATCCCAAGGGGGGATCACTACCGCCAGATTTGCATGCTTTTTCTGACTCAGATTGGGCTGGTTGCTATGACACTCGTGTGTCCACCATTGGTTTTTGCTTCATGCTTGGTAGCTCATGTATATCTTGGTTGAGCAAGAAGCAGCGTACTGTGGCCACTTCCAGTTGTGAGGCTGAGTATAGGGCAGCTTTCACAGCGACTGTTGAGTGTGTGTGGCTCAGACGCCTTATGGCTGATTTGGGTGTTGGCCAGTCTTCTGCCACCACCATCTTCACTGACAGTCAGAGCGCATTGGCAGTTGCGAGGAACCCTGTGTTCCATGCTCGCACTAAGCACATTGAGGTGCATTATCACTATGTCAGGGAGAGGTTCTCTGCTGGGGAGATCAGCTTGGCATATGTGCCCACGTAGGAGAACATTGCAGACCTTTTCAAGAAGGCTCTGCCTAGGGAGAAGTTTGAAGCTTTCCGCAAAGCTTTGGGCTTACTTCCTTTTGTGGAGTGATTTCCACATAACTCGGCACTTCCTTATACATGAGTGCCAGCTCCTTGTTCACCGCATCACTCCCAGGGGGGATTTGTTGATATATTTAGGTAGTGATGTGTGTGAACACTCTAGGACCGCCGGGGCACTTTTTTCCCTCTTTAGGAGGTTTTTTTCCCCCGGCTTGTATATACGCCTATTGCCCTAATGGGCTACTTATCTTTGTACATTCTCTAGTAATACATTCAGTCTTGTGTGTTGTGCTCCAAGCTTCTTCCTCTTCCTTGTGCTGTTCGCGTGCTTCCGCAGACGTCTAACTCCAACACAAACATGAATAGTATATATTTTATATTTACACATTAGCTCAAGATAATGATGAAAATTCAGGTATATGTGTTGATATGTAAATTAAAATGTTGGAGGTGCTAGAGGACTCCTATGGCTATGAGGAAAGAACAGTAATCACTCTCAAAGTGTGTGAGATCTTAGTCTATATTGAACCACTTCTTTGCTGAAGTATATATATATACTTTTTCACATGATTCTAGTTGGTTGGTGTTAACGATTCTACCAAAGATTCCAATCATCTATTCAAATACTTATTTGAATTTTGAATTCAACTAAGACTTGTGGCTTTTGGATCCCTTTAATTTACATTGAGTCTTGAGTTTAAAGTCTAAAACCTTTATAATAAGAGTAAGTTAAATTAAATGTTCTATGAACTATGACCTAGGACTAAATTTGTTTGTTATATATATGATCCTTGCAACTCATAGAATTCAAGTTACATGTTCAAGCTCTTAGGCTGCAATGTGTACCAAAAAGCAATGCCTTTAAAACAAAGTGAAATTTGATAAGAAGACCTACAAGAGATTGGACCCCATGTAGGAAGAATATAGGATGACAATGAGAATGATATAGATTCCATGGTGCCAAAAGTGAATGAGGATTGGCCTCGAGAACTTTGGGCCAAAGTCCAAGAGCCCTAATGGAACAAAGAAAGTAAATTGCAACCCCCATTCATGGAGGCAGATTTTGAGAAAAAATCATGTGCATTGGAAATTTCCTATGTGTTGTAAGGCAACTTGAGCCTAAGTATAGCAGACAATGATGCAAGTAGTTTAAGGAATTTGCCCAACTATACTAGAAAACATGAGAAAACCTATGATTTTCATCACACTTCTATGGTGAGACTCAAAAGGCTAAAAACTACTGATGAAAAATTACAAACCATGGACAAAATCAAGAAGGAAAAACTTCATTGCACCTTGACTTTTGGTGAACTATTTCAATTAAAGCCTCAAATTTAAGAGTGACTCACAGATCCCTTAAGGGCAATAAACAACAAGAAGAGGAAACTAAGGCTGCTCAAGAAGGACAATCGATATTCGAAGTTCCTGTAGAAAAAGTAGGAAGATTACAGTGAAGGGGATGAGAGAAACACTTGTCTTGCAATGAACTTCAATGGATACATGAAAAAGGATATCCTTGATACTAGTGCAAGAGTAGGCATATCTACCAAAGAGATGTAGGCAAAATGGGTTAAACCGGCTCTAAGGCCAACCAAGATGTTGCAATTGGAAAATGGCCACATGGATTGCCCCAAAGACCTACTAGAAAATGTGAATATGATCACATGTGGAGTTGAATTTGAGCATACACTTGACAAATGTCAATTTGGGAGAGCGGGTAATTATGAAATAATCTTGTGGATACCGTCCATGCATTAGCTCAAGGTAGTGTAAGATTGGGGAAGAGATTCCCCATCTCTACAACATCATGGGACAACAAACAAGATAGACTTAAAAAATTTATCTTACAAAGATGTTACCCCTCTCTAATGGAATCCAGATCATAAAGAAGACAATATTTCAATATATTGTGCAAAATCAGTGATCAATCTTGGATGCATGAAGATATCTAGTTGTGGATTTTTAAGGAAGTGGAAAGAGAACAAAAGAGGCTTGAGAATGTAGTGCCACTAAGTAAAGAAGAAAGATGTATGGAGGACCTTTCCTATATCACAAATTTTTCTAGAAGAGGAATTTGAACCCCAAGGTTGTATGGATATCTTAGCTAGACTAGATGTTTGTGTGAATGAATAAGTTATGAAGATGGAGGAATGTGTGGATGAATATGGATATGATATGGATCTCTTCACAATCATAGTTATTGAGGAGAAATTCTCTGCATACCAATGTGCAAAGGAACAAGCAACTATATTACAGTGGGATTAGGAAAGACCAATGTGGTAATCAACAAGTTTGTCAATCAAACAAGTTATGATCAGGACAAGGAGAGGGAGAGTTTGAATTTTCATAGTTAGACACCCACAATAATACAAACTCCCTTGAGTGCATCTCAAAGTTTCTAGGGACCACTCAAGGAAACTTCTCATGAAGACTAGTCCAAACCAAAAATTGATCTTGTGCAACTACCCAAGAAAAGGTCCGAATCCAAACAAGGGACAATGAGAAGAAAGAAGAAGTTGCATACTTATGCATCTCTAGATAGACAACGAGAAGAAAGAAGAAGTTGCATACTCATCCATCTCTGGATGTGCTTCTCACCTTCACCTTCACTCACTCACGATCTTCATATTACCTTCATGTCTCCATGGATTGACAATTATGAGGTGGATCTCCATCAATGTTGATGCTCATCATTGTTCTGACTTTAGGCTAGTTTTTTGAAGAGCAATTGGTTCTCTTGGAAGTCAATGTACATATGGTCCACTTCTAGCAAATCTACATTTTGGACTTAGCATTTTTTGTACGGTTTGGGTAAAACTTTTTTAGGCTAGATAGATAGAGCTTGGCGAGAGCTATCTAGTGGTATGCTTCATTTCTTCATCAAAGGTCAGAGTTAGGAGAAAAGTCAAAGCCTAATTCAGCCCAAAATGGAGGATGAACATTTTTTGGAGGTCCAAACTTTTGAAAAGCTAGGTTATGAAGTCAATTGACCAAAAGCACTTAAAATTGGTGACTAAATCAAAAGCAAACTCAATTTTTAATCGATCGCTATTTTTTATCTAAAAAGCAAAATCATGTGCAGAAAATTGCGATCAAGGCTTTTTTGGATTACAATAGAGTTTTTTTGCAAAACTTTCACTATGCTTTATGTAGGGAGGCTAAACTTATATAAGGAGCACTATGGGCACATTCTTGGATATCTTGAAGCTAGAGTTGATGCTTACTTGTGTCAATCTTGGAGTTCTGAAGCTTTGGAGGTGAAGGAAGGTGAAGGAGAGGCTACTCTCTTGGAGCAAGGAGTCTTCTACAAGGTGGTGGCAGCTATCTTTTGTAAGTTAGCCTTATATTCTGTTTTTAGGGTTTTTGAACTCTAATTTTAGAATTAGGGTTTGCTGATTTTCAGATTTGTTGCACTTTCTTGTGAGTTAGGTTCACTTCGTTGCTCGTTCGCTTCACACACATTCAGATTATAACATAATAATATGAAATTTTGTATCATCATCTTCTTGGCTATTCTTCCATTAGTGAGTGCAACACATCATATGATTGAGTAGTACTCCCATATTGTAATTCAGCCATCTATATTTAGTGAGTAAGAATTTTTGCTTACGGTACCTATCCTTGTCTCAAGATCTCTTTCTTTCTATCTCGCACATATCATCTTGATTCATTTGTGTATGCTCAAAGTTTTTTAGTATTGGAAGATCCTCGGGCCCCAAATTCCAACAGGTTCTTGGAGAAAAAGAGCTTGATTAGAGAGCTTGTAATTGTAATAATACAGAGTCCATTGTTCCTTCTCATTTATCTCGACCTTTTGTGTGTGCATGCATCTAGTGTGATTCTCACCTTTACCTTCAGTCGCTCATGATCTTCATATCCCCCTCACATCTCCATAGATTGATTGACAATTATGAGATGGATCTCTGTCAATATTGATACTCATCATTGTTCTATGAGTGACACAAACACGAGGTGAAATGAATTTTGACTATAGAAGAACTCTTGCGCATGAAGTCACATGGAAAAATATGTCAAAAAATGTGGATCTTGATATTATTCAAATTAAAACTTAAGAACCAAGACCCCTTTCAAATATTTTGAGTGTAAAACAAGCACTACAAAAGCCATTTTATAGAGTCTGGCCTAAACTACAATTGGTTGACAGACGTATTGAGAGACCCATTGGTCTGGTAGAGAACATGAAGTTGAACACATATGGAGTGGATTCCGACCACATTTTTGCTATTTTAAATTTTAGTCAAGCAAGTAATTATGATATGATTCTAAGTAGAGTGTGTATGTTCCAATTGAAAGTGGTGCAAGACTGGGGTAGCAATGCTCTATACTTGCAACACTTGGGCATAACAACTAGAATCAATCTCCATATGTTTGAACATCAAGAAATCCCTCCCATCTAGTGGAACAATGTATATAAATATGTAGATGATTTCCCTTCAAATAAATCATCAAACTCTGAGGATTGAATGGATGGGGATGTTGACTTATGGGTTTTGTAGGCAAGCTCAGAGAGGAGCAAATATTAGTATGGATAGGTCCTATAGATTTAGTGATTCAAGATAGATCTATCAAAGATCCAACATACTTTCCTCAATGCTTTAACGATGAAGAATTTGAACCACATGGCTAGATGCAATGATCATCACCATGGACATCTTCGTTAACGAGAATACCTTGACAAAACATTGTGACCCTAAAGGGTATGATCTTTATGGATTATTCATGGTATTGATTATTAATGAAATTTAGAAACAAGGCAATTAATAGTACTAAACATGAAATTTCATTATTACATACACATCATTTTTTCAAAAAGAACATTTATCTCAATATGGTATATTACAAATTATGTGCATAGTTATCACAAATCCCCAAGCATATTCCTATTTTGAAGAAGTTGTTTGCTAAAAGTAGATAATATAGAGTCTCGTTGAATGTAGAGAAATGTGTCTTCATGGTAATACAAGGAAAGATTTTGGGACATATTGTCTCAAAGAATGGAATTTTCTAATTTCCAGAGACAAAGACATGAAAGCTATTATTAATCTTCCAAAGCCTAGGATGTCCAAGCTTTCATGGGCCACTTTGGATAATATCACATATTTATCCACATGTATGTTATTATAGCTAGGCCACTCTATGCTTTGATCACTAAATTTTAGTGAACTAATGCTAGAGTTAGATGTTTGCGGAAGCATGCGAATAGCACAAGGAAGAAGAAGAAGCTTGGAGCACAACACACAATACTGAATTTATTAACACTAGAATGTACAAAGATAAGTAGCCCGTTAGGGCAATAGATGTATATACAAGCCGTGGGGAAAAACCTCCTGAAGAGGGAAAAAAGTGGCCCGATGGTCCTAGTGTGTTCACACACATCACTACCGAAATATATCAACAAATCCACCCCGGGAGTGATGCGGTGAACAAGAAATTGGCACTCATGTATAAGGAAGTGCCAAGCTATGTGGAATCAATCCACAAAAAGAAGTAAGCCCAAAGCTTTGCGGAAAGCTTCAAACTTCTCCCTAGGCAAAGCCTTCGTGAAAAGGTCTGCAATGTTCTCCTGCGTGGGCACATATGCCAAGCTGATCTCTCCAGCAGAGAACCTCTCCCTAACATAATGATAATGCACCTCAATGTGCTTAGTGCGAGCATGGAACACTAGGTTCTTTGCTATTGCCAATGCACTCTGACTATCAATGAAGATGATGGCGGCAGAAGACTGACCAACACCCAAATCACCCATAAGGCATCTAGGCCACACACACTCAACAATTGCTAAGGAAGTTGCCCTATACTCAGCCTCACAATTGGAAGTGGCCACAATAGGTTGCTTCATGCTCAACCAAGATATGCATGAGCTACCAAGCATGATTCAAAAACCAGTAGTGGACACACGAGTGTCATAGCAACGAGCCCATTTAAAGTTAGAAAAAGCATGCAAATCTGGCGGTAGAGATCCTCCCTTGGGATAAAACAACCCAAGTAGTCGGGTACCACTCAAGTAGCGAAAGATGCACTTAACTGTCTGCCAATGCTTGACACCTGGGCAATGCATAAACCTGCTCATCTATGAGATAGCAAACTGAATAGCATCAAATGCATCTCCAGCATCATGAAGAATTAATCGTAAACATGTCTCCATAGGAGTTTCGGTAGGTTCACAGTCTCCAAGACCAAAATGCTGCAATAATATGTCAATATATTTCATTTGACACAAAGTCATTCCACCATCAACGTGCATAAATTGAATACCCAAATAATGATGCAAATGCCCCAAATCAGACATCTCAAATGAGGCATGTAAATCAGCCTTGAAATCAACAATATGCTTCAGATGAGGACCAGTGAGCAGCATGTCATCAACATACACTACAATGATCACAAGCACATCATTAGCATGCTTAACATATAAGGTTCTTTCAGTTGGACTATTCTCAAAACCGTGTGCAATTAGATAGGCATGTATCTTTTCATACCAAGCACGTGGTGCTTGCTTTAAACCATATAATGCCTTCCTTAACCTGCACACCTGGTTTTTATGCCCTTTCTACACAAATCCACAGGGCTAAAAAACATACACTTCTTCATGCAAGTCACCATTCAAAAATGTTGTTTTAATGTCCAATTGATGTACATTCCAACCATGATGATCTCCAAGTGAACGAATGCTACGATTAGTAGTCATTCAGTAAGTAGGTGCAAAGGTTTCATCAAAATCAATGCCTCTTTCATATGCATAACCCTTTGCAACAAGCCTAGCCTTATACCTGTCAATTGTTCCATCAAGTTTATGCTTCAACTTGTATGCACACTTAGTGCTAATGGCCTTCTTGCCAGGAGGCAAGTCACATAAAGACCAGGTATCATTTTTCATGATAGCATCATATTCAGCTTGCATTGCAGCCATCCAATGTTCAAAATTTTGTGCTTCATCAATGAAACAGGCTCAATCTCATCAGAGAGACTAGATGCAACCATAGCATAGCAATCTGATGGAAAAGAGTCACTATGAGAGCTTGAACGAGTACGATATGATAGAGGTGCATCTAATTTTTTGTCATGCAACGTCTGCACCAGCCATTTTGGCATAGTTTTCTTCTCCTCAATATCAGCTCTCTCATCAACAAGTGCATCATGTAAATCTGCATCAGAAATAGAATGATCTACATCATCACATGAAACTTGCAATGGTTGAGAAGTTGCCTCATTAGGACCAACACTAGACTGTCCACCTCTAAAAAGAGGCAACAAAGTATCATACATGTCATTGGAGCTAACTGATGTCTCCTTCGTACGTGAAAGTAAAGGCTGAATAGCATCTTCCACAAAAACAACATCATGGCTAACCAAAATGTGTTTAGTCTGTGGATGATATAGACAATAGCCTTTGCCTTCAGAACTGTACCCAACAAAAATATATTTTACTGCTTTATCATCCAATTTCCTACGATGTTGTTCAGGCACTAATGCATATGCCAGACAACCAAAAACATGCAGATAAGCAACAGATGGCTTACGACCATGCCAAGTCTCATATGGAGTTATAGACTACAGTGCTTTAGTGGGACACTTGTTAAGTACATATGTTGCACACATGACAGCCTCGAGCCAGAAACTATGCGGTAAAGTCTGACTCTTGACCATACACCTCGCCATTTCCATGAGTGACCTGTTCTTTCGTCCAACAACTCCATTCTATTGAGGTGTATAGGTGCCCATTTTACATAAACTATTTGAAGCAGATAAACACTTTGGACTTTGCTTTGAGTGGGTATACCCATGCATGCCTAGAAAAATGATCAATGAAAGTCATGAAGTAAAGATAGTTTCCAAAAGAAGGTGTCTGCATAGGACCACAGACATCACTATGTACAAGCTGCAATTTTTTAGTAGCCCGAACTAAACCATCTTTTGGAAAGGAGGAACGCTGCATTTTGCCCAAAATACAGCCTTCACAGACATGTTTTCTGGGTGCCTCAAGTTTGGGCAAAGAGGACACCATTTCTGATTTCTACAGGCGTAGCAAACTAGCAAAATTCAGATGACCAAAGCATGCACACCAAAGCTTTGCATCTAACATAGCGTGAAATGCATGAATTGCACATGCCAAATCATTCACAAATCTTTCATAGTCTATGAGCTTATACAACCCATGACATAAAATGCCAGAAGCAATAATCACATCGCCATTTGACAAATCATGAACTGTACACCTGTCATCAACAAATTTCACAACCAAGCCAATCTTGGCTAAAGCCAAAATTGATAACAGATTCTTCTTGATCTTTGGGACAAATAGAGCATCTGAGAAAGTGAAAGAACTACCATCAACAGTAGTCAAAATGATCTTACCAACTCCCATTATAGGATAAGGGGAGTTACTGGCACATGTGACAGTATTCCCTATAGGGGCAGGCTCACGTGAAGTGAAGAAATTGTGCTGTGAGGTAATATGTTTGGTTGCCCCACTATCAAAATACCAAACATATGAGTCTAGTGCAGACATACACTGCTCATGAGAAGATGGTTCAAAATTGCAAACAGTATTAAACACCCATTGCAAGAGAACGAGGATTACGACCACCACATGCTAGAGAGATGACTCTCCTCCCAACCAAATGCCCCTATATATAGCTCTCTCCAGGGGACTGCCTTCTTGGGCAGGTGGATACTAGCCAGCCATGTGTTGGCCATGTAACTGCATGTACGCCAAGTGTCCCAGTTAACTCAAGTTCACTCAAGTGGATGCTTCTAGAAGGCTCTAGAGCTCTTTGGGCAAAACACTCTCCCCATGCTCCCCATGGGGGTTGAACCCAAGACCTCCTCCTTCACATCCTTGAGACTTAACCACTAAGCTAAGTGGATTACTTGTTCACAAGAGCACAAGACCTCCTAGTAAGTCTAAACTCGAGATCTTTGGTCATACACACGGATGACCAAATGGTGTCTGATTTCAAATTTGTCTGAACCGGTCGCACCCTTGGATCATAAACCTACTTTATTACATTCTTCCCCCCTTGGAAAATATTTTTGTCCTCAAAAATAGAGCTATATATCTACTATAGGCAACCCCCGAGCCTTATGTTCTAAAACTAGAAGAACATGTCTCATCTCTGTGGTGGCATCCCTATCCGAAAAATTCAAAATACTATCTCGCTTTGCACTTTGATAAATTGATCAAAGTTCAAAGTAGTGACTGAATAATAAGGGTGGATCTAAAAACATCCCTGGCCAATTCATAGTTTCTCGGTGTGCGATCTAGGCACAAACATGTGAACTAGGTGGATTCAAATTACTAGTCAATTTCTAGGCATGACTGGTGCATGGACTTAGTAACAAAGGCGGGATTCTTATCCCTGTCATGACTTTGAGAATTTTTGATTCACTTGAATTTGATTTGGAGCACTTAAACTTTGGTTGTCTCAAACATCTAACTTAGATGTTTCTTCAATGGTTTACTCTTGTCCAATAGTTATTTGATTTTTTCACCCGTCTAGAGGACTGCTTTGTCCTAATGAGTTTTTAAAAATCCTATGTAAACTGCAGGAGAAAGTTTACCATTTACTTTTAAATCAATCGTACCATAACTTGACCAATTCAAATTCAAAATTGAAATTGTCCAACTTAGAACACTTTTCTCAAAGACTTTAGTTGAAAGTTCTTGGGAATTGTCAATCTGATGAGCAATTCCTAACTATTGTAGAGTATACTGGACTCTAGGAAATCATTTATGCTATAACTTGAAGCAAACTCAAATAAATAGTCCACTTAGACTTATTATGTTTTGAAGATGGAAAAGGTCTTTGTACATTACATCTATCTAAGATGTTCAAGTTAGTTATCTAGTTCTAACCGACTAACCCTGGTCTTTTATAAAAGGAATCAGATACCATGTCTGAGCCAATTCAAAAAGTTTTGGAAAGCGGAAAGAAATAACTAAAACTATGTACAACCAATGCAAGAGAACGAGGATTACGACCACCACATGCTAGAGAGATGACTCTCCTCCCAACCAAATGCCTCTATATATAGCTCTCTCTAGGGGACTACCTTCTTGGGCAGGTGGATACTAGCCAGCCATGTGTCGGCCATGTAACTGCATGTGCACCAAGATCCTAGTTAACTCGAGTTAACTCAAGTGGATGCTTCTAGAAGGCTCTAGAGCTCTTTGGGCAAAACACTCTCCCCATGCTCCCCGTGGGGGTTGAACCCAGTTCAAGTGTGCCTTTTCACACTTGAAATTTGGTCCTTTTAACTTCTAATCCAAAACTATGTGCTTGAAAAGCTTCTAAAAATTTTCTAAAAAATACATATGGTTTCTCTACACATGAGGAAGACTCTTCCTCATTTTTACGTCATTGGAAATGTCTACTCTATTTTTGCATGTGCTTATTCATTTGTGTCCTCTTCATCTTGTTGTTCTTGCTGATTCTCTTCTACCTGCCTTTCTTCTTCTTCTTGGTAGTCATATCTTGTTATTGTATCATCCACATCCATAGGTTCATGTGCTACTTCCTGGTTTTCTGCTTGCTCTTCTTCTTCTGCATGTTTTCCCAAATCCAATAAAACCTCTTCAATTTTCTTACTCACCTCTGCCTCTTCTTCTTTCTGATGGGTTTCTTCTTCAATCCTTTCTTGTCCCTTATTTCCTTCATTCTTTTGTGCTTCAATCTCTTCCACAAATGGTTGGCAATAAGGTTGTTTTTAAGGTTTAGTTCATATAGTCTTTGCCCCTGTATCTATTATTCCTTCACAAACTCCTTCATTCAATATGATTTCTTCTTCTATCAATTTTCCATTACCTTTCAGCTTCCTTTTTTCTTCTTCAAGATTGACACTCTCTATATGTTCTTCCACAATCTTAAATCCTTTTGAGCTTCCAACTGATTTCTCTACTGATCTATCTGCGTCCAATATCTGTGCAATTTTAATTGGTGTGCTTGGTACAAATAAATTTAA
The DNA here is from genome assembly GCA_020310875.1 of Ceratopteris richardii. Taxonomy (NCBI): domain Eukaryota; kingdom Viridiplantae; phylum Streptophyta; class Polypodiopsida; order Polypodiales; family Pteridaceae; genus Ceratopteris; species Ceratopteris richardii. Next base: position 39,738,337 of record CM035416.1, on the reverse strand, counting down.
ACTTCTTAGTAAAAACTCCTTTATGTCAGTGTCAGAATCAGATGACAAAGTTGGTTCTTTGCCTTTTCCACTTGTATTATCTTGCTGAATTTCAGCCAACAATTGTGGAGCTGATTGTTCCACTGCTTTCCCCTTAGTTTTCTCGGTTGGTTTCTTCTTTTGGACAATCTTCCTTGGCACTTTTTGTCCTTGCCACTACAATGGTCCTGGTTTCAAGAGGCCCCTGCAACTCCTTGAAGTATGCTAGTAGCTCTACCTCCTTTCTGACAAACGCCTCCTCTGTTTTTTTGAAGACATCATCTCATCATGGAGTTCTTCATAATGCTCTAATTCTTCTTTTCTCCAATCAGTGGCCTTGTCTGAGTAGTTTTCCAACATTTTTTTATATTGAGCCTCATATAGAGATCTCTTATTGCTACCTTGAGTCAAATAAGTATATAATTTTTCCTTACTCGTCTAAGGTGGATGTGGTTCCTTATCAGCCTGTACTTCCTTCTGAGCAGCTACAATCTCTTCCTTAGTGGCCTCTTCCTGTTCCAAATCCACCTACCTTGGATCTCTTCTTCTCTTCTTGCTAGGCATCACCTCTTCAGTCACAATCTTCCTCTTCATTCCTGATCCTCTCATTCATGTTTTTATCCCATATTCTCCTACCTGAAGATTTTAGATGGACTTTTTATTCTTGCCATTGGACTTCTGAAGTATTGGGCTTCAGGTGCAAATTTTAGTTGATCTTCCATGTCCAAGATGTGATATATTATTCCTGTCAAAAACTGGGCTTCATTCATGAATTTTTTCTGTTGCTAATGCTTTGCAACTTCCTTCAACTGTTCGTGAATGTATGGAGTCACATCCATAACTCCAAAGGGTATATATCTATCTTTATTGTTCAGCATGATGAGAGTGACTGGTTTGTGAGGCATAACATATTTGGGTAACTTAGGAAAGCAAAAGAATTGTAGAAACATTCTTGTGGCAAACTCTTCATTCTCCTTGCCTTTAAAATCAATAAACTTGGAAAATCCAACATAGGCGACTGCATTCGTTTTAACAAAGCTGCCATCCAATTTTATTCCCGTTGAATAGAACTTCAAAGCTGCTCTAATATGCTCTACCTTGATCATGATTTGTACATCCTTGCCCTCTTTATCTTTCACAGAACTCATAAAATAGGCTTCATTTCCTTTTCCAAGTTCCACCAGACTAGACATTACTTGAGAAACCCTCTCAAAATCTATGAAAAAGATGGGTTCTTCCAGTACCATCTCTTGTAATTGGCAGTTACCTTCCGGCACTTGTAGAATTCCTGACATAGCATTGTATATTTGTTGACTCCCACCTTCACTGTGAATATGTGTTGGCAAATTATTCTGATAGTCTCTTTAAGCTCCTTGATTATTTGCCTTGCCTCAGGAAGATCTTGCTCTGCATCAGAGTCTAATTCAATGACCTCCTCTGTTGCTTCACTATCCAGGAACCAATGTCCCCTGGATATAACCACTGATTCAACTTTGAAGTCCTGAATAGTGAGCTCCTTCGTATTCACCATCCTGTTAACATAAAGAACACACCACACACACACTTCTCCACGATGAGTCATGTTCAAAGGAAAAGAAGAGAAATTCTTCAGAACAATCTTGAGGTAAAAGATTTTCTTCAAAACTCAAACAATCAGTGATTTCCAAGACTCAAAGTAAGTGATCATCACAGGTGAAGCAAGACTTCTATTGTTTCTTGTGCTTGTTTGGGGAAGAATTTTAAACAAAATTATTAATCAATCAAAATAGATATTGATAAATCAAAAAATTTGTCAACTTCCTAATTCTAGCCTAGATCTTGCTTATGCTTCAAAATCTTCAAAGGAAAAGAAAATGAAAATAGAAGTAAAGATTTGATGTCCTTCCGTTTTTTGAAATTGCACCTGATTTATTTTTTCATTTTTATTTTTTACACTCTTTTTCTATACATTTTTTCTTTCATTTTTGTCCATTTTTTATTTTTTTTGTATTTTTTCTTTTGATTTTTTCGTATATTTCCCTAAATATTTTTCTACCAAACATTTACAGTTATTGATCATCCTTGACTTGATATGTTGGTGAATAACTGAGAGAACTCTTTTCCCTTCCTGAACTTTTTCCAAGAAAAAGAGTTGTGACAAGTGCATGGAAAAGTTCTCATGTGCCTAGTAAATACTCAGCATTGTGGTGTTATAACGAATCCTAGAGAACTTATGTGGTTGTAAATGATTTTCACTTATGTGTTGTGCTACTAGTGTTAGATCAGTCTTCCTAGTCGAACAAGTTATGTTTTGTGTCTGGAACTTTCTTGAACCTTTGAGACATACTTCCTCTGAGCACTACTTCATTTCTTTAGGTCTCCATACCCACTTAGTCTTTTGACTTGGAGTCTTCTGAACTGCTTTGGGCTTGCATACCCAAACTTGCTTCAAAATTGATTGCTTCTTCTCATGTCTTCCTTGCCTATGTTGAGAGTTGATTTTATCATGGAAAATATTATTATGTAGATCCAAAATTGCTTTTAATGGAAAAAGAAATTTCTCCATTTCCAAGCTATGAATCTCCTCATTGGTTTCCGACTTAACATGACTAGAAAAAGGCATTAAGAGTCTTTTGTCATTTAATTTCAAATGAAGATACATTTTTTCAAAGTTCATTATTACCTTCCCTTGTTTCATCCATGGTTGTCCCAAAATCATTTTTTTAGAGATCATGTGATCAGGCCATTCTTCACACTCTATATTCATCTATTCTTGGTCGAATTCAACTATGATTGTTTGTGTAGATAAAGTTTGAACTATGTGCCTTGTTAGGGTTTTGATTAGATTTTTACTCATCTTTCTTTTTGCATTTAACCTATGTTTTTTCATGATTTTGATCCAAAATCGTGTTTTTCATGATTTTGAACAAAAATCGTGTTTTTTCACAATTTTGGATTTCCAGACAATCGTGATTGCTCACAATCGTATAAAACATGATTTTTTTGATGAAAAATGTGTTTCTGGAAATCGCAATTTTGGACCCTTGCACAAAATTGCGATTCTGTGCAGGGTGATGTAATTTTTGGATTATAATTTTTTTATGTTTTCTTCACTCTATTAGAGGTGCCTAAATATAAAAACAACATGGAATAAAAGAAACCTAGAAAATCTACAAAAAGTAGTGAAAAAAACAGCAAAATCTGAAAATTGTGATTCTGTGTTTTTGGTGATTTTTGTGATTTTTTTGTGCAAAAAATGATTTTTTAAGCTTTAGTTAATGCAAAAATAAATTTAAAAACAAAATACCTTGCAACTTGATAGCTAAAACCCAAGTTCTTTGTGTCTGCTAAAAGTAGCGATTCTTCTGCCCTCTCTCACTCAATCTCTCACACTCACAATCACTCAAATGAATTTTTTAAATGAAAAGTGTGCTTTTATAGTATGCTAAAAATCACAATTCTAAATGAATTCAATGATTTGGACTTCAAAATTTTGACATTATCATAGCCATGCATAGTCATTAACAAATTTATGTCTCATCATCCACTTTTGATCAAATTCTCATATTCACCTCTCAGGATGAAAATCGCGATTCTATGTCAGTTGTTAAAATTTTTCAATTTTCAATCAATGAAAGCTCAAACTTAATTTTTTTCAATTTGCATGTATTTCACTTCATTTTATTAACTCGCCTAGATGCCCAAAACAATTCACCTAGGACAAGTAAATGGCATAGTCAATTTGTACATAGCTACTTAACTTGACTTTCCTTTTAGCAAATAAAGTTGTCTTCCCCGAAGACCAACAAAATTGCTTACTACTTGGTCAAAAAGAAATCTAAATATGAAAAGATAAACACATTCAACTTTGCTTTCGGCAAATCAAGGCATCTTTTTCCAAAAGACATGCACTATACTTATAAAAAACATGAGCAACCATCCATTTGCACAAGGATAAACACTCACACCTCATAAAGGGTAAATTAAAGCCTTCTTTTCCCAAAAGACAAGCCTATTACCTACTTTTCCAAGTTCACATGAGAGATATTAGAGTAGTACCCTTTCCAAATGTGTTTATTTACCATCAACAATGGAAGATCCAGCAAGGTCCAAAACTTCAATGGAAGCTTTGCTAACTTCCCCGACAATAGTGCCAAAAAGATTTTTCTTATCCTTTGGAGTTGTCCTCTCCAATCATCATAGCATAAAAGATTAACTCTTACATCTTAAATTTGTCAATCCGGGAAGCATACTAAGACCACAGCCCCTTCTATTAATGGAATCCAAGAAAATGTAAAAAACAATTCTGATTTCTAAAAAGAACTTGAAAAAGGAGTAGGAAAACTAGGGTTTCTTGTATCTAGAGCAAAATAATATCTTTTTCAATGATTCTTGTGCCTAAAGTGTGGCATTTTTCCTATAGATTACAAATATGAACTCAGAAATGAAATTCACAATTCTGATAAAATTGAATATTTCCATTTTTCAGCAATGATCTCATGCATCTAATCACTCAATATACTGATAATCACCTCTCCTTACAAACTCCACTCAGTAATACACAAGTTAAACCAGCAAATTCCATAGATAACACATGAAAAGGACTCAAGAATCAATCATGACAAGTCAAAGAAAAGAGAGACATGATTTTCAAACTGAAACTCTTCATTCACATGTCATATGAGTACAAAATTATAGAAACCCTTATAAAATACAAGATTTTGTCCTTTATACTTTTTCAAGTGTCCCTTTTCACACTTGAAATTTGGTCCTTTTAACTTCTAATCTAAAAATATGTGCTTGAGGAGCTTCTAAAAATTTTCTAAAAAATACATATGGTTTCTCTACACATGAGGAAGTCTCTTCCTCATTTTTACATCATTCTGATAAATATTTTACAAGGTAATAGGTTTTTCACAAAAAATCCTATTCTAACAACCTTCCACATGCATGTTGATGCTTTCAACTATGCCATAGGTTGTATTGTAGCATAGTGTTGCAGAGAAAATAGAGCACTAAAGAGGAACTCCAAAATTTTCAAAATTATGGGCACAATTTTTCTTCTTCAAATGCTTATGGAAATCTCATGAAAGCCATGTAAATGCACCAGAGGAGTTCTCTAGATGCATAAGCCCAAATCATTGTAACATAACTCTTGTAAAATAGTAGAAAATTAGAGTTAGTCAATAAAGTGCCGGTCTCTTGTCTAAAAGGACCATTTTTAGGGCACATGTATATAAGTCACTTTGTGACTCTTGTAAAGGACTTTTTGCCATTGTGAAGAAGTGAAGAAGAATTTTCAATTTGTTTCTTTCCTACTGATTTCCTCCTTCTTCATGATCTTTTGTGTGTTTGTAATGCTTGGAATGTGTGTGTAGGACTATTATCAATCCCTTCCCATCGTTTTTGAACTACTATAATGTGTGTGTGAGACATTAGGAGTTGTGGAGCAAGTGTTGGTGCATTCTGCCATTCACAATTTTGCTCATAACTTGAAGAGTGTTTGTTCGAGTGAAAATACTAGCAATAGATGCGTCTCATCGAGAGCTTAAAAAAGAACCCACTATTGGCCATATTTGAAGTTCGAAGCTAGGAGAAAAAATCGAATTTGTGCTTACTACTATAAATGATATGGTGGCATGCATTTTCAGAGGTTCAGTGAGTTGGAGAGGTAGTTAAGTCTTTTCACATGCATTGTAGCTTAGCCACTTCACTTTCCATTGCGCACACGTTTTCATACACTTGGTTCATATGGTTCCTCGGATTGATAATTAAACATGTATCGATCTACCACTATATGCACTTGTGGGGCGATTGAGGTCTAGTATCATCGACACAAGTCCCTAAGGCTTCACGACCTAGGTACACATGTTTTTGGTGCCCTTGCCGGGGAAGAAACCTAATCAAGGTGCCTTCATGATGGTTATAGCTCTGGAGTGAAGAAATCGTACTTGTAGAGGTGAAAGTGAATTTGTTCAGCGGCAAGTAGTCAAGCACTTCAGCACTTGTTACTTCACACTCTTGAGGTGTGTGTAATGAGCTTTTCGATTTAGGGTTAGGAGTGAGGAAGAAAGGGAAGAGTTAGGGTTAGGTAAGAGAGAGGAGTAGAGTAGGAATAAGTAGATTATACCAAGAAAAAAATCCCAAAAATTTGTCAAAATTAGCTCAGTTTAGGTCTTAGGTAACTCAAAGCTATAAAAACCAAAAAAAAAATCAGTTCAGTTGGTCATTGTGAGAACAGGTATCGTGAGCACACCCGCGATTGGTATCGCAGCAATAGTATCGTGCCTAGCAAGAAAGGAAAAGTTCTAGTGAGCCCAAAGCTTAGGCAAGGCATCCTAGAAGGTGAGTTGTACAATTTTTTTATCCCAAAAACACCATCAAAACACATGCACATGTGATTTAAGTAGTTTTCGGTATCATGGGGAAGGACAGAGAGTTTTTTGAGAGTTTTTGAGTGATACAGATGGTCAAGAGTGAAGAGGAGAGAGGAATAAACACTTTGCACATAAAAATTTAAATTTTGAGTAAATTTGGTTGAAGTATCACAATCGGTTGAGTTTTGGTATCGCGATACCAAAATTCCTTAGTATCACGATACTCGCCTGGTATCGTATTGTTGCATACCCACTTGAGGTATCGCGATACCATTCCAATATCGTATCATTGCATATCCACTTGAGGTATCACGATACCATTCTTGTCTCGTATCATCAAGTGCTGGTATCGCGATCGCGATCAACCGATGGTATCGTATCACGGTCCACTCCGTATTGTATCGTCCCGATCACGGTATCGTATCATCAACTGAGCGGTATCGTATCACGTGCCAGGTTGGTATCGTATCGCCAATTCAGTATCGTATCGTGCCTATATTTAGTATCGTATCATGCAAAAGGTGGCATCATATCTTTGGTATCGTATCGTTGGATTTTGGTATCGTATCGCGAGTTTTTACAGTATCGTATCATGTAAATCTTTGGTATCGTATCATGCATTGAGAAATATTGTATCGTCGATTGTTCAGGTATCATATTGTGGAGTTAGAGAGGTATCATATCGTGGGGTCACAGAGGTATCGTATTGTCTGCACCTCTAGTATCGTATCATGTCACTCTGTGGTATCATATCGCCGAAGGTATCATATTGGTATCGTATCCTCTGTGTGGTATCATCAAAAGTGGTATCGTCCAGAACCAATTAAGCCTTTTGAGGGAAAATTTTGAAGTGATTGAGGAGCTAATTAAGGGGAAGTAGGAAGTAAACATAAGCCCAAAGGGGTGAATGAACTTAAGATCAGGATGAGTGCTAAGTAGTCAGAGGAGAGTCATCTCATCAATAGGAAGTGCAACCCAAGCAAGCAAACACTCGATCTATACGAACATCTCTAGTGAGTCAGAGGAGGAGCTACCCATGGCCTCAAAGGACATGCATGGCTCTGCCCCTAGGAAGAACTTTATGTCAGCCGTAGAGGGTGAATACCACACCTCTTTGCAATATGTGTCCATCAATCCTCAAGGGATCCATATTTACCTTGATGGTTTAAATAGGCCCGTTGCAAGAATGGTAAATTATGTTGAATCAACAATAGTGCCCAGGCCCACAGTTAAGTACGAGGGAGGAGTGTACATGGATAAATTAGGTCACATCTACATAGTGATAGAAAACCCAAACCAGATCAACGAGAGAAGAGAAATGGAGGGACAAGGAAACTCGGGGAGACTTGACACTAAAGAGTTAGTAACTACACCAAGATGTAAGTCAGTGGTGACTCGAGTTTTGAGAGGGATTTTGATACCTCAAGATGGCTGCGTGATGGATGTATACCTGATCCACAGGTCAGACCTACTATGACAAACCGATTCACTCACACGAGGACAGGAAGTAAGCCCAATGACTTTTTATGAGTTGAAAGATCCTGAAGATGAGTCTAGAGTCACATACTTAGACCAGAACCAAAGAAGGTATTGGCCTATAGACATTTTTGATAGGTCTCAATTGAAGTATATGAGATTGCATGTATTCCCCCCTCGAGAGCAGGCAACCTCCTCACACAATTCTTTTGGAACTCATCTAGGAACAGAGAATACAATGTCAGGACAAACGAGCTAACAAAGTGTTCCCAATCGAACTCATGTGCAATTCGCAATGCCAAGAGTGCAGTCACACAACCAAACCCACCCAGGAATAGGCAATATGAACCATCCACCCATTAGACCAAGACCATAGCCAGATGTGCGACTAGGAATACCTCCATTTAGACTAGCAATTCTTATAATTCACAAACCACCAGAACCTATAAGAAGGCTGAGACGGATTCAAGTGGCCAAGTGCATGAGAAATCACTATGATGGAATGGGAGAATCATATGATCACATAGCATAGTTTAAACAAGTATTATGCACCAAACAAGTGGACGACTTCTTTGTTCAGTATGAATCCTTTGGACTTACCCTCACAGGGACGGCTTTGACTTGGTTCCAACCATTGGACCCAAACCAATTTGCAAATATTGAGCAATTTTTACAAGATTTCATTGGAGAATTCACCAAGAGAGGGATTAAACACAACTCGTCATCCTTAATCCATAGTTTCAAATAGAACCCAAATGAAACTGTAAAAACTGCTGCCCAAAGATTTAACTAATATGTCAATAGATGCCCAGCAACAGAAAGACCATCGCAGCAAAAAATGATATCACTATTCTTGGATGGATTGACTAATGGGACCTTAAGGACCCTAGTGTATGTAAAAAGGCTCCAAACATTGAGCGAGTGTCTTCAAGAATGTATTGACCTAGAGGACAACCTAGCTGATGACCTCAAAAGTACACCAAGCCCCACTAAATCAGAAGTCACTAGAAGTACAGTGACATCTAACTCCGGTAATGTGGAGGAACTAGCAAAACTGGTAGCTAATAAGTTAGGAGTCCATAGACAGAAGAATTACCAGAACTCACCAATGAGAATGCCCATGTTACGACAATGTAACCTATGCGGTGGAGATCATCCATCTCACCTGTGTTCAAGGGGAGGAATAGGCATGCCTCAAGCTTGCCCATACAATAGGCAACCACCTCAAGGACCCAACCTATACTGCCATATAGACCAAAAATACACTAACCATACTACTGAAAATTGCCCATTCAACAAACAGTCAAGACCCTTAAATCAACCTCAGTATAGGCCTTATGTATACCCTCCTAGAGAACAAGGATGAGAGATTCCAAGATACAATCCCTATCCAGGCCCACAAGGAGCACCTAGACCATATGAACAAGGGCAATATGGACAATCGTAGCCAGTATTAGGACAACAACCATCCCTTCCACAGAACATAGTGCCAGTTAAATATACTCAATCAGAGGAAAACATGGAAAGAGCCATAGTACCAGTTACACCTTTCACTAGTACAAAAGAAATGACTCAGGGATATGAGCACGCCCAAGGAGAATGCAACCCTAATGTACACAGCACCTAAAGCACCAACTCCCATGAGACCACCTATTAGACTGTCCGTGCCAAAAGGACCATGCTATAGATGTGGAGGAGACCAGTTCATAAGAGACTGCACTCTGCCATACAGCCCACCACCTCCTAGGACTTGGGAAGGGTACTACAATGAATGTGGAAAGGAGCATCTATTTAGAGATTGTCCAAAGAATCCCAATAATACTCATAACACAACACAAATCAATGTGATCGAAGTAATTGAATCATCAGGAAGTGATAAAGAGTACACAGTACCATTAAAAGCTATCACACGAGTGCAAGCCAAAGGACAAGAAAGAAAGAAAGTAGACTCCAAACAAGAGATTAACAAGGATCTAGAGATAAGGGTTCAGATACTGGAAGATTCGGAAGATCCATGCGAGAGCAACCAGACGAAGAAGACACAGAGTTGGAAGGACAGAAGGGAAAAACTTAGAAACAAATGGATGAAAAATAAAATTAAGGAGGACAAGAAGGATGTAAAGGATGGCAAAAAATCTGAGGAACTGGAAGTACAAGAGAATACACCACCTAAATCCCACACCCAAAAATGAGATAAATCGGGATCAGTTCTAGCAGACCCAAGACCAGACAACCTAGACATGTGGTTGAAAGCATATCAATCTCGAATCACAACTAGACCAAACATAGAGCAGCATGAGAAACTCTACCCACAAGGGGATCTAGAAAAGGAGAGATTGGCGATATGCCGAAAGCTCATAGAGGTATCCCAAGCCACTCTAGAGAAGATTATCCCATTCCTTCGAGAGACAAGAATATCTGAGAATCAATTCAAGGAATGCTGGGAAGAAAACAAGCTAAAACCCACAGTTACACCCAAAGAGAAAGACAGTAAAGAAGAACAACGGGGAACTCAGGGCAAATCAATTTCGATAGTCCCTAAACTAGAAGCTGATTAGCCATAAGATTTTTGGGCTAAGATTCAGGAAGACCAATGGAAAAAAATGTAAGTTCGAGACCACCCTTTGAGGAGTTGAACATTGAAGAAAACCAGCCAACTCCAAAATTGGAGGAAGTCTATGAAGAAGTTCCCATGTTAGACCAAAATAGGGAAGAAGTACATAGCATTTCTACCCTACCAAACTATATGGGAGATTACGAGAAAGGATCAATAGTTTTCCATGCTCCCACAATTTGAGGCAAGGAAAAGGGATCTTCAGGTGAAACCTCTCACAATTTAGCAAAACTCAAGAAGACCAAGGTACAATGTCAGCTGATTGTGGAAGAGTTACTATGAGCCAAGCCGCAATTACTGAGACAATTAGCGGGACAATTGAAATTAGAAAATGAGCATAATAACAAGAAAAATAGAGAAACCAAAGCCCCTTCTACCATACAAGTCCCTATTGATAAAGTTGGAGAATTCAGTGAGGGAGATGAGGGCAACACTTGCTTACCCATCACATATAATGGATACATGACTAAAGCCATTTTAGACACAGGAACAGGTGTAGGCATAGCCACCAAAGAAATTTGGGAGAAATGGGGAAAGCTAGCCCTGTGACCTACATGTATGAAGCTTCAATTAGCAGATGGCCATGTAGAGAGACCCCTAGGAATATTGGAGAAGATTAAGTTGACTACGTGCAGAGTAGAATTCGAGCACACGCTAGCCGTATGTCACGTATTGGACATCAAAATTACCGACCCATAGATGATCCTATGTATATGCCTCAAGTTTTTTCGAAGGAAGCATTTGAACCACATGGTTGGATGGAGATTTTAGCCACATTAGATGTGTGTGCGAATGAGGAGGTACTAACTATGAATGAATGTGTAGACGAAGAAGGCTATGATGTAAATTTTTACATGGTAGTCCTTCAGGAAGTAGAGGTAGGAGAATTATTAGAAAAGGAATGGAAGGAAGAGTACGAAAGCATAGAAATGGAACCAAATTTTGATTCGAAAGAATGATACTTAGAAGCTATTCAAACCAATGAAACAAAAGAAACACCCAAGGTGTTAGCAATAGAAGCGGCCCATACAGAAACAAATAAGAAAGAAACGTTAGATAAGGTTGAACCAACCCCAGACCTATTTGAAGTCCCAGAGCACTTCAAAAGATATGAAATAGAGGAGAGGAAGATAGCTATTCAGATGCCTAAGAGAGAGGCAAGAGAACGAGAAGCATATGACAACAAGGAACAAACGAAGAAAGTAATAGTAACCATGGAAGATGGAGAAGAAAGATGTACTTACATAGGAAAAGATGTGTCACCAAAAGAGGAAGAAGAATTGATAAGACTGATTCGAGAACATCGAGACGTGTTTGCATTGACCTACAAGGACCTCAAAGGTGTGGATCCATTCACTTGTTCTCATCGAATCCCAATGACACCTGATGCAAAACCATCAAAGCAACGCCCTTACACTTATTGATGTCTATTCAGCAAAAATTAAGGAGGAGATAGACAAACTACTAGCAGTCTGGTTCATTTACGAGATCGAACACACAGAATGGGTGTCATCATTAGTGGTCGTATCCAAGAAGAATGGGAAATTAAGAGTGTGTATTAACATGAAGAAAGTAAACGCAGCCACAATCCATGATAGCTACCCATTACCTATCACTGACCACCTTTTGGAAAGAGTCACAGGTAAGGACATCTATAGCTTCCTAGATGGATTATCGAGGTACAACCAAGTAGCCATTGCTACAGAAGACCAACATAAGACTACATTCGTGACTGAATGGGGAGTCTATGCTTTTAGAGTAATTCCATTTGGACTCACAAATGCCCCAGCTACTTTCCAAAGGTTGATGTGTCACGTCTTTAAAGAGTTTCTAAGGAAAAGTATGGAGGTATATGTTGACGACTTATGCACATACTCAGCCCAGAGACATGAACACATTCCGGAGTTACAAAGGATATTCGATAAGTGTCGACGATATAGAATGTGTCTGAATCCTGAGAAATGCATCTTTATGGTGAGACATGGAAAACTCCTAGGACACATCGTGTCTAGGAATGGAATTTCCACTGACGAGGATAAGATTAAAGTAATCCTAGAACTTCCAAGACCGAAGAACGCTAAGGAAGTGCAAGTTTTTATGGGTCATTGTGGATACTATCGTAGATTTATTCACATGTACGCCATAATTACCAAGCTTTTATATGGATTATTAACCCAATTCATCTGGACGGATGAGTGCCAGAAAGCATTTGAGGAACTAAAAAGACGACTAAGTACAGCACCAATTTTGAAGATATCCAACTGCAATAAGCCATTCCACATCCATGTAGATGCATCCAACTACGCAATAGGATGTATATTAGCTCAACCTGTAGATGAAGGAAAATTGGACCATCCTATTGCTTCTGCAAGCATACAACTGAATCAAGTTGAAAGAAAATATACGACTACGGAACGAGAAGGTTTAGGAATGGTGTACGCAGTGAAGAAATTTAGACACTACCTTCTAGCCAACAAGTTCAAGTTCTTCATAGACCATCAGGCCTTATTGTACTTAGTCAATAAGCCCTATAACATGCGAAGACTAGTAAGGTGGTTTCTGTTACTAATGGATTTCGACTTCAAAGTGGTAGGAAAAAAAAGGAAATACCCATGTAAGAATTGATCATCTATCTAGGTTAACTCATGGAGAACCACTCGATGGAGTGGCAGATGACCTACCGGACACATATCTGTTCAACTTGGAAGTATGTCCTAAGTGGGTAGAGAAGTTAATTCCAATACTCACCCATGGACCACAACATCAAATCAACAAGGATACTAGGAAGGAATTTCGACAATCGCATAACTTGCACATTGTGGCAGGAAGTGTGTACTTTAAAGAACCCAATGGTGTATTGCTAAGATGTGTGGAAGAAGCAGAACATAAGAACTTAATTGAACAAGCTCACGTAAATAGATGGAGAATGCATAAGGGAACTCATGGAACACGAAGGGAATTAAAATGATTGGGAGTTTATTGGCCAGATATTCCTAAGGATGTTCATGAGTATACTAGCAATTGCACAGAATGTCAAGGAAATACTCCAGAAGACCATACATCGTTACAATTCTCTACAATAGCACCAGAATGGAGTAGGACATTGGTAAAGTTCTTAAAAACACGAGAGCATGCGGAAGGAGCAAGTCTAGCTAGAAAGCGATCCCTAGAAGAAATGAGCAAGGATTATGTCATATTGGGAAAACAACTATTCAAAAGAGGAAAGGAGAATCAGCTACGACTATGTGTGCATGAAGGAGAGTACTTACCTATATTAGAAATGGTGCATGCAAGTGTTGCAGGAGGACTTTTTTAGCCGAAAGAACTATAAAAATGATTCTCTTTGCAGGCTTGTGGTGGCCAACTCTACATATGGATGCAGACACATATCTATAGAGTTGTGAAGTATGCTAAAGATCCAAGTACCCTATTAGAAGAGATGACATGCTTATAAGACCCATGGTTTGTGCGAGAGCATTTGCCAAATGGGGTATTGATTTCATAGGACCGATTAACCCACCAGCCAAAGGATCTCATGCTGAGTAGATTATAGTGGCGACAGATTATCTAACTAAATGGGTAGAAGCAAAAACAACTAAAAAGAACGATGCTCAGACCACGGCCAAGTTCCTCTTTGAGAACATCTTTACACACTTTGGACTACCTATTGAGATAGTAAGTGATAGAGGAATGCACTTCATTAACGAAGTGATAGAGTCCTTAATGAGTGAATTCCTAGTGATTCATAAAAAATCAGCCCCATATCACCCCCAAGCCGATGGTCAAGCAAAGAGTTCCAATAAAGTGTTGTGTAAAGTGTTGACAAAGATAGTCAACAATGGAAGGTCAGATTGGGACAAACAATTGCACCATGCAATTTGCGCCTTCAGTTTGGCTTAGAAAACAGCCATTGGAACTACTCCATTTAACCTAGTTTATGGACAAAATGCAATCTTGCCAATTGACTTTTTGTTACATACTTTACGAGTAGCACAACAGTATGAGTGGACAAGACATTGGCTATCTAAGAAACTAGAGCACATTGAGAAATTGCACGAAACAAGACTACAAGTAGTTGCGGGAATTTATGCAGCTAAACGGAGACAAAAAGCATATTATGATGCACCTATCAAAGACAAAGGCTTAAAGGAAGGAGATTTGGTCCTAGTATATACATTGAAGCAACATGCTAAGAAATTGCAGAAACACGTATATGGACCATTATTGATTAATAGAATTTCAACAAGTAGAGCAGTCAATCTAGCCACCTTAGATGGAGATATACTTCCCAACTACATAAGTGGTTGTAGAGTGAAACGATATATGGAGCCCTTGACAAATCAAATGTTAGCACGACTCATAGGAGCACAAAATCGAAAGAAGGAAGAGGAAAGGATTCGAGAAGAAGCACGCCAAGAAGCCTTAGAGCGTATTAAGAAACAGAAGGAGTGGATAAAACAAAGGGATGAATGATATTTATAGGGAGAAGAACCTATACCTATGGCCAACTACCAAGTCAGTAATACCAGCAATGGAAGCCTGAGTATCTCCCAACCATATTTAAACCTAGGAATTGGAACCAAAGAGTACCAGTTAATAGATGCTCTAATTTACTTGGGAGCTGCACTAAGCTATATACAAAAGATGTTAATCACACACCTTCAATCACACATAAGTCCCACTAAAGCGTGCATGATAGAAATTGGAGGCCACGTTATAGAATGTGTTGGAGAAGCCCAAATATCTCTGCACCTAGGAAATTCTTCAATGGAACAATGAGTTTTGGTATGCAAGGATGAAGACCTAATTGAAAATTTGATCCTAGGGGAAGATTGGATTATCGAAAACAAAGTGAGCATTCATTTAGCACAAGGATACATATCAGCCAAAATAGGACATAAGGAAATATTTAGCTTGTTAGAAGAAAGACATTCTCATGTTCATGAGGTTATCAAGCTTGAGAAAGAAACCTTGGAAAAGAAAATAGAAGATGAATCAATCGAAAGCGTACCCAAAAAATGCCCTAACCTAGAATTGCCTACAAATAAGGATGTATTGCATGATGAAATAATCACCTCTCCCATGAAGGATAAATCCAAGAGAGAAAGTGAGGACAATGCTTCTAAATTAACCTACTCAAAGAGAAGAATATCCACATGGAGGTCTACTACTCACACATCACATCTATGCAATACTCATCTACAATGGGTTCAAAAGGATCAAATTTTGGAACTAGAGAAGCCAACACAGACGCAAATCAACCACCCAATGAACACAAGGAGAGACAACCAATCCTCGTCATTACAATCTAAACCACAAGGACTTCTTCATGTTTGGCTTCCCAAATCATTAGTAGTAGCCCAAAAGACACACCAATGCATATGGATACCAAAGAAGGTCAGACAGACTGCAACTCAAGAATGTAAGAGACTTGATGAGCTATCATGCCTACAAAATGAAGCAAAGAGGTCCAAAAGGAAGTATCAAGGGTACAGAAGGAACACGACATCAAATACTCCGACCGCAAGTAAGAAAGAGACAAGCACCAAAGAACAACAAGCTCGACAGATGTAGAGGCCTAAATCACCAGCCATAAAGTGGATATGGAGACTAAAAAGGCAACAAGGACAAGAACAGCCTCCTCAACAAGATTCCACTCGCACTCATGAAGAGTCCAATGCACATCTAGTATGCATGCCATGCATTCGGCACATTATCTGTTCAACAAAACTAGTGGTGCACATTTCCATCATGGGAATAGGTCTTAGATTCCACTTCCATAGGAATGAACCTACAGTGTAAATAAATAAATGTTTCAGCTAGAACTAACTTTTGTTTTCTTTCACGAGTAAAAATCAAAAGAAGTGTGGTAAGAGACCTTACTTACTTAAACAAGGGGGAGCGGAGTGATGAAGGAAACGACATATCACTAAGCCACACATAACACATGAATTGGTTTCTACTAGAGGTTGATTCTCTCCTTATTACAAGTGCAGATGGTGTCTAAGGATTCTGAAGCAACGATTCAAGAAGAAGTGTTGGAGTTTCCATTACAAAGCATGATCAAAAGCCAAAGGTCATTGGTTTTGAGAGGACCAACCTGTTGGAGATTATCTTTTCCTAGTAACAATCAAGATTATGGACATTGACCATCAGTTCTCGGCCATGTCCCAAGATTTCAAAGTCATACATCAACTCCCATCAACCATGGATATAATGAAAAAGGCAAGTATTCAAAAATACTTTGAGCTACCGATTTGCAAGCCGGACTTCCAACGATGCACTCAGGTGATGAATACCCTCCAACCAGCCTTACATAACCCATTAGTGCCAGAAGCAAGAGTGCTAGATGCGACAGGAGAATGGGTGATCATCCAATTCACCCAGGACTTGATCAAAGAAGCTTTCGAATGGGAAAAAGATGGGAACACAGTCTTGAAAGATGAAAGCCGAGGGACCAAGACCCGAACATTCATAGATATCAATTGCATAGATATAGAAGAAGAATTATGTCCGATTCACCAACATTTTTGTTTTCTGAATATGCATCGATACATAGCACCACAGAAAATCATAGTGCAAATGTTATCTCATGCTATTAAACAGATCGGTAATCAAGTTAACATGATGCCATACATCCAAGAGCATCTTTTCGAAGCTAAGAAGCAATGGAACCATAAAAAGTTCTTGAACGGAAGTGTCACGCTGACCATACTTATCTACCATGCACTCGTATCCGAGAACATCTCAAAGAAATGCCATTGTCTTCGGAGATGGCTAAGTATGCAAAATTAGCCACAGTTCCAAGGAAAAAGAAGGGAGTAACAATGGTGGAAGAAATTGAAACTAGCTCGCAACCAAGAATGAGAGGAACCAAAAGACTACGAGAAATGATGAAGGCAGAAGAAGCACTTCCTCCTTCAAAGAGGATACATGTGCTTCCAAGGACTAAGATTGAGGACCCCAAACCAATTATTGAAGAAGAGCTAAACAAAGCAATGGTGGCAACCCACCAATACATGGAAGGTCAAGTCAACCTGACAGTGCAAGGGCATCATTACCAACAATCTCAGGAAGGCACTGAGCAAAGAAAAAGGCTAACAAAAGTTCATAGATATAGAGAGTTGGGATTGACCAACCCTAGTTCATCCTCCGATACGCAAGAGGAGCAAGGGACATCCATGATGAATGTGGACATCAATAGTGATTCAAAAGATGATGGCAATAGTGGAAGATACAAAGGTAGATCAAAACCCTGATGATGCAATCATGGACACAACAAGGCAGGGATCACCTAAAGAAGGAATTCATGTATTCAAAATGAATGAGGGGACGAAGATTCAAATCACAAAAACTCACCTAGATGGAGAATGCCTAATAAAGAGACCAAAGGAAGAGAAAGAACAGGAAGAAGTGGAGAAGCCCAAGCCATTTACGCCGATCAGGGTTGTAGTAGAGCCCTCTCCATTAGATGTTACCTTTCAAGGAAGTGCTACAAAATCAACCACAAATGAGGAAGAAGAAAAAGAGAGAGAAGTGTATCTTCAAGTAAGACAACTGCATAATTGAACTATACATGTGGATCAAGGAAAGGATGTACTAACAGGGGAAGAGCCAAGTATCCATAAAACATGGCTGAATGTGGATGTGGCTCAATTAAAGCTAGTAGTAAAGCAAATGATACAAACGGCGATGGACACTTAACAACAAATGCTCAAAGCAGATGCAGACTATGACAAGGCTATGAGAGAGAGAAGCCAATTCCAGGTAAGAAGTGAAAACTTGTCTGCACAATTAACTCAAGCTCAACAAGCACTCTCGAACAAAGCACTAGAAGCTAAAGAAGCCATGGAGAAATGCACCATGCTAACAAAGGAGAACCAAAAGCTCCAAGATCAACTAAAAGAACTCCAAAGTAAATATGAAGCAGGTGAAGCTAAGAAAGCAAGAATGAATGCTAGAACTAAGCTTCTTGAATCCCAAATAAAAGTATGCATGGAGGAAGCAGACAACTTAACACATAGGAATAAAGAGCTTATGACTGCCATCCTATGCAACCAACCTATAGAAGCACACAAAATGACAACAACCGACACAAAGGCATTGGAAGATCAAATTGCAGACTATGAAGATTAGTTGAAACAAGAGCAAGCTATCAAAGAGGAATGGGAGAAGAGACGTATGCATGACACTAATGAACTTAGGAAAAGATGGAAGGTGGCAGAGAATAAACTCATTGAACAATGCAATGAGGATGCTAACCAAATGGTTGCCATAGGAGAAGAACTATTGAAGAATAAAGAGACAATCACACAAGTGGCCAAGGCAATCACAGAAAAAGATGAACTCATTGCACAATTAAAAGCCCAAATCAAACAACAGGTAACAATGGAGACACCAGTAGTTCCAAGCTCTCAAGCGGCTACTGAGGAGACTGAGGTATGTCCTCTCTCTCCCCCCATGCATCATTCACTGATAAGGGAGGTAGCAGAGCCAAACACTAAAAGACATGATCAGGCTATTGCATAACTAAGCCGACATGAGGGGGCACTACTGGTGTCCCAGCTTACGGAACAATTTGAAGAACAAGTGGTAAAGGTAATGAAAGAGGCTAAGATTGAAAGCAAAATCTTGGAACAGATATTGAAGCCATTCAATGTACCTTACATGTTACTCAAAGAAGAGACATGACAGTATATAATGAAGACCACCAATAAAAAACCCGATAATGATCTACAATTCACTCTATAGACATTCACATATCACAAGAGGAATTTGATAGGTAGATCCTATATGGAGACGAACATTTTTGGAGAAGAATCCCATGCTACCATTACATTGGGAGTCAGTACCGTATGCACTTCAAGCTAATCCATCTTTTTGCCCAGTCCCTAGAAGACGATCATGGATGCAATTTTGGGAAGCAAGGTGCCACGGTAGCTTAAATAATCAATGGCTAAGCTATCCGCGACTACCTAGTCTGCCATGCAACTATCTACCAACTGAAGAATACATGGTGCGGACGATAGAATTTTGGCTATCTAGATATGGGGCAGTACCAGACTTAGCCATTAAAATGACCAATAAGATATTGAGTATGCTCCTTACAGTTTTGAAAGTATTTCAACATGCGCAATACACATTTTTTAACTTTATAGGAATTAATCACGGAGCATATGCTTTAATTTTTTTATCTATCCACCACCCCAAGTCGCTTAACTATCATGGCAATATACTCAAGACTTATGTTTCTGCCGAGTCCCTATATGCAAACATTCAAAGAAGCATTCTTTACAGGGTTTTTTGAGATGGACTAGGAGATATTTGTAAAGATCTCTTCCAACTTGAATGCAAGACTGGTGGCCTATGAGCTAAGTTTCTTTGTAGATCATAGACAGGCACGAGACGACGGGCTAAATTCAACACAATGGAAGGAACTGATGATATGTCAAGCAAATTCGCTTAATCATAGAGAGCAAAAAGTTATACAAACCTATGCACATTTCCACAAAAAGCTTGTCGAGGATGACAGAGTTCAGGAGGAGGGATGTGTGGAGGGAGAATCAAGCAAAAAGAGAAGAAGAAGAAGAAGATCAAAGAATAAAACAACTCAATGAGAAAGAACTACCCTCTACCCAAAGCCCCACAGGGGCACGCATCAAGTTATAACGCAAAAGGACCAAGACCCGAAGAGTGGAAACAAAGAAATATAACATCCAGGACCTTTCAAGGGAGGTTGCACATAGCTTCCTCATCCACCAGGTGCATGCGATGGAAGGAAGTAAACATGCTCCAAGCAATACAACAAGGTCAGATGTGTGAAGACAAAGACATAACCGAGGACCAAAAGTTAGAAAGAGGTAGAGGCTGAAAAGTCGAAGAGGGTGAATAAGAATATCATATTCTTAGCCATTGGTTGCGTGCGTGGTAGCCCGACTTAACACAGCAACCCAGATTTAAGAATGTAAGGAATACCAAGGGGATTACAAAAGCAAAGGACTTAGTTCGGATAAAGTAACAAATTGTCTGACAATCCTTAGCGCTTCTTCGGCCACTAGGTGCATGTACTAAGGAGCTATAGACAAGTTGTAGACAAAAAGCAAAGCCTATCAAGGGACGACAGAGACAAAGAGGGGGAGATTGTTGCAGAGAAAATAGAGCACTAAAGAGGAGCCCCAAAATTTTTAGAATTATGGGCACAATTTTTCTTCTTCAAATGCTTATGGAAATCTCATGAAAACCATGTAAATGCACTAGAGGAGTCCTCTAGATGCATAAGCCAAAACCATTGTAACATAACTCTTGTAAAATAGTAGGAAATTAGAGTTAGACAATAAAGTGTCGGTCTCTTGTCTGAAAGGACCATTTTTAGGGCGCATGTATATAATTCACTTTGTGACTCTTGTAAAGGACTTTTTGACATTGTGAAAAAGTGAAGAAGAATTTCGAATGTGCTTCTTTCTTGCTGATTTCTGTTGGAGTTAGACGTTTGCGGAAGCACACGAACGGCACAAGGAAGAAGAAGAAGCTTGGAGCACAACACACAAGACTGAATGTATTACTAGAGAATGTACAAAGATAAGTAGCCCATTAGGGCAATAGGCGTATATACAAGACGGGGGAAAAAAACCTCCTAAAGAGGGAAAAAAAGTGCCCCAGCAGTCCTAGAGTGTTCACACACATCACTACCTAAATATATCAACAAATCCCCCCTGGGAGTGATGCGGTGAACAAGGAGCTGGCACTCATGTATAAGGAAGTGCCAAGCTATGTGGAAATCACTCCACAAAAGGAAGTAAGCCCAAAGCTTTGCGGAAAGCTTCAAACTTCTCCCTAGGCAGAGCCTTCGTGAAAAGGTCTGCAATGTTCTCCTGCGTGGGCACATATGCCAAGCTGATCTCCCCAGCGGAGAACCTCTCCCTGACATAGTGATAATGCACATCAATGTGCTTAGTGCGAGCATGGAACACAGGGTTCCTCACAACTGCCAATGCGCTCTGACTGTCAGTGAAGATGGTGGTGGTAGAAGACTGGCCAACACCCAAATCAGCCATAAGGCGTCTGAGCCACACACACTCAACACTCGCTGTGAAAGCTGCCCTATACTCAGCCTCACAACTGGAAGTGGTCACAGTAGGCTGCTTCTTGCTCAACCAAGATATACATGAGCTACCAAGCATGAAGCAAAAACCACTGGTGGACACACGAGTGTCATAGCAACCAGCCCAATCTGAGTCAGAAAAAGCATGCAAATTTGGCGGTAGTGATCCCCCCTTGGGATAAAACAACCCAAGTAGCCGAGTACCACTCAAGTAGCGAAAGATGCGCTTAACCGCCTTCCAATGCATGACTCCTGGGCAATGCATAAACCTGCTCATCTGTGAGACAGCAAACTGAATATCTGGCCGAGTAATGCATAAGTAAATCAAGCATCCAACAGCCTGCTGATAGAGAACAGCATCAAATGCATCTCCAGCATCATGAAGACTCAATCGTAAACTTGTCTCCATAGGAGTGGCAATAGGCTTACAGTCTTCAAGGCCAAAACGCTGCAATAATGTGTCAATATATTTCGTTTGACACAAAGTCATTCCACCATCAACTTGCATAAACTGAATGCCCAAATAGTGATGCAAATGCCCGAAATCAGACATCTCAAATGGGGCATGCAAATCAGCCTTAAAATCAGCAATGTGCTTCTCAATAGGACCAGTGAGCAGCATGTCGTCTACATAGACAACAATGATCAGAAGCACATCATTAGCACGCTTAACATATAAGGTGCTTTCAGTTGGACTGTTCTCAAAACCATGTGCAATCAGATAGGCATGTATCTTCTCATACCAAGCACGTGGTGCTTGCTTTAAACCATATAATGCCTTCTTTAACCTGCACACCTGGTTTTCATGCCCTTTCTGCACAAAGCCACGGGGTTGAAAAACATACACTTCTTCATGCAAGTCACCATTCATAAATGCTGTTTTAATGTCCAACTGATGTACATTCCAACCATGATGGGCTGCAAGTGCACAAATGCTCCGAACAGTAGTCATACGACATGTCGGTGCAAAGGTCTCATCAAAATCAATGCCTCTTTCCTGCGCATAACCCTTTGCAACAAGCCTAGCCTTATACCTGTCAACTGTACCATCAGGTTTACGCTTCAGCTTGTATACCCACTTAGTGCCAATGGCCTTCTTGCCAGGAGGCAAGTCACATAAAGACCATGTACCATTCTTCATTATAGCATCATATTCAGATTGCATAGCAGCCATCCAATTTTCTGAATTCTATGCTTCATCAAAAGAAACAGGCTCATTCTCATCACAGAGACTAGATGCAGCCATAGCATAGCAATCTGATGCAAAGGAGGTACTATGAGAGCCTGAACGAGTACGATATGACAAAGGTGCACCTAATTTGTTGTCACACAAAGTCTGCACCAGCCATTTTGGCATAGTTTTTACGTGCTCAATATCAGCTCTCTCATCAGCAAGTGCATCATGTAAATCTGCATCAGAAATGGAATGATCTGCATCATCATATGAAACCTGCAAAGGCTGAGAAGTTGCCTCATTAGGACCAGCACTAGACTGTCCACCTGTAAAAAGAGGCATCAAAGTATCATACATGTCTTTGGAGCTAACAGATGTCTCCTTAGTACATGAAAGCAATGGCTGAATAGCATCTTCCACAAATACAACATCATGGCTAACCAGAATGCGTTTAGTCTATGGATGATATAGGCAATAGCCTTTACTTTCAGAACTGTATCCAACAAAAATACATTTAACTGCTTTATCATCCAATTTTCTGTGATGTTGTTCAGGCACTAATGCATATGCCAAACAACCAAAAACACGCAGATGAGCAACAAATGGCTTGCGGTCATGCCAAGCCTCATATGGAGTGATAGACTGCTGTGCTTTAGTGGGACACCTGTTCAGTACATATGCTGCACACATGACAGCCTCAAGCCAGAAGCTATGAGGTAAAGCCTGATTCTTGACCATACACCTCGCCATCTCCATGAGAGACCTGTTCTTTCGTTCAGCAACTCCATTCTGTTGAGGTGTATACGGCACTGTACACTGGTGTTTTATCCCACGTTCAGCCAGAAATGCATTAAAATCTGAAGACATATATTCCCCCCCTCGATCAGAACGGAGGGTGCCCATTTTACATGCTGACAGATTTTCAGCCAAAACCAAAAATTGTTTGAAGCACATGAACACTTCAGACTTTGCTTTGAGTGGATATACCCATGCATGCCTGGAAAAATCATCAATGAAAGTCACAAAGTAAAGGTAATTTCCAAAAGAGGGTGTCTGCATAAGACCACAGACATCACTATGTACAAGCTGCAATTTCTGCGTAGCCCGAAGTGAACCATCTTTTGGAAAGGAAGAACGCTGCATTTTTCCCAAAATACAGCCTTCACAAATATGTTTTCCAGGTGCCTCAAGTTTGGGCAAAGAGGACACCATTTCAGATTTCTGCAGGCATAGCAAACTAGCAAAATTCAGATGACCATAGCGTGCATGCCAAAGCTTTGCATCTGACATAGCCTGAGAATCTTGAACTGCACATGCCGAATCATTCACAGATCTTTCATAGTCTATGAGCTTATATAGCCCACGACATAAAATGCCAGAAGCAATAATCACATCACCATTTGAGAGATCATGAACTGTACACCTGTCATCAACAAATTTCACAACCAAGCCAATCTTGGCTAATGCAGAAACTGATAACAGATTCTTTTTGATCCTTGGCACAAATAAAGCATCTGACAAAGTGAAAGAACTACCATCAGCAGTAGTCGAAATGATCTTACCAACTCCCATAACAGGATAAGAGGAGTTGTTGGCGCATGTAACAGTATTCCCTATAGGGGTAGGCTCGAGTGAAGAGAAGAAACTACGCTGCAAGGTAATATGTTTGGTCGCCCCACTGTCTGAGTACCAAACATCTGAGTCTACTGCAGACATGCACTGATCATGAGAAGATGGGTCAAAACTGCAGACAGTAGTAAACGCCCATTCTTCTTCCTGCACAAGATTTGCAGACTTTGTTTTTGGTGTAGAGGCCTCTACAACAACCATTCCAGCCTCTTTCTTCTTTGCCTCTTTAGCAGTCAGTTTTGGACAGTTCTTTATGATATGATCATTGCCTTTACAGTACTTACAAATTAATTTTTGCTTTTCTGATTTTTTCTCATCTTTGTCTTGGTTCTTTGAATGTGCATCATTTGCAGATTTCTGCTTACTAGTAGAAGAGCTCCATTTTCCTTTGCCCTTCTGACTAGACAGGAAAGCTTGATCTGCAACTCGCATAATGGACCTGTTCTGCCTGGACTGATCTTCCTGCAACAAAACAGAGACTAACTCCTCAAATGATAAGGCATTCGGATTGCCTTTCATCATCAACCGAAGAGTAGAAGCAAAACTCTGATATGAGTCAGGAAGACCATTCAGAACGGTCTGCACAAGTGAGCTATCTGGTATAACCTCATCAGCAGAAATCAACTGTTCCTTCAAATCTTTGATCTTCGTTAGGAAATTGTCCATAGAATCACCTTCATTCATGTGCTCACTCTCCAACTGTTTTCAGAGATAAGCAACACGAGCCTCATTCCTAGTTTGGTACAATGTGGTAAGTGTATCCCAAACATCCCTAGCTATTCTGCAAGAGCGTATGTGAGGAATAATGGCACGTTTGACAGACAAAGCTATCAATGCATGTGCCTGGGCATCTCTGCCATCCCAACGAATCTGCTCTGCAGTAGGTGCAACAGAAACAGCAGCACGAACAGGAATCTGCACAATATCATCTTCGACACCATCTTCATCAGCTCCAGCACCTCAAGCACCTGTATTTGTAGTACCTGTAGTCGCAGGTGTAACAGGACGTCTTTCAACACCCTGCACAATGTTCCACAGTCCTTTTGCAACCAATACATGTCGCATCATATAAGCCCATAATGGGTAGTTGGTACCATCCAACTTATCCTCAACAGCCAACATACGGAATACATCACTACTTTCAGCCATGGCCAGTGACTAAAATACCTTGATGCAGAAAATTGACTGTATCTCAAAAAGTTAAACGAAACTACCCAGACGAGTTCTGCTAGACCTGTAGCAGACTTCGAGATGCTTAAACTGGCGAACAAAAACTAGTATATACCTTTGGCACAAAAGGACGAAATAGCCTGCACAAGTGCTGCGATAGTGTGTTCGGAGGCCGAAACGAGCTCAGATCGCGATTTCGGCACCACATAGCGAAGCTGTTTTGATCTCGGAAACACCCTGAGTATGCTCACCAAATTTCGTGCAAATCTAAGACTGCAAACAAAGGAGTGTCGACGGTGCCCTAGATGAAGCGACAACTTGCTCTGATACCAATTGTTGGAGTTAGACGTCTGCGGAAGCACGCAAACAGCACAAGGAAGAAGAAGAAGCTTGGAGCACAACACACAAGACTGAATGTATTACTAGAGAATGTACAAAGATAAGTATCCCATTAGGGCAATAGGCGTATGTACAAGCCTGGGGAAAAAAACCTCCTAAAGAGGGAAAAAAGTGCCCCTGCGGTCCTAGAGTGTTCACACGCATCACTACCTAAATATATCAACAATTTCCTCCTTCTCCATGATCTTTTGTGTGTGTATAATGCTTGGAATGTGTGTGTAGGACTGTTGTCTATCCCTTCCCATTGTTTTTGAACTATTGTAATATGTGTGTGAGCCATTAGGAGTTGTGGAGCAAGTGTTGGTGCATTCCACCGTTCACTATTTTGCTCATAACTTGAAGATTGTTTGTCATATTCGACTGAATAACACTAATAGATGTGTCTCATCGAGAGCTTCAAAATGAACTTAGCATTGGCCATATTCAGAGCTCGGAGCTAGGAGAAAAGTTTGAATTTGTGCTTACTGCTGTAAATGGTATCGCTGCATGCATTTGCAGAGGATTAGTGAGTTGGAGAGGTAGTTAAGTCTTTTCACATGCATTGTAGCTTAGTCACTTCACTTTCCATCATGTGTGCACACGTCTTCATGCACTTGGTTCAAATGGTTCCTCGGATTGATAATTAAACATGTATTGATCCAGCACTATATGCACTTGTGGGGCGATTGAGGTCTAGTCTCATCGACACAAGTCCCTAAGGCTTCACGACTTGACACACATAGACTGCAAACAAAGACACACTTGACTTTCCCATTATCTATGCTAGTTGAAAACTCAATAGTTTAGAGGGGAACTACACCATGATAGACTGATCAGGCTTTGGAATGATATATGTTTTCCAAAAATTTAGGCATTATTTGCTTGCAAATAAGTTTAAGTTTTTTGTCAACTATCAAGCCCTTCTCTATCTTGTTAATAAGCCTTGCAACACTAGAAGATTGCTAATATAATGTCTCTTATTGATGGAGTTTAACTTTGAAGTCAT
This sequence comes from Ceratopteris richardii, assembly GCA_020310875.1. NCBI lineage: Eukaryota > Viridiplantae > Streptophyta > Polypodiopsida > Polypodiales > Pteridaceae > Ceratopteris > Ceratopteris richardii. Next base: position 39,711,415 of record CM035416.1, on the reverse strand, counting down.
AATAAAAAAAATGTAATCCATGTGCATGTTGATCACCTTTTAGCTTGGCAAATGATAAACCACCCATTGGGGTACCGCACGAACTACCTCATACCTATAGCCCACATCACCAATTTGGGATGGCATTTCCCCCAAAATAAAACGTTTCAAAACTTAAAGCAATTAGGAGTATAATGGCCTCATATGGCTAAAAATGTTCATGATTCTTGCTCTTATTTTCAATTTTGCATCAATAAACCTACAATTGGGCACTCAACTATATATTATGTGACTATAGTACTGATATATTTATGTAGTGATGTGTGTGAACACTCTAGGACTGTCAGGGCACTTTTTTCCCTCTTTAGGAGGTTTTTTTTCCCCCAGCTTGTATATATGTCTATTGCCCTAACCGGATACTTATCTTTGTACATTTTAGTGGTAATACATTTGGTATCGTGTGTTGTGCTCCAAGCTTCTTCTTCCTCCTTGTGCAGTTCGCATGCTTCCGTAGACGTCTAACTCCAACAATTGGTATCAGAGCATGTCGCTGCTTCATCTAGGGCATCATCGACACTCCTCCGGTCACAATCTCAGAATCACACGAAATTTGGTATGCATACTCAAGGTGATTAGGAGATCAAAATAGCTTCACTTTGTGGTGCCAAAATTGTGATATGAGCTCATTTCAGCCTCTGAATGCACTATCGCAATGCTCATGTAGGCTATTTCATCTTTTTGCGCCAAAGATATATACTAGTTGTGCTTTTCCAGTATAAGCATCTCAAGTCTGCTATAATTCTACAGAACTTGTTTGGGTGGTTTTGTTCAACTTTTTTAGATACAATCAATTTTCTACATCAAGGTATTTTAGTCATTAGCCATGGCTAAAAGTAGTGATGTATCCCGTATGTTGGTTGTTGAGGATAAGTTGGATGGTACCAATTATCCATTGTGGGCTTATATGATGTGTCATGTATTGGTCACAAAAGGACTATGGAATATTGTGTAGGGTGTTGAGAAACATCCTATTACATGTGCAAAAATAGGTACTGCAAATACACGTACTGAGGCTAATTCAGATGGTGTTGAAGATGGTGATATTCTACAGTCTCCTATTCGTGCTTCTGTTTTTGTTGCACCTACTATAGAGAAAATTTGTTGGGATGGAAGAGATGCTCATGCACATGCATTGATAGCTTTGACTGTCAAACATGCCATTATTCCTCACATTCACTCTTGCAGAATAGATAAGGATGCTTGGGATACACTTACCACATTGTATCAGGCTAGGAATGCGGCTCGTGTTGCTTACCTCCAAAAATAGTTGGAGAGTGAGCACATGAATGAAGGTGATTCTATGGACAGTTTTCTAACAAAGATCAAGGATTTGAAGGAACAGTTGATTTCTGCTGATGGAGTCCTTCTTAACAGTTCACTTGTGCAGACTATTCTGAATGGTCTTTCGAACTCATATCAGAGTTTTGCTTCTACTCTTCGTTTGATGATCAAAGGAAGTCCAAATGCCTTAAAATTCGAAGAGTTAGTTTCTGTTTTGTTGCAAGAAGATCAGTCTAGGCACAACAGGTCTATTATGCATGTTGCAGATCAAGCTTTCCTAGCTAGTCAGAAGGGAAAAGGTAAATGGAGCTCTTCTGCTAGTAAGCGGAAATCTGCAAATGTTGCACATTCGAAGAAGGAAGACAAAGATGAGAAGAAATTGGAAAAGTAGAAATTGTTTTGCAAATATTGTAAAGCAAATGATCACGTTATTAAGAGATGTCCAAAACTGGCTATTAAAGAGGCAAAGAAGAAGGAGGCTCGAATGGTTGTTGTAGAGGCCTCCACACCAAAAATAGAGTCTGCTAATCTAGTGTAGAATGAAGAATGGGCATTTACTATTGTTTGCAGTTTTGACTCATCTTTTCATGAGCAGTGTATGTCTGCAGTAGACTCAGATGTTTAGTACTTTGATAGTGGGGCAACCAAACATATTACTTTGCAGCGTAGTTTCTGCACTTCACTCGAGCCTGCCCCTACAGGGAATATTGTCACATGCACCAACAACTCCTCTTATCCTATCATGGGAGTTGCTAAGATCATCCTGACTACTGCTAATGGTGGTTCTTTCAATTTGTCAGATGCTTTATTTGTGCCAGAGATCAAGAAGAATCTATTATCAGTTTCGATTTTAGCCAAGATTGGCTTGGTTATGAAATTTGTTGATGACTGGTGTACAATTCATGATCTATCAAATGGCGATGTGATTATTGCTTCTAGCATTTTATCTTGTGGATTGTATAAGCTCATAGACTATGAAAGATATATGAATGATTCAGCATGTGCAGTACATGATTCTCACGCTATGTCAGATGCAAAGCTTTGGCATGCATGCTTTGGTTATCTGAATTTTGCTAGTTTGCTACACCTGTAGAAATCTGAAATTGTGTCCTCTTTGCCCAAACTTGAGACACCCGGTAAACATGTATGTGAAGGTTGTATTTTGGGCAAAATACAGCATTTCTCCTTTACAAAGGATGGTTCAGTTCAAGCTACTCAGAAATTACAGCTTGTTCACAGTGATGTATGTGGTCCTATGCAGACACCCCCTTTTGGAAATTATCTTTACTTCATGACCTTCATTGATGATTTTTCCAGGCATGCATGGGTATATCCATTGAAAGCAAAGTCCGAAGTGTTTATGTGCTTCAAACAGTTTTTGGTTTTGGCTGAAATTTTGTCAGCATGTAAAATGGGCACCCTCCGTTCTGATCGAGGGGGGGAATATATGTCTTCTGATTTTAATGCATTTCTGGATGAATGTGGGACAAAACATTAGTCTACAGTGCCGTATACACCTCAATAAAATGGAGTTGTTGAACAAAAGAACATGTCACTCATGGAGATGGCGAGGTGTATGGTCAAGAGTCAGGCCTTACCACATAGTTTCTGTCTTGAGGCTGTTATGTGTGCAACATATGTACTTAACAGGTGTCCCACTAAAGCGTTGCATCCATATGAGGCTTGGCATGGTCGCAAGCCATCTGTTGCTCATCTGTGTGTTTTTGGTTGCCTGGCATATGCATTAGTGCTATTCAGTCCTTACTTTCATCTACAAAGGAGACATCTATTAGCTCCAAAGACATGTATGATACTTTGTTGCCTCTTTTTACAAGTGGTCAGTCTAGTGATGGTCCTAATGAGGCAACTGAATATGACGCTATCATGAAAAATGGTACCTGGTCTTTATGTGACTTGCCTCTTGGCAAGACGGCCATTGGCACTAAGTGGGTATACAAGTTGAAGCATAAACCTGATGGAACAGTTGACAGGTATAAGGCTAGGCTTGTTGCAAAGGGTTATGTGCAGGAAAGAGGCATTGATTTTGATGAAACCTTTGCACCTACTTGCCGAATGACTATTGTTCGTAGCATCTGTGCACTTGCAGCTCATCATGGTTGGAATGTACATGAGTTGGACATTAAAACATCGTTTCGGAATGGTGACTTTCATGAAGAAGTGTATGTTTTTGAGCCTCGTGGCTTTGTGCGAAAAGGGCAGGAAAACCATGTGTGTAGGTTTAAGAAGGCATTATATGGTTCAAAGCAAGCACCACGTGCTTGGTATGAAAAGATACATGCCTATCTCATTGCACATGGTTTTGAGAACAGTCCAACTGAAAGCACCTTATATGTTAAGCATGCTAATGATGTGCTTCTGATCATTGATATATATGTTGATGACATGCTGCTCACTGGTCCTCATGACACGCATATTCCTGATTTTAAGGTTGATTTGCATGCCTCATTTGAGATGTCTGATTTGGGGCATTTGCATCACTATTTGGGCATTCAATTTATGCAACTTGATGGTGGAATGGCTTTGTGTCAAATGAAATATATTGACACACTATTGCAGAGTTTTGGCCTTGAAGAATGTAAGCCTATTGCCACTCCTATGGAAACACGTTTACAATTGAGTCTTCATGATGCTGGAGATGCATTTGATGTTGTTCTCTATCAGTAGGTTGTTGGATACTTGATTTACTTATGCATTACTCACCAGATATTCAATTTGTTGTCTCATAGATGAGCAGGTTTATGCATTGCCCAGGTGTCAAGCATTGGCAGGCGGTTAAGCGCATCTTTTGCTACTTGAGTTGTACCTGGCTACTTGGGTTGTTTTACCCCAAGGGGGGATCACTATCACCAGATTTGCATGCTTTTTCTAACAGTGATTGGGCTGGTTGTTATGACACTCGTGTGTCCACTAGTGGCTTTTGCTTCATGCTTGGTAGCTCATCTATATCTTGGTTGAGCAAGAAACAGCCTACTATGGCCACTTCCAGTATTGAGGCTGAGTATAGGGCAGCTTTCACAGTGACTATTGAGTGTGTGTGGCTCAGATGCCTTATGGTTGATTTGGGTGTTGGTCAGTCCTCTGCCACCACCATCTTCACTGACAATCAGAGTGCATTGGCAGTTGCGAGGAACCCTGTGTTCCATGCTCGCACTAAGCACATTGAGGTGCATTATCATTATGTCAGGGAGAGGTTCTCTACTAGAGAGGTCAACTTGGCATATGTGCCCATGCGGGAGAACATTGCATACCTTTTTACGAAGGCTCTACCTAGGGAGAATTTTGAAGCTTTCTGCAAAGCTTTGGGCTTACTTCCTTTTATGGATTGATTCCACATAGCTTGGCACTTCGTTATACATGAATGCCAACTCCTTGTTCACCATCACTCCTAGGGGGAATTTGTTGATATACTTTGGTAGTGATGTGTGTGAACACTCTAGGACTGCCAGGGCACGTTTTTTCTTTAGGAGGTTTTTCCCCCCGGCTTGTATATACGCATATTGCCCTAACGAACTACTTATCTTTGTCCATTTTAGTGGTAATACATTCAGTATCGTGTGTTGTGCTCCAAGCTTCTTCTTCTTCCTTGTGTTATTTGCGTGCTTCTGCAGATGTCTAACTCCAACATATAGCACTAGAGTGGAGTAATCCAATTATTGATTATCATCGTAATGGAATACTTCCAAAAGGTATTATTCTTGCAAGAAAGGAGACACTTAAAGAAGAATGCAAAGAATATTCACTCATTATCTATCAACTTTATAAGAGAGGAAAAGATAGATTTTTGTGCATATGCATACATGAAAGAGAATATTTATGAATTCTTGAATTGGCTTACTTAATAGCTTCATGAGGACATTTCTACCCTGAATGGATATCCAAGCATATAACTTTTGTTGGCTTGTGGTGGCCTATGTATCACACGGATGTAAGATGCTATGCTAAAAGGTGTTACATATGTAAGAGAACTAAATATCCTTTCCATAGAGATCGAATTCCACTTAGACCTATGATAAGTAGTAGAGAATTTTCTAAGCAAATAAATGCCTTTGTTGGATCTATTGGCCCCTCAACAAAGGCTCTCATGTTGAGTAAATTTATAATGGCAAATGACTATTTGGAAAAATGGATTGAATTAAGAGCTACAAGAATATGTGATGCTTATAACACAAAAAGAAATATATTTGAAGAGATTTTCATCAGGTAAGGCTTACCAATTGAGATAGTTAGTGATAGGGGAACTCATTTTATTAAGCACCTATTAGAATAGTTTCTAATAGTGCACAAGAAACCAACCCCTATCATCTACAAGCAAATGACTAAAGTGAGAGTAGTAACAAAATCTTATGTTAGGTGCTTAACAAAACTAGTGAATAACAAGTGCTTTGATTGGGACAAATAGTTGCACCATGTAGTTTGGCCCTATAGGGTTGCTTATAAAATAATGCGAGGAATGATACCATTTAATATGACGTGTGAATAGAATGCAATTTTACCAATTGAGTTTCTCATTTTTACATTGAGAGTGGTAAAACATATAAATAGGAATTTCATGAGTTGTCCAACGATGTGGAGTTGCTAGAGAAGTTACAAGAAAGACAATTCAGAGCCGCAATAGATATAGATTGTCAAACAAAGGTAGAAAACCTATTACGATGCTCATACTAAATATAATGATTTACAAGAAGGATATTTTTTGTTTAGTGTACACACTAAAACAACATGCCAAAAAGCTTTAAAAAAGAGGCTATGGACCATTTCTTATAAAAACAATATGCAGAAGTGGTGTAACCTAGTTAGCAACCTAGGAAGGTGAAATCTTGCCCGAATATATTAGGGGATGCTATGTCAAGAGGTATCTTGAACCCTTCACCGATCTAATGTTGGCAAGACTCCAGATAGCTAAAGACATAGAGGCCAAAGAGAAACAGATTAGAAAACAAGCACAAGAAGAAGCTCGGCAAAGGATCATTCATTGTCAGCATTTGATGTGAAGGATTTCTGACTACTCCTTCCTCCCCTACTATCTAGGTAGTTACAATGAGATTTATAGAAGAAGGCTTATTGGAAGAGAAGACATGGGTACATGCCATTCTAGGACCAAATTTCGAGGTGAAAATGATTGTACACATAGACTCGAGTGCATCAAAGAGTGTGATTTGCATTGAATTATCTTTGGCTATGCAAGAACCCATCTATAAAACAAACATTACTACAACCGACACAAAAGGAAAAGAGCTAGAATGCATAGGAGAAACAAAAATTCTCAAAACATTGAAGAGCAAATCTCTTTAGAGGAACTCTTGATAATTGACGAATCAACTATGTAAGAGAAATTAATCTTAGGTAGAGATTGTTTGAGCAAGCATTCTATACTTGTGGATTATTCTTTTGGATGTGTAATGGTTGATAAAAGGCATATGTGTGGTATTTTGTCATTTTTTTATCCACGAAGTCTCACATGTGAACTTGAATGTTTGTTTGCACCTCATGCTATGCATTCATCCGAGCTTCCACTAGCAAAATCATGTGATGACACTTCCATCAAGAGTGAATGTGAGGACCTTTTGTAGTCACATCTAGAGGAGAGGTTAATTAAGGTGCAAATACCTTCAATTGAAATTTTGGACATTACAATTGATGAGAAGGCTAGACATGCTTCTCGATGTAAGATGCACGATCCAATAGATACCTCCATGTAGAGTTTAGTTCGACTTCTTTAAGTAACATAGCTCCAAAAGGAAGCCTCGAGAACCATGCACTAATTGTACACCATTGTCTTTTGCACCATTTGGGTCATACACTTTCAAAATATGCATAACTTATAGGGCCCTACTATGTGGCCTGCATAGACACAATTGTGAATCCCATGCACATGAGTCACTATCATACATATGTATCATATTTCATGTATGCTAACATCTTTTTTTTGTTGTTATTATAAAAAAAACTACCCAATGCAAATGTAGGTCTTTGTGTGCTCAAAGTTCCTAATTGCGACAAGCTTCAAGTTCAATTAGAAACGAGGAAACTCATCCAATTGGGGGATTGATAAAAACCACACCATTTATGAGGGGGTAGATCTTTTGTTTGTTGATTACTTTTCACACAACTTGGGTCTAGCATTTGGATTATAAGGGAAGTTGAGAGTTGATCTAGGAAACTTGGCAAGATGCCCATCCATTCCATATGCTTATGTCGTTGACTCTAACTAGGACAAGGTCTACTCTTCGCGGATTTGACAAATTAAAGGTGTATGCATGTGCCATGTATTGCATGTCAACAATGCCATTCTTGTACATCGTCTTTATGTAATAGAAAAAGAAGAAAATTATTATTCCTTGACTCAATTTGTATGTGCTTCTCTCTTTGTGTGTGAGAGTTCTCTTCATTATCTCCTTCCTCTTGACAAAAACAACATCAACTCTATTAGTAACACCATTGAGACCTGTCTGAATAGTCTACTAGGTTTACTCGTTATGAGGATTAAAGGTTACAAGAGTTCTCTCTAAGAATCTCATACTTGATTTTTCTAATTGATGATAATGAGATGAAAGTGGATTCCCATCGGATCCAAAGGATTTTTAGGTTATATTATCCTTCTTTTAATTTTTCCTCGAGATTTCTTGTACCTTCTTTGCTATCAATATAATATTCTTTTTTATTAAAAAAAATTATAAAAATCGAGGATGGAAGATATAATGGTAGACAACATACTACTCAAGATATAAAATTCAAAACCCACAAACGACCCAAGTTCATCATTGAGAAGTGGGAGATAGAGAGGGTTTCCATCAGAGAAAAATATAAGGGCAAATGTTAACCCAATGGCGAAATTATAGACAAATTTAAAAAATGTATTTATTTTTTTGTAGTCTCATAATTATGAAAATCGTCCAAAGTTTGAACCCTAACTTTTGTATGATGGGTTCTTTTTGCCCACATCACGACTTTGGACATGCGTGTTACTTGGTACGAATTGCCCTCTGTTCACAACTCAGTCGTATGAGTGCTTAGATGTTCGCCCGGAGGAAACTTTCAGGTAATCAACGAGAGAGACAGAGAGAGAGAGAGAGAGTTTTATCACTCTAGTTATCCAAGGTTCCATAATTTTTTCTCATTAGGAGGAAGGAGTCAATAAGCTCCACCAACTTCGCAAATTCGGATGTGATCACACCCAATACCTTTGATAACCAATACTAAGATGCAGTGGCTACTCAAAGAGTTGTTTTTTAAGGAAATTCATTGTATCTATGAAGAAAATGGATTCTTTTGGTGTTCTCACAGGGTCACATGGGGAGATTTGAACATCTTGCTCCACCCCAAATCCTTCATCAACAGCTTCTGATGTTCAAGTATCAATATTTTAAAGACATTCTTTTTGTCTGATCCTCATCATACATGTATGTGAACTTGTCGGGCCATCTTCATGGAAACATTCAAGAGCCTATGTTTGAGAGGCTTAGAACATGTCTGTTTTTCAAATAAGTAATATCCACAGGATCCGATGGAGTGACTTCAATCTTGTTTATGGAAGTGCTTTGTACAAGTCATTATATGTTTCAGATTTTGACTTTTCAAGATTATTCTTTTTCTCTTGCTCCGTTTTTATATCAAGTGACATTTTGACGTTTGGCTTTTATGAACATAGACCATATGGACTCTTTAACATTCATCATGCACCAGAACTTCTTCTTGAGTATACCATTTTTCATATGTGGAATGTGTACAGCAGTGTCTTTGTTCTTAATGCCTTTTTCATCAAATCAAGAAGATTCCACGGAACAATGTAGAGATTGACTAAATACGTTTGTTGTATTAAACGTTTTGAATGGACATGTATGGATGCTATGGTCAACTCACAAGAACTTTTTATGATTGAACCGATAGAGCCATTGGACCTTCAACAAAAGTTCCACATAATAGATAGTCTTGTTTTATGCCACACAATAAGTTATGAAATTCGATAGTCAGAATAGTTTTGTAGAGTATTTTAGATATTTGTGTTGTAGGCAGCTCTTTGTTCGTATGCCTCAAGTGCAAGGCTCTACATTGGGTAGGATTGTTCTCTTGGGTTGCAAGAAAATGAAATATATGCGAAGGAAGCCATTGTTGAATGTGTAGAAACGTGGATTTCAATTGCTTGAGAAGACTCATTGCAAGGAATGAATTCCACATGGTCCATGTTAGACAGATAAATATGATCATGTTGGGCATATGAAATTAACAATGGTTAGTGGAGAGCTTTTGAAGACTTTCAAATCATGGGTGAGTGAGGTATTCAATGAAATCCAGCTTAGATTCAGTAATACATTCCACTTCAAGTGGGAATTGCGGCAAATAGATTTTGCCTTCTGAGCAAGTAAGCCTCCTTGGGCCCCCATCACTGACTCAGAAAATAAACAAAAATTGCACTTCAAGTGTGACATATAGATAGCCTCTATAGCATTGAGTTTCACACTCTCTATGTGATCTCTCCTTATCTATTTAGAAGAGGCCATCGTACAAAGGAACTAATTTTATAAATGGTTCTTTGCACATCCTCTGAAAGGCAATCTTTCGGAGCTATAGGAAACACAAACTATAAAAACTTATTCCAATCATGAGACTTGAGCCCTCCAAGATCATCATTTCGTATGAAGGTAGTCTTTAGACACCTCATGCACCCAATAGGTGTCCAAAAAAATCACCTTCTTCACTTATTGCTCTTCCATCTTGTGTAGGAGCTCTTGGTAGCGACACTATTCCATTGGGCTTGGTAATTGCCCACAACTATTCAATACAACCTCGCTCTTCCAGGTCCTCCCTTTGTGATTTGCTTTTCTTCTTTCCGATCAATGTCTTCTAGAGCATCTCTCCCACATTCTTCAAAATATGCATCAAGTCTACCAAATGGATGATCAATAACTCACTCCAATAAGGGAGATTGTGAAAGATCAATAGCCATTTCATGCCCAAAAATGGTGCTTCTACATCCCACAACTACCTCCAATCGCTTGAATTCATTTGGCATTGTGCTTATTAGCCAATTTGCCCTTCACGTAAAACATGTCCATCATGTCCTTCATAGACAGTTTTGAGCATGCTTTGAGTCATGGTCTACATAGGGGACAAGCATGGTAACCCAAAATGGATAAATTTGGACGTTCACCATAATCGGGCCAATCATGCATCATCCTCATAAGTATGCCTTGTCACGAGGAAGGAGATAAGGAAGAGAGCTCACACACACACACTCACTCTCAAGGAGAATCACACACACAGATTGAGGCAAGGAAGAATGACCTTCTTCTTCTTCTTCTTCTTCTTCTATTACACAAAAAGGAATGTACATGAATGACCTAAAAACAAAAATACAACAAGTGCAATATATAAAGATCCGTTTATAAGGAAAAAACCTAATGTCTGCGAATGAGTGAGCTGGCAAGGAACAAATGTGTCATTACTCTCGGTAGATAAATCTAATAAAGCTCAATGAAGTATCCCTGACATATATCAGCGTGACCACTATACATGTCAGAGAAACATAAAACTGGTACGTGTCATCCTGGATCATCACATGTTGAGCTTGATATCTCAACACTCCCCCTCAAGCTCAATGCCATATCCTGTAATCCAAGCATCTCTCGAAACTTTTGCAACTTCTCAGCTCCAAGTGCTTTGGTGAAAATATGAGCAACCTGCTCATCTGTTCTCACATAAACAAGATCAATATCACCTGCTAATACCTTCTCTCTGATGAAGTGATAATGTACCTCGATATGCTTTGTTCTAGCATGGAAAACAGGATTCCATGCTAACTGTATGCTGCTAAGATTATCACAATAAATAGTGATAGACTTTCCCACTTCCACACCTAAATCTGCAAGTAACATTTCTAGCCATGATGCCTCACATGCTACCATTGCATCACCTCTATACTCAGCCTCTGTACTCGACAAAGCAACAGTGGGTTGCTTCTTGTTGCTCCATGTAATAGCTTCACTCCCAAGTGAGAATAGAAAACCACTAGTAGATCTTCTATCTGGAATGCGACCAGTCCAATCTGCATTGGTGTATCCATAAACCTGCAAATCTACACCAACCTCATAAAACAATGCATAATCCAAAGTAGCACTCACATAACGTAGAGTGCGCCTCAGAGCATCCAAATGTGGCTTCCTGGGAACCTGCATAAACTGACTTAGATCAGGCCTTGTAATTGTGAGATATATAAGACTTCCCACAATTTTCCTGTACATAGTAGCATTTTCCAATGCTTCACCTGATGTAGTATCCAATTTCAAGTTTTGATCTAATGGCATAGAAATTAGCTTACAATCAGCCATATCATACTTTTGCAGCATATTCAAGGCATATTGCCTTTGCGACATCCATATACCTATTTCTGTATGTATAAACTCAATGCCCAAGAAATAGCGCAAATGCTGGTTAAGTAATCAGCAATCCTTGCATGCCATGCATGAGGGGCTTGCTTCAGCCCATACAAAGCCTTTTGCAACCTGCAAACATATTCTGGATGCTTTGAATCTTCATATCCTTGTGGCTGGTCCATATACACTTCTTCCTATAACTCACCATGTAGGAAAGCATTCTTCACATCCATCTGATGCAAAGTCCATCCTTTTTTTGTAGCTAAGGCAACAAGTGTTTTGACAGTAGACATTTTAGCTATAGGGCTGAATGTTTCCTCATAATCAATGCCATATGTTTGTGCATATCCTTTAGCTACCAATCGTGCTTTATACCTGCTTATGCTACCATCAACATTATGCTTTACCTTGTAAACCCATTTGTAACATATGGGTTTCTTTCCTTGTGGCAATGGAACTAGCTTCCATGTATCATTTCCATAAAGTGTAGCCATCTCCTCATCCATAGCTTTTTCCCAATCTGCATTACCAATTGTGTTGAGCCCATAAAAGTCATATTGGTCAAAGTCAACTGCAATCAAAGTCAAAAGGTTAAAGTCAAACTATTCAAAGTCAACAGGTGCAAAGTCAAAGTGCTAAAGTGCAGGTGTCAAAGTGCACAAGTAGTGCACAATTAATTATCCACAAAGGGTAAATTAGAGAAAGTGGGTTGCAGGTTGCAGAGGTATTTCTCTAATTTCCCTAAGGTTCAAAGTGTTTTTAAAGTGTTTTGGAAGGTTCAGGTGAACCCTCTCTTATGTGCAAAAGTGAAGACTTAAAAGGAAAATGTGAAGGTATGTGAAGAGGCAGCGTACGCAGAAGTGAAAGTATGCCCCCCAATTAAATTTTTTTGTTTTAGTCTAAAGTCACTACATGACAAAACAGGGATTCGTTGGCTGCCACTTGTGAAGACAATCTTGGGACATCAAAGTGAGAACCAAGATAGATACTCTTGCAGTTAGGAGCGTACGTGAATCGACACTCAAAACAAGGCAAGGACTATTCTTGGACCATTCTAGAGTAAGCAAGAGTAAGCATAGTCTAAGTGAAGCAAGAGAAAAAAGTGCAAGAGACACACATGTGCGTGCGACGCAGAGAAGTGAAGTGCAAGGTGTGCATGAAGAGTGACTAAGAAAGTGTGCAGAGAAGTGTTAAGCTAGTCCCCCAAGGATCCCCAAGGTCTCATTGCAGTGTGCGTGTACCGACAGAAGGTATCTAGCCCACCCCCTTATTGGAAGCTTGGTGCAAGGTGTGCACAAGTGCAGGCTTGGAGAAGGTGGAGGTTGGGTGCAGAGGAGTCCGACAGCAACAAGACTTCACAAGACTTTGGGTATTTGGTATTTTGTACTTGAGCACTCTATGGGATTTTGCACAGAAGCATTGAAGTGTATTGTGCTTCACATTGTATTTGTCTTATTATAATCAATCGGTAGAGGCTTCCAGTGTGTGTCTTTCTTCTTTTAATTCCCTTTTCTCCTACAAACACTCAAATCCCTTCTTGTCCAAGAATCCCCCCCAACAAATTGCATCTTCAAAACAAGAAGGTTTAGCATCTTGTGTTACCTTTGTCATGTAGGCACAATGGCAAGCCATGTAACTATCATATGTCAACCGTTGCACTGAATTACGCATGCTCCCAGATCTTCTTGGTCCTGGGTCACTTCTCCTTGTATCATCTGCATGTGCCCTTCTTACTCCTGGAGTCTTCATAGAGGGCAATCCAAGTTCCTCATCAAGACTCTGAACCACTTGAATCTCCATAAACATCTTCAAAACTTGCATATTTTACTACCAACAGAAAGCTTTTCTTTACCTTTCTTGGATGTATTTGATGAATTTGCTGGACTGAAATTTCCACGCAATCTTCCACTCCATGGATTTGAGTTGGAACTATTGCTTGGTCATGCATCCAGTCCACTCAAAACTTGAGATTCTACACTTGATTTTTCAGCATTTTCTTTGTCATTTGGTTGAAGGTTCAGTCCTTCTTTGGCATCTGCATAGAAGCTTGACATTTCATCAAATATCACATCTCTACTCACCTTCACCTGTCATGTGAATGGGTTATAACATTTGTACCCTTTTTGCTCAAGGGAGTATCCAATGAAGACATATTTTTCTACTTTTGGATCAAGCTTCGTCCTCAACTCATCTGGAACATGTACATATGCAATATAGCCAAAAACTTTCCGATGTGATAAGTTTGGCTTTTTACCTATAAACTTCTCTTCAGGTGTAACATGATGTACAACAACAGTCGGAGTTATGTTCATGATGTATACAACAATATGCATAGCTTCTGCCCAATAACAATGAGGCATATTCTTCTCAGCCATCAAGGCTCATGTTATTTTTGCAATATGTCTATTTTTGCATTCAGCAACGACATTCTGTTGTGGTGTGTACCTGCATGAAAATTGACGCCGAATTCCATGATTTTTTAGAAAACTGTTGAGCTCATTTGACATGTATTCACCTCCTCCATCAGATCTTAATGTCTGAATGTACTTCCCTGTCTGCTTTTCCACCATAGCTTTAAACTTATGGAAGTGAGTGAATACCTCACTCTTCTCTTTCATGAAATATACCCATACTTTGCATGTATGGTCATCAATGAAAGTAACATAAAACCTGCAACCTGTCATGGACACAAAGAGAACCATTTTAAACCTTAGATTCCATGTCAATTTCCTATATCTCATGTTTGGTTATGATTTTGGAAAACCTAATGCTACCATTGGGGTGTTCTTGTATTATTTTCCCTACGTGGGTGTTCTTGTAATCATAAGTGTCTTTCCGAAATCTTGTCTATTATAGTCGTAGAGCACAATCTAGCGCTCCCCTGACATTTTGGCAAGACTACCTTCATCAAGACTAGGCACCATGGATTCCCTATGCAAAGAGATCCAATCTACCATAAAGGACATGATCAAGCACGCCCAAGAGATGAAAAGATTGCTACGACAAGATGATCGATCAGTTTCAAGCTATGCCTTGAATATCAAGATGTTGTTTCATGGAACTACATACCAAGAAGACTACATGGTTAATCAATTTCGAAATGGCCTCAATCCTGAAGTCAAATATCTCTTGCTATCCATGCCTCAAGCAAATACCTTGGAGGATGTTATCAATCAAGCAATTCAATGTGAGAATCAATTGTTAAAAGAAAGCCAAGTCCAAGAGTCAAAAGTCTTGAATAATGAAGGCCCTATTCCTCAAGAATCTGAATCAAGAATCTTTGAAGCCCAAAAAGTCATTACAAGTGATATGCAGTATACATGTTATGAAGATATCAAGAAGATAAAGGACAAGGAGGAGTTCAAGTTCAATCAAGGAGGTGTGCTTACTCAATGCTCTCCATCAAAGATCTTGGAAACACAACATTCCACTAGAAGCTCAAAAGATCTATCGCATGAAGAACCCAAGGAAGCTGAAGAGACACCAAATCCTTCACCATCTTTCAAGATTAAGAATAATGAAGAATTCAAGGTTGATCATGTCTTAGATTCAAGAATCTCTCGAGGAAGATTGGAATGCCTTATTCATTGCAAAGCATATGACACCAGTGATCATACTATGGAACTTACAGAAAATCTTTTAAGATCAAAAATCAAGGTTCATGAATTACATAGGAAGAATCCAATGAAACCCAAGCTAGAGAAAATGGTCGCTCCTTGTGGAACTCATCGCTTGAGGAGGAGGTGATGTCATGGACACAAAGAAAACCATTTTAAACCTTAGATTCCATGTCAATTTCCTATATCTCATGTTTGGTTACGATTTTGGAAAAACTAATGCTACCATTGCATCCGAAACGTACCAAAACCTCAATATGGACTGTCTACTTGCTGAATTCTGACATCGGGAGATCTTATTTCAAGTCGATGACATCATGATGACATCATCAAATCGTAATTGCCATATAGCACCGCCTTTGAAGACCTATAAAAGGATGGGTTGGCCACATTCATTCTTAGTCTTGTGGATGCCAGTCTTGGGAGCTCAAGGGATCCTGATCACCAAGTAAGTACTTTCAAGTTCCAGTTCGAGTTTTAGTCTTGTCTTTTGCTCTAGTCTTGTCTGGTCTTGTATCGTGGACATCCTTTCTGGTCCTAGTGTAATCTCGTAGTACGAGATCCTTTCTAGTTATTTCTTGTATCTAGTTCATATCCCTAAAGGGAATTCTTGTAACTGAGATATCTTGTTTCCTACCTATGATCCCGGGTTGTGGGATCTCCTGTATCATCTCTAGTCTAGTTATCCATACCTATCGGTCCCGGGTTGTGGGACGTCTTGTATTGGTTACATCTTCTTATATCATTTTCCCTACATAGGTGTTCTTGTAATCATAAGTGTATCTCCAAAATCTTGTCTACTATAGTCAGAGAGCACAATCTAGTGCTCCCCTGACACAACCACCCATAGATGTGGTATTTGCTGGACCCCAAACATCTATATGTACTACTTCTAGTACATTCTCACTAACATGCTTGTCATGTGGAAATGATGCTCTTGACTGTTTACCAAATTGACATGCTGCACATACCTTTTGCATTTCTGCAACTTTGAAATTTGGTAGTCCATGGACATTCTCCTTTGACTGCATCAATTTCAGCCTTTGCAAGTTTGCATGTCTAATCCGTTTGTGCCACATCTCTATATCTGCAATAACTCCTTCACCTTTTGCAAACATGGCTGCATTCATTTCAGGAATCTTCACATTTAAGGTGAACATCCTACCCACTTTGTTTCCTTTGGCAAGCAATCATCCATCCTGCTTGTACTCTTCTACATATAATCCATTAGCATTGAACCTGACTTGTAATCCTTGGTCAACCATTTGTCCAACAAAAACCAGATTCTTTGTTATATTTGGAACATGCAGCACATCAGCAAAATGTTTTACCTTTCCATCCTCCATCGATAGTGCTATGTTTCCTGTATGCTCAATAGGATATGATGTGTCATCACCTGTTTCAACATATCCAAGAACTGGCAATTTCTCCAAAGTACTAAACCATTCTGCATGACTGGTCATGTGATTTGAAGCACCTGAATCAACATACCAGACATTATCATTCGATTTTGAAACACCAGCGGACATCCTATTCATCATGTGATGTTGAACCATAAACAAATTCTCAAAATCATCTGTACTTGTGGATGCATAGTTGTTTTGCTGGCTTCTGTTATTTTGATTCTTCAACCTGCAATCACGTTCAAAGTGTCCAGGTTTACCACAATTCCAGCATCCTTTACTATCATTACCTGAATCATTTCTTTGGAAATTTTTGTGACCTCTTTGGCTCCCCCTACCTCGAAACTGTCCTCTTCCTCCTACATGATTTTGTTGTTGACCTTGGTCTTGGTTACTGTTTCCTCTTCCATTTCCAAAACCTCTACCTCTGCCTCTTCCTCTGCCGGAGTATAATACCTGCTCATAACTGGGCTTTCCTTGGGAGTTTGAAGCCTCACCAAGATTCTTTTCTTCAATAATCAACATGGATACCAAATCAGCAAAATTCGAAATATTTTCCCTCATCTATATAGAAGTTTTGAACTGCTTATATGTAGCTCCTAAACCACGAAGGCACACTTCCACCTTATCATCATCATCTACATTCATGCCAATAGATGCAAGTGACTCGCATATGCTTTTGATTTTCAGAGTGTAGTCACTTATCGACATGCTCTTTTTCTCCAATGTATGTAGCTCGTTCTTGAGTTGTAATTTCTATGCCTTTGTATTGGTCTCGTACAATGTGACCAAACTGTTCCAAGCCTCTTTCGAAGTCTTGGCATCTTGTATGTGCCCAATCATGATATCATGTATGCTAACAGATAACCAATACATTATCTTTCGTGCTCCTTGATTCCATTCCTCATATGCTCTTATTTGTTCTGCAGTCTGATTCCTCTCTGGTAACTGTGGAGCATTTTCGTTCTCTCCTTCGATGTACTTCCAGTAGCCTTTTCCCATCAGGAAATTCATCATTCTGAATTTCCAAGCATGGAAGTTGTTCTTGTCCAGCTTGTCACTCATAAGCTGACTCATTCCATTTGTGTTTGCCATTTCTACAGCAATTCACAACACTGCAAAACACTACAAGCAACACTTCTGCTTGAATACTGTTGCACTATGACGTGACAATTCGACCTTAGAAAAACACAGTTTTCATGTATCAATAGTACACAAAATCGCTTGAAATTCTGGATCTGGAATATATGAGTGTTGCCAAACACAATGCAAGTTACAGTTTTTGAAACTGACTTGGTTTTTTTGCAATCCCCACCTTGCGGGTTCAGAATGGAGGTCTTCTACCTTCACACTGATTTTCATAGCAAACGGAGGTCGTTTGCGAATCACATTTTCTCCACGCCTTATTGCGTACTCTTCATCGTTGCCTTCTCCACAAGCTCGCTGCAGGCACGCTCGCTCTCATACCATATCACGAAGAAGGAGATAAGGAAGAGAGCTCACACACACACTCACTCTCAAGGAGAAGCACACACATAGATTGAGGCAAGGAAGAATGATCTTCTTCTTCTTTTTCTTCTTCTATTACACAAAAAGAAATGTACAAGAATAACCTAAAAACAAGAATACAACAAGTGCAATATATAAAAGATCTGTACATAAGGAAAAAACCTAATGTCCACGAACGAGTGAGCTGACAAGGAAAAAATGTGCCATCACTCTCGGTAGATAAATCTAATAAAGCTCAATGAAGTATCCCTGACATATATCGGCATGACCACTATACATATCAGAGAAACAAAAAATTGGTACGTGTCATCCTAGATCATCACATGTTGAGCTTGATATCTCAACATGCCTTACACTCACACGTCCCGTCTTCTTATAGGTTGACACATGTTGTGCACAGTAATCCCATCCCATAAAGTGTGCAGATTTTCCAAAGGTGATGCAAGGTATACATCCATGTTTTTTACCTTATACTTACTTGGCACAATGAGAGCTAATAATGAATGGTCTTTTTGTGGCCAATCATGGTGGGATGTTATAGTTGACCAAACATACAAGCCATGTGCTCCATGAGGAGCTGTGCAAACCAAATGGATTTACTCAATCTATAGATAGGCATAGATGTATGCTATGAGGTTTTCTAGCAAACTATGGCCACTTACTATCTATGTGTTTCCAAGCATCTGAATTAGTAGGCACTCGCATTACACCATCTGTAACACCATCTATAACACCATCTGTAACACCATCTGTAGACCTGCTCTTTACATGCCATGTCATTAATTGAGCTATGGATTTGCATCTGAACATGCTTTTAATTCTTGGAATGATAGGAAAGTGGTGAAAAACCTTTGCGGGGACTACTTTGCCCACAAGGTTTTGTTATCAGGATCTTCAGTGCACGCACACACAGAGGCAGAAAGAAGATGAAACAAGAATCAAAAAGAGAGAGACAATCAACAAGATAATGGGTGCAATCTCCCCCCGTGTACTCTGATGGACGAGTCTCTCAGAGTACACGTATTTATAGGTTTATTTCTATTACGTCCTGAAAATAGAAGTTACATGAGAGCCGTCGCTTGTAGAAGTGTCTTTTTAGGTAAAACTACTTTATTTACAAAAGGCGTCGCTTTCTAAAACAAACCACTACTTTTACAACTTAAATATAACTATTCTAGAAGTCTTCGATTTAGTCTTCGAATTTATTGATTTATGGGCATCCACTTGTATCCACACCCTCATGCTTCTTCACCTGCTAGATCAAACACAACCACATTACAACCTTTTGGACATTTAAAACATTAAAAATCCCTTTAACCTTCCATGATTCCATAATATACAACATGCCTCCCAGTTGATAAGCAAATGACCTCAGTTGATAAATATAAAAATAGACATGGATGATCAGTCACATGTCCCATCACTGAACAATAGTAAGCATGAACCATGTAAAACACATGCATGGAATAGGAAACCTGAAAGTTTAATGTAATTGGGAATGATATGCAGAAATTAAATGATCATAGTGAGATGATAATTGTGTTTTAAATAAGTCAATATTCTAATTCATTTTCAAAAGTATATCTAAAGTATGATTCTACATCCTAAAATCTATGTGTAAATGCATTACATATAATCAAAGAAAATTAGGCTAGCAAAAAGATTGTTGTTGTTGATGTGGCTACTGCAAACAGATCCTCTGGATAAGCAATTGGTACTCATTCTCCGCATCATGAGCAAAGGCAATGGCTTCATGAAGCGATGTAGGCTGGCATGAGTGAAGCTTTGCTTTAACCTCCTTATCTATCCCATGATCATACTTCTTCTTCATAGTATCGTTGGAAACATCTTCAAGCAAGCGAAGAGTTACTAAGTATTGGTAGAACCGGTCCATATAGGTTGTCAATGTATCACCTTCCATCCATGTTAAGTTAGCCCACAATTGTCGAACATGTAGGTTGAATTGTAAAGGTAGAAAAGAATCCTTAAACTCTTCTTGAAAAGCCTTCCATGTGTGTGGACAATTTGCACTGTGACAAAGATCATTCCACCATATTATATGCTAAAATCCAAGTTATATAGTGAAAGTTATGCCCTTTTTATGATGCACTCCCCTAGGAAAATCGATGGGCGCTTTCACATGTGTGAGCTTAACTTGGGAATTGTAAAAGGAAGAGAGAGGTGAAAGTTGATGTAAATATCACAAAAGGGAGATAGAGTGATAACTCAAAGAGATGGAGTAGTGGTTAAAGTACTTTCCTTGTAAGTAGGAGGTTGTGGGTTCAAATCCCCCTACCTTAGGGAATCTAAAACTCTCTATTGCCACTCAAAATTAAAATTGCCTCGCGCGTAGCCAACAGCTGCCAACGGTAGCCAAGGGAGCCTTGGGTGCCAATGTTGCCAATGTATTGCCTAAGTTATTTGCCTTAGTTGACGCCTTGGAGTAAGCCGCAGGTATAAACACAGGTTTTAGCTTTGGAACTGAAACCTAAACAGAGACAAAGACAGAAACAAAAGTAGAAACAAAAGCAGAAGCAGATGCGGATTCGGATTCAGATCACGAACAGAGAACGCAAACAATCCCCTCGGCAAACAATCTCCTCCAGAGTGATACGTGCCAGGATCTGATACCTGGATCTTCAGTGCACGCACACACAGAGGCAGAAAGAAGACGAAACAAGAATCAGAAACAAAGAGACAATCAACACGATAATGGGTGCAATCTCCCCCTGTGTACTCTGATGGACGAGTCTCTTAAAGTACACGTATTTATAGGTTTATTTCTATTATAAAATAGAAGTTACATAAGGGCCGTCGCTTTTAGAAGCATCTTTTTAGGTAAAAGTACTTTATTTACAAAAGGTGTCGCTTTCTAAAGCAAACCACTACTTTTACAACCTAAATATAACTATTCTAGAAGTCTTTGATTTAGTCTTCGAATTTATTTATTTATGCGCATTCACTTGTATCCATGCCCTCATGCATTTTCACCTGCTAGATCAAAGACAACCACATTAAAAGCTTCTGGACATTTAAAACATTAAAAATTCATTTAACCTTCCATGATTCCATAATATACAACGGGTTTTCTCTAAACCTTTTCGCTCTAGAATTTGGACATATGTGGAGATGCTCATACTCGTTCTGAAAGAGAATGCAATCATTCGGACAAGCATGAATCTTGGTGTAGTCCATCCCAATGGATTGTAAAAGTTTTTTTGCATCTCCACATGTTGGAGGCATGTCATTGCCATCTAGCAAAAACTGATTTTTGAGAAGCCTACAAGGGATAAGCAATTACAACGATATTATTAAATGAACTTATTTTGATACAACAATGAAAGTTTATTTCAAATCCACTTACCTGAACAATTCAGAGACACTAGTATATGACCATCCATAAATGGATTGAAGATTGAGCATTGCGAGCGACACACGTAATACAAATATCTTTGCGCTAGTGTATAGTGGTAAACGGGTCAGTCTTCGCATGTTCCAGTGTTCTTCGTTGACTTCTGGACGTGGAAATTCTGCTATGTCTATGGAACCCAAGACATCTTCTCCACCATCATGACCTTCATCCATCTCATAAAATACCTCGAACATATCTTCCATGTGTTCATTCTATGTAATGCTACTAGTACCTTGTACTTCTACCTCCCTCTTCGTTCTCTTTTCTCCACAAGAGGTAGATGGTGCAACGTTGTTTGGGTCGACCTACTCACTAGGGGAACCATGCGATTGTTAGCATAGGTTTTGTAGTCGATTTGAATCAAAAGATCCATATTCTCTAACATGTTCAGTACAGATCCATCATTTATGAAAAATTTGATACTTGCACTAAGCGCAAGGACATGCCATTCTCTCCTCTGGATCCAAAGATGCCATCTAATACCATGTGGAGATGTTAGGATGTTTAATATATAATACATTTAATTATATATTATAATTTTAATTCTAAAATCCTAATTTTTTAAATTAAATATAAAATCCTATTTTTTATATATTTAATTATATATATTCAATTCAATTCAAAAACTCGAATTTTTTATATATTTAATTATACATACTACATTTTATTATATATAGTAATATTAAACCTAAAACCCTATTTTTTGTATATTTAATTTAATAAAAAACCCTAGCTCTTTTCATATTTATTTATCTACACTAAAATCCTATTTTGAATATAAATTTGATTATATATTAAATTTTTTTTCCTAATTTTTACATATATTTGATTATACATCTTAATATTAAACCTATAACTTTTTTTTTAATATTTAATTATATATATTCAATTTAATTCAAAGACCCTAAAACCCTATTTTTATATGTTCAATTATATATATATACACACACACACACACACACATATATATATATATATATATATATATATATATATATATATATATATATATATATATATATATAATCCGAAAGACCTATTTCTTGTTGATATATTTAGGTAGTGATGTGTGTGAACACTCTAGGACCGCCGGGGCACTTTTTTCCCTCTTTAGGAGGTTTTTTTCCCCGGCTTGTATATACGCCTATTGCCCTAATGGGCTACTTATCTTTGTACATTCTCTAGTAATACATTCAGTCTTGTGTGTTGTGCTCCAAGCTTCTTCCTCTTCCTTGTGCTGTTCGCGTGCTTCCGCAGACGTCTAACTCCAACAATTGGTATCAGAGCAGGTCGTTGATTCTTCTAGGGCGCCGTCGACACTCCTCCGTTTGCAGTCTCAGATTCGCACAAAATTTGGTGAGCATACTCAGGGTGTTTTCGAGATCAAAATAGCTTCGCTTTGTGGTGCCGAAATCGCGATCTGAGCTCGTTTCGGCCTCCGAACGCACTATCGCAGTGCTTGTGCAGGCTATTTCGTCCTTTTGTGCCAAAGGTATATACCAGTTTCTGTTCGCCAGTTTAAGCGTCTCGAAGTCTGCTACAGGTCTAGCAGAACTCGTCTGGGCAGTTCTGTTCAACTTTTTGAGATACAGTCAATTTTCTGCATCAAGGTATTTTAGTCACCGGCCATGGCTGAAAGCAGTGATGTATTCCGTATGTTGGCTGTTGAGGATAAGTTGGATGGTACCAACTACCCATTATGGGCTTATATGATGCGACATGTACTGGTTGCAAAAGGATTGTGGAACATTGTGTAGGGTGTTGAAATACAGGTACTGCAAATACAGGTGTTGGAGCTGATGAAGATGGTGTCGAAGATGATATTCCGCAGATTCCTGTTCGTGCTGCTGTTTCTGTTGCACCTACTGCAGAGCAGATTCGTTGGGATGGCAGAGATGCCCAGGCACATGCATTGATAGCTTTGTTTGTCAAACGTGCCATTATTCCTCACAGTCGCTCTTGCAGAACAGCAAAGGATGCTTGGGATACACTTACCACTTTGTACCAGGCTAGGAATGAGGCTCGTGTTGCTTACCTCCGAAAACAGTTGGAGAGTGAGCACATGAATGAAGGTGATTCGATGGACAGTTTTCTTACAAAGATCAAAGACCTGAAGGAACAATTGATTTCTGCTGATGAGGTTATACCAGATAGCTCACTTGTGCAGACCGTTCTGAATGGCCTTCCTGATTCATATCAGAGTTTTGCCTCTACTCTTCGATTGATGATGAAAGGCAATCCGAATGCCTTGTCATTTGAGGAATTAGTCTCTGTTCTATTACAGGAAGATCAGTCCAGGCAGAACAGGTCCATTATGCGTGTTGCAGATCAAGCTTTCCTGGCTAGTCAGAAGGGCAAAGGAAAATGGAGCTCTTCTACTAGTAAGCAGAAATCTGCAAATGCTGCACAATCGAAGAACCAGGATAAAGATGAGAAGAAATCAGAAAAGCAGAAATTGTTCTGCAAGTACTGTAAAGGAAATGATCATATTATAAAGAACTGTCCAAAACTGGCTGCTAAAGAGGCAAAGAAGAAAGAGGCTGGAATGGTTGTTGCAGAGGCCTCTACACCAAAAACAGAGTCTGCAAATCTTGTGCAGGAAGAAGAATGGGCGTTTACTACTGTTTGCAGTTTTGACCCATCTTCTCATGATCAGTGCATGTCTGCAGTAGACTCAGATGTTTGGTACTTTGACAGTGGGGCAACCAAACATATTACCTCGCAGGGCAGTTTCTTCTCTTCACTCGAGCCTGCCCCTACAGGGAATACTGTCACATGCGCCAATAACTCCTCTTATCCTGTTATGGGAGTTGGTAAGATCATTCTGACTACTGCTGATGGTAGTTCTTTCACTTTGGGATGCTTTATTTGTGCCAGGGATCAAAAAGAACCTGTTATCAGTTTCTGCATTAGCCAAGATTGGCTTGGTTGTGAAATTCGTTGATGACAGGTGTACAGTCCATGATCTCTCAAATGGCGATGTGATTATTGCTTCTGGCATTTTATGTCGTGGGCTGTATAAGCTCATAGACTATGAAAAATCTGTGAATGATTCGGCATGTGCAGTTCATGATTCTCAGGCTATGTCAGATGCAAAGCTTTGGCATGCACGCTTTGGTCATCTGAATTTTGCTAGTTTGTTACGCCTGCAGAAATCTGAAATGGTGTCCTCTTTGCCCAAACTTGAGGCACCTGGAAAACATGTTTGTGAAGGCTGTATTTTGGGCAAAATGCAGCGTTCTTCCTTTCCAAAAGATGGTTCAGTTCGGGCTATGCAGAAATTGCAGCTTGTACATAGTGATGTCTGTGGTCCTATGCAGACACCCTCTTTTGGAAATTACCTTTACTTCGTGACTTTCATTGATGATTTTTCCAGGCATGCATGGGTATATCCACTCAAAGCAAAGTTCGAAGTGTTCATGTGCTTCAAACAGTTTTTGGTTTTGGCTGAAAATCTGTCAGCATGTAAAATGGGCACCCTCCGTTCTGATCGAGGGGGGGAATATATGTCTTCAGATTTTAATGCATTTCTGGCTGAACGTGGGATAAAACACCAGTGTACAGTGCCGTATACACCTCAACAGAATGGAGTTGCTGAACGAAAGAACAGGTCACTCATGGAGATGGCGAGGTGCATGGTCAAAAGTCAGGCTTTACCACATTTCTGGCTTGAGGCTGTCATGTGTGCAACATATGTACTGAACAGGTGTCCCACGAAAGCGTTGCAGTCTATCACTCCATATGAGGCTTGGCATGACCGCAAGCCATCTGTTGCTCATCTGCGTGTTTTTGGTTGTTTGGCATATGCATTAGTGCCTGAACAACATCGCAGAAAATTGGATGATAAGGCAGTAAAATGTATTTTTGTTGGGTACAGTTCTGAAAGTAAAGGCTATCGTCTGTATCATCCACAGACTAAACGCATTCTGGTTAGCCGTGATGTTGTCTTTGTGGAAGATGCTATTCAGCCATTGCTTTCATGTACTAAGGAGACATCTGTTAGCTCCAAAGACATGTATGATACTTTGATGCCTCTTTTTACAGGTGGACAGGCTAGCGCTGGTCCTAATGAGGCAACTTCTCAGCCTTTGCAGGTTTCATATGATGATGCAGATCATGCCATTTCTGATGCAGATTTACATGATGCACTTGTTGATGAGAGAGCTGATATTGAACAGGCAAAAACTATGCCAAAATGGCTGGTGCAGACTTTGCGTGACAGCAAATTAGATGCACCTTTGTCATATCGTACTCGTTCAGGCTCTCATAGTACCTCCTTTGCATCAGATTGCTATGCTATGGCTGCATCTAGTCTCTGTGATGAGAATGAGCCTGTTTCTTTTGATGAAGCACAAAATTCAGAAAATTGGATGGCTGTTATGCAATCTGAATATGATGCTATAATGAAGAATGGTACATGGTCTTTATGTGACTTGCCTCCTGGCAAGAAGGCCATTGGCACTAAGTGGGTATACAAGCTGAAACGTAAACCTGATGGTACAGTTGACAGGTATAAGGCTAGGCTTGTTGCAAAGGGTTATGCGCAGGAAAGAGGCATTGATTTTGATGAGACCTTTGCACCTACATGCCGTATGACTACTGTTCGGAGCATTTGTGCACTTGCAGCCCATCATGGTTGGAATGTACATCAGTTGGACATTAAAACAGCATTTCTGAATGGTGACTTGCATGAAGAAGTGTATGTTTTTCAGCCCCGTGGCTTTGTGCAGAAAGGGCATGAAAACCAGGTGTGCAGGTTAAAGAAGGCGTTATATGGTTTAAAGCAAGCACCACGTGCTTGGTATGAGAAAATACATGCCTATCTGATTGCACATGGTTTTGAGAACAGTCCAACTGAAAGCACCTTATATGTTAAGCGTGCTAATGATGTGCTTTTGATCATTGTTGTCTATGTAGACGACATGCTGCTCACTGGTCCTCTTGAGAAGCATATTGCTGATTTCAAGGCTGATTTGCATGCCTCATTTGAGATGTCTGATTTGGGGCATTTGCATCACTATTTGGGCATTCAGTTTATGCAAGTTGATGGTGGAATTGCTTTGTGTCAAACGAAATATATTGACACATTATTGCAGCGTTTTGGCCTTGAAGACTGTAAGCCTATTGCCACTCCTATGGAGACAGGTTTACGATTGAGTCTTCATGATGCTGGAGATGCATTTGATGCTGTTCTCTATCAGCAGGCTGTTGGATGTTTGATTTACTTATGCATTACTCGGCCAGATATTCAGTTTGCTGTCTCACAGATGAGCAGGTTTATGCATTGCCCAGGAGTCACGCATTGGAAAGCGGTTAAGCGCATCTTTCGCTACTTGAGTGGTACTCGGCTACTTGGGTTGTTTTATCCCAAGGGGGGATCACTACCGCCAGATTTGCATGCTTTTTCTGACTCAGATTGGGCTAGTTGCTATGACACTCGTGTGTCCACCAGTGGTTTTTGCTTCATGCTTGGTAGCTCATGTATATCTTGGTTGAGCAAGAAGCAGCCTACTGTGGCCACTTCCAGTTTTGAGGCTGAGTATAGGGCAGCTTTCACAGCGACTGTTGAGTGTGTGTGGCTCAGACGCCTTATGGCTGATTTGGGTGTTGGCCAGTCTTCTACCACCACCATCTTCACTGACAGTCAGAGCGCATTGGCAGTTGCGAGGAACCCTGTGTTCCATGCTCGCACTAAGCACATTGAGGTGCATTATCACTATGTCAGGGAGAGGTTCTCTGCTGGGGAGATCAGCTTGGCATATGTGCCCACGCAGGAGAACATTGCAGACCTTTTCACGAAGGCTCTGCCTAGGGAGAAGTTTGAAGCTTTCCGCAAAGCTTTGGGCTTACTTCCTTTTGTGGAGTGATTTCCACATAGCTCGGCACTTCCTTATACATGAGTGCCAGCTCCTTGTTCACCGCATCACTTCCAGGGGGGATTTGTTGATATATTTAGGTAGTGATGTGTGTGAACACTCTAGGACCGCCGGGGCACTTTTTTCCCTCTTTAGGAGGTTTTTTTCCCCCGGCTTGTATATACGCCTATTGCCCTAATGGGCTACTTATCTTTGTACATTCTCTAGTAATACATTCAGTCTTGTGTGTTGTGCTCCAAGCTTCTTCCTCTTCCTTGTGCTGTTCGCGTGCTTCCGCAGACGTCTAACTCCAACATTTCTTATATATTTAATTATACACAATACATTTTATTATATATTCTATTTTTTTCCTAATTTTTATTTGATTATATATATTAATATTAAACCTAAAAATTTAATTTTTTAATATTGAGTTATAATTATTTATTTTTATTCAAAAACCCTAATTTCTTATATATTCAATTATACATAAACCCTAAAACCCTAATCCTAAAGACCTAGACCTAAAACATGTGTATATATATGTGTATGTGTTTATGTATTATTTGTGTATATGTGTGCATGTGTAAAAACCCTAAAGCCCTAATCCTAAAGACCTAGACCTAAAGCATTTATATGTGTATATGCATGTGTATATATATGCGTATGTGTATACGTATTATGTGTGTATATATTTGTATGCATGTGTAAAAACCCTAAACCCCTAATCTTAAAGACCTAGACCTAAACATGTATATGTGTGTATGCATGTGTATATATATATGTATGTGTATATGTGTATGTGTATATGTATTATGTGTGTATACGTGTGAAAAAACCTAAAACCCTAATTCTAAAGACCTAGACCTAAAACATGTATATGTGTGTATGCATGTGTATATATATATGTGTATGTGTATATGTATTATGTGTGTATATGTGTATATATGTGTATGTATGTGTAAAGCCCTAAAACCCTAATCCTAAAGACCTAGACCTAAAACATATATATGTGTGTATGCATGTGCATATATATGTGTATGTGTATATGTATTATGTGTGTGTATGTGTATATATGTGTATGCATGTGTATATACATATATACAGATGCATACATATGTGTGTATGCATGTGTATATATATATGTATGTGTATATGTATTATGTGTGTATATGTGTATATATGTGTATGCATGTGTAAAAACTCTAAAACCCTAATCCTAAAGACCTAGACCTAAAACATGTATGTATATGTGTGTATGTGTATATGTGTGTATGCATATGTGTGTGTATGTATGTACACATATGCATGTGTGTATGTATATGTGCCTGTGAGTACATGTGTGTATGTATATGTGTGTATGCATGCATGCATATGCATGAATATGCATATGTGTATGTAATATGTATGTGAGTGTGTGTGTGTATATGTGTGTATGTGTGAAAAAGTGTGTGTATGTGTGTATGTATAAGTGTCTCTCTTATGTGTGTATGCATGTGAGAGTGTATGTGTATGCATATGTGTATGTATGTGTGTGTATGCATGTGTGTGTATGTGTATGCATGTGAGAGTGTATGTATATGCATATTTATGTATGTGTATGTATGTGTGTGTACACATGTGTATGTGCATGTATGCATATGTATGTGTATGCATGTCTATATGTGTGTGTATGTATGTATGCATATGCATGTGTGTATATTGTGTGTGTACATATGCATGCATATACATGAGTATGTGTGTGTGTATGTATCTCTATCTCTCTCTCATCTCTCTCTCTCTTTGTCTCTCTCTCTCTCTCTTTCATATCTCTCTCTCTCTTTCATCTCTCTCTCTCTATCTCTATTTCTAATAAATAACAAAACAATCACTTACATCTATGTGTGTGTATGTATCTCTCTCTCTCTTTGTCTCTCTTTCATCTCTCTCTCTCTCTCTCTATTTCTATTCTAATAAAGAACAAAACAATCACTTACATCTATGTGTGTGTATGTCTCTCTCTCTCTCTCTCATCTCTCTATTTCTAATAAAGAACAAAACAATCACTTACATCAATGTAATTCTTTGGATCTCTATCGTGAAAGGCCAATCAATATCGTCTCTCATCAAATTCCAAAGAACCGATGCCAAAAAGCTCCTGCAAAACAAAAGAAAAGAGAAATTAGAAAAGAGAAAACATAGAGAAAGAGAAAGGGTGAAAGAGTATGTGCATCACTTATCAAGATGCAATATTTAGAGAGAGAGAGATGTGTGTGTAGAGAGAGAGATGTGTGTGTAGAGAGAGAGATCTTTGTGTGTGTATGTGTGCACAAGAAGAGCACAATGCAGGTAGACGAGCACAATGTACACGCTTGCGCAAACTCTATAGAAGCAGAATGTATGCAGTTCAAAACAGAATCGAGTGTCAACTTTTTGCTCTTGGGTTATTAAAACATGGTGTCAATATAAGCATCAATATAGGTGCAATATGAGCGTATATATTTCCAAGAATATATCGATGCTTATACTGATGCATATATTGGCACTTATATTGATGACGTGATTTTTCGATGCCTATACCGACAAAGAGCTTTCAATGGCTATAGCAATGGTCAAGTGACCATCGATATGATTAACGTGGTCTTTCTAGGCATTTCAAACGGTCATATCGATGCCGGGGTGTGACCGTCGATATGCCCCTCATATGTTGTAGTGCACGTTAACCATTGAGAAGTAGGAGATAGAGAGGGTTTCCATGATATATACATTATTCTTTCTAATTTCAAGCATAATTTCTAAGTCCTCTAACCTTTCTCTTAAATGAAATCCTCTAATTTACCCATTTTCGTGTGTGTGTGTTGAAGAGTGCCGAAGCTCGAGAGCCTGGATCTCTGATAGAGGTAGCACATGAATTTCTTTTTGGGTGGTCGGAGACCACTTTTTGGGTCACTAGAAAAGTGTATCAAGAGCACATGGATGTTCGTGGTTGGAAGTAGACTTCGGGTCACCAGATTTTAGGTGCACATGAAAATCTGGTGGCTAGATTTCAGATGGCCAAGTTGCCGATTTGTGTAGCTAATCATCCACACTGCTTCATGTATGTGTTGCCCTCTAAAAACAATTCAAAGTGCCCCAAGTGTAAAAGCTCTATTCTTGTTGACCTCTAACCTTTCACAATCCATTAATCACTCTCTTGGTCACTTCTTATATCTTATGACTCTCCTTTCACAATTCATTCAATGCTTTCTAATTCCCTTCTCCTGATATGTTACATCTGGTGTATAATTCCATGCCCATGAGAATTCATTCTTTGGAGTCTTCATGAGCATTTAGATCTTCCCGGTAACTCAATTAAAAGACCCCTTGTTCCTAATGCTTAGACTATGAATATTTGAAACTATTTTAAGAAAACGTTTCACATATGTAAACAAGCGTAAGATTTTTAGCAAACACACAAAATTCCTATGCCAATAACAATAGAATTCCATCATTTGCAGCATAGCTTCTATCGCATATCTAGACACACTCTTCTATTATCTATGTATTATCATTATTTTATTGTAACTAATGACACTATTATTGTTGTTTCTATTTTCAATCATTATTATTCAAAGGCTCGAGTATTTTTTATTTTTTTTTAAATGGAGGCTCGGCCGAGGCCTACTCCCCCGGACTTTAACTTTGAAATTACAATTGTACAAGGAAGGGCATAGTACCCATGGGACCCCCCTTATCCCACAAGAACAGGGGTTTACAACTGGGTTAAACGGCGGTGACAATTACCGCGGAGATGATCAAACGATGGCCAACAGCCACATACATCAATTCCTGAGATTTATATGTCCCTACATGTTGCTGCCAGGGGTTGAACCCTCGCCCCCGCCTCAAGAGGCAAGAGGCCCAACCACCAGGCCAGCAAACCGAGACAGGCTCGAGTATTGGCTTTCTACAATCGACGACATAATTAATAAGTAAAATTATTAAAATATTGTGTGACTCGTCTTCTGGTCACCCGAACGAACTGGCACTAACATGCACAAGTCTGTTGACCTCACTGTTTTCGGGAAAATTTTACCCGAAATACGGTGAGACCACCTGATATGCGAGACTCGTGAGAGTGCAGTCGGTAGACTGATTGGAACACCTTTCTACACCGAGAAATAATCCTGCCTTTTACATGCAGAAATAATTGTGCCTTTCATCATCCTCACCATTTCTCACCATTTTTCAAAAGAGGTAGACAGAAAAAACTTTATATGTACATTTTGAATGCTACGCAAATTGGCCAGCTGAGTTCTTCAGCAATGGAGGCGAGGCGCAGTTTCTGACTCGGATGTGAACATGCAAATGCTAGCTTCGCCCCCTTGTTGCCAAGAAGGCGCTCCTTGCAGGACTTGGTTTGATAAGCCTTCCAAGCATACGTCAGGGAGTGTTTCAAGCACGGCCGCCAAGGGGCGCCAACTCTGCCTTCAGCGCAGCCCTAGAAATCGCAACTTGCTACACTCTGTTACTCAGTTTCCTCAATGCCGAGCGGAATCACGCTTAAGATGCAAACTAGTGATCTTTAAAATCTGTTGTTTGCGCGTAGATTGCGTTGAAGAAGGTCAGGTTGGCCTAAGGTCTTCCCGTTCTTGTAGGGCCCACGATGAAGAGAAACGGGACTATGGGGAAGCTTTGGCAGAACCAATGTGTGGTGACCCTGGAGAAGGTGGGAAAGGAAATGGCAAAGAGGGAGGCGGTGGAGGCACCTATAGTTGGCACTGGGAGAGTGATTGGGGAAACAAAGGGGATGAGGGAAACAGTCGTTTTCTGGAAGCTTACTTCTTCTCTTTGCTGGGGTTCCTGAATAAGAACGCCACCAAGTTATTAATGCCCACCATCGTACTGCTGCTTTATTTCCAAAGAGACATGCTTGCCAATGCTGATGCTGTAGTATCGTCATTTAAGGCATTCCAGGTTCCCGATGAGAATGGAGATAGCAAAAATGACAGTGAAAAGGAAGGACAGAGTCCTACATGTGATGGACAAACAGAACCTGATGCTGTTTTTGAAGTACAAGGGGGTACATGGACCAGGATTTTGATCGATTATGAAAAGGATGAGTTCATAATTGATCCAGTAAAAGAATCTAAAAGGGATGCCTTCAGCAAAGATCAGCATGGCTCTGATATAAGAGATAGGCCTTTTGAAGTTATAAGCTTAAGTCGGGCCACCAAGCAGTGTTTAGATTTTTTGAAGAGTGTCTTACTTCCAGATGGTTATCCTGAATGTGTAACTGCAGATTATTTTGACTATACGATATGGAGAATGATTCAAACTATTGCAAGCCAAATCAATGGTGTGCTTACAACCCAGGTCGTTTTTTTGGTGTTATATGCTGTTTTTTTACCATGTGTGATTATTCGGTTTTACTATTGATGATCTTTGTAGGCTCTTCTCTATGCTGTGGGTCTTGGAAAAGGAGCCATTCCCACAGCAGCAGCATTGAATTGGGTTTTGAAGGATGGTATTGGTTACCTTGGTAAAATCGTGCTGGCAAGTTATGGTCGTCATTTTGATGTTCACCCAAAAGGATGGAGGCTAGTTGCAGATCTCCTTGAGAACGCATCATATGCTTTGGAGTTATTAACTCCAATGTATCCACACCTCTTTGTCTATTTGGGTGCAGCAGCAGGGGCAGGACGCTCTGCTTCAGGTTTGATACAGGTACAGTTTCTGATTCATATCACAATTTCAGCTCTTTGCCATTGGTTTCTCATGCATGAAAATTGGAATCACAATTCTTACTTTCATCTTTACTTCTTTTGATGGCCATTGTGGTTTGTGAATGGAAGGCTATTTTATATGAGTCAAAAGTTCCATTTAATTGGTGGTGGATGCCTCTCAAATATATGCACTCTTTCTCCTGTGAAGTCTTTATGGTTGTTGCTAAATTTTCCTTAGGTAATTTTCAAGTAGACTGAAGTTGTGATCAAAGACAATCGGTGAATCAAGTTTTGCATTCATGTTTCATTTTTGAATTTTATTGATGACTTTAAATTCGCGTAACCTTTGATGCTTTATCTTGCATACCTTCTCATTGAGAGAAGGTTCTTGCAAACCTAACATTAGAAAGGGGTAAATGCCCGTTTGAGACACATAGGTGAAAATAAGAGAAGAGACAAACAATGGAGAGGAAAGAGCATTGTTGATCCAAGTGTTAAGCTGAAGAATGAGATAGACGGAGAGGGAAAGAGCATTAAAAGATCAGACTCTATGGTTTTTGTGCTTAGGCTATTCACTCGTGGCATAGTAGACATGAAGGCCAATTTGTTTTCTTTGTTGATAGCACCAAAAGTTTTCTTGAGGATGGCAAGCCATGGTATGGAAAAAGTAAGGAAGCAATTATCTAATCTAAATATTGATCGATTGATTTATCAATTACTTTTAAATGGTTCCAATAGGATACTTGTGATTTATTATTAATTGTTTTTGAACTATCATTGTAGGATATTTGTGTCTCCATGCAATCATTTCCCTTCTTGCTCAAAGGTTTTGCTACTTACAAGTTACCATTGAAACTCTCTAAATCCTTAGGTAACTAACTTGAAAGCTTTTTGACTCTTGAATCTTATCTTCTTGTCTATTTCTCTTGATCATCTAACCTCCCATACCTAGACTCTTTAAGGCTCTTTACAATCCTTAAGCTTTCTTAAAAGTCATACATACAAGGCCCCTATCTTTTGTATTCAAATCACATGTATCAAATTCATTTTTCAATTGAGTTTTTTTGCACACATACATGTTTAGAAATGTTTTATTTGAACTGAATTTTCCCTTCCTTTTGATGTCGAACAAACCAAGTTGCGGGAGTATATAATTATAAGCAAATGAAACAATCTAAGGTGATAATGAAAAATTCAAGATAGGACCATATTGTTGACCATAATAAGATAAAGTTTCCTCTTGATAATAGGCTTAGGAAGACCTCTAAATATTGATAAAGCATGAGGTCAATAGTATGAAACAAATTGAAGGTTTTTCCCATAAAATCCTCACATTTAGGTATGCACAACCTCAAGGAAATCACGTTTCTTTTTTTTTTCTTATCTCATGTGGGCTTAGCTCATACAATACCTCGGTCCTCTTTTGAGAGCAAACCTTTGCATTTGGAATTCTAGGATAAAAGTATGATTTTATTCTAAGACTCTCAAATTGTAGGAGGAGACTATGAGCATTTTATAAGCATGTCAAAGGACCATCTCAGTATTTGGCTATTGAATAGGTGGTTTAAGCCTTTTGTACACAAGAATGGGATTTTTGGGGATTTTTTTTTTGTGGTTTTGTCAAGAAAAACTATGAGCATGTAGATTATGGTGGTTAATTTTTCCTTCATATTGGACAAATTTGATTTTTATTAAAATATGAAGACATGTTGATAAGGGTATTAGCACTTTGGGGCACTATACAGTTCTAAGTCAAGTGGAATCTTAATTTTGACATAAAAGAGGAACTTGTGTTGTTTACATCATTTACATGGGGAGTGAGGGTAGTGAACCAATGATGATCTTGCCTAGTTTCTTGAGGAGTTTGATGCATTTGGTGAGGTTAATGTGTTGGCACTTGTTACATCCCCAAATCCAAAGGACAACAATGATGGGCACTCGTTGTTAAATTGTTGATTGACCCATAGTTGTTCCTGACGTCTTTATGACTTTTGACGTTTAGCCGATGTTTGACGGGTACGGTAAAATGTTTTTGATGTTAATTAACGTGACCTAAATTTTTGACAAAAAATTACGAATAGATATAGTGCATGCTATGTATAATAACTATAGACAACAATATCATATTATATATACATAGATACACAAACATGGCCACTAGAACTATCTCCAAGTTCCCCAACGCTTTCCACATTTCCAAATACATGGGATTCTCCTTGAGATGGCTCTGAAAATTGTACTCTCCCATGTATTCTTCTACATGCATCTTTGGCATCTTGAGGTACATTGTCACACTGTCTTACACCATAACCTCTTAGGCCAAGTATATGTGCCCTTATGCGATTTGCTCCTCCATCTCAAGTATGAGCACAAAACTTGCACTTAACTGTCCAATTCCCCTTCGGTAAAGCCTTTACTTTGTCTACAAAGTCCCATTCTCCTCTTGCCTTGCGAAGCATCTACAAAGCACTCAGAAAAACAATCCAATTAGAATGTATATATGTAATGTCATCATTCATGTATCATGTACGATCATCAAGTGATCAATGCACATAAGTATTGAATGATTTAATCATGTGCTTAAGTCTTATAGGCTTCAACACATGATTCATGACAATTTCCAGCAGTGTACACATGTGACACACACGACCATAGTTGTTCCTTACATTTTTCTGACTTCTGACTTTTGACGTTTAGCCGACGTCCGACGGGTGCGGTAAAACGTTTCTGACGTTAACTGATGTGACCTAAATTTTTGACAAAAAATTACGAATAGATATAGTACATGCTTTGTATAATAACCATAGACAACCATATCATGATTCATATCATATATATACATAGATACATCATACACATATATATGTATAATGTCACATGCCATTGGTCAAGATAAGAGAAGTCACAAAGTGAGTAAACATAATGATCCATCATCCATTGATTCAAAATCTCATAGTCTCATAGGTGAATCATCAAACTAATTACATTATATAAATCATCATGAAAGGAAAGCTGAAATGTGAAAGTACCAAAACATGATTCATGATAGTCATATGAACAAAACATTGTGTCATGATCATGACTCATGACTCATACAAAATCATACTTCAAAGTTCAAAATCAATATTTGCTACATCATCATCATCATCATCATCATCATCATCATCATCATCATCATCATTACCACCACCACCACCACCACCACCATCATCATCATCATCATCATCGTCATCATCATTATCAACTTCAACATCATCATCAATAGCCATCCTCATTTGCGTGGCTCTCTACAATAGTGCAAGTAGATGAAGAAGGCATCTCACCATGATTTTCCTTTTGCAAAGCAAGAAGTCTTTGCTCATCATCTCCTTTTTCTATCATATCAAGAGTGATCTCCATTTTTTGAAAGCCTCTTTCTTTGATCTTACAAATAAGCCGCAAGTTTGTGTGAATATACACTAACTTTTCAATGTTTTTGGGTTTCAATTTGTTTCTTCTTTTTGTATGAATCAATGAGAATGTGCTCCAATTTCTTTCACAAGGGGAAGCACAAGACCCTTGTGAAAGTATACGAAGAGCTAATTTCTGTAAATTGGGAACACATGGGCCAAATTGTTCCCACCATCTAACAGCATAATGCATTCTACTCGTTTCTCTTACAAGTGCACGTGAAAATTCCCCTGACATAGATTTGAATGCATCCAACTCATCACATAACACACTTTGCTTGACAACATCACCATGTGTATAGCGCTCTATGACGTCCATCCAACCACGATACACTTCTGTGTCCATATGTGGAGCCTTCTCCCTCCAAATAGGATGAAGAACAAATGCAGCAGCATGTAGGGGGGAATGTAACATGTCCCATCTCGCAATGCATAGAGTTTTCACTTCCTCAAGTCTTGTAGAATCAATACTTTCTAAGGCTGAAATTTTCTCAATCATCCTATCTGTAAGCTCATCAATACGGCCCATTGTGGCCCCTTCTCTATCTGCCAAACGTAATATTTTCAAAATAGGACGGCATAGATTAATTATCACTCAAGACAATGGCAGATATCTCTTCAGCCTTTTGAGTTTTAGCAACCTTTTTTCTTGTATACTCTACGTTCACAATCATAGAGGGTAGTCCATTATACACACGTTCGTCAAGAAGGTTTGCAAGCATAATGAACATGTAAGCAAACCGTGTCTGTGCAGGTTTTATCAAGTCCTTGTTGCTGAATTTTCTAAATAGAGCCAAAAGGCTTCATAGTTACAAAGGTGACAATCTTCACGGCATTATCTATTACTGGCTTGACCCATGCAAGTTTTCCAATATCTTCAAATAATAGATCTAAGCAATGGCACGTACATCTTGTTGGAAGTGAGGTAGGCCCTTAGGCTCATGTCACAGGTCCATGGTTCCATAGTTCCATTCATGTACAACATTAATTCCAGTAATCTTCCATATTGACAAAACATGAACATTCCACAACTTAATCATACAAATGATGAGACAAAGATAGAGAAAGAATAGACGACATGTGTAAGGTGTTACGTAAGCCATCGCTTACTCATAGTATCATATATACCAATGTTCAATGTACAATGTGGGAACAAAATTCTCAACCATTCTATGTGATGAGAAATAGATGAATGAGTGAATGTACAATGTAACAAACATATTCAGATGTGTGGGCAGTAATCTAAATATACATGAGATGTGTGACCTTATAGGCTATAGAAGAGTGAATATGAGTGACTAAAAGAGGAAGGATCAGTGTGAAACTGATAGTCAACAAACCCTCATCTAAACTTAGGCTATGGAAGACCCTAAGTCAGATACGTGTGTGAAAAGATCACATACTTATAAAGTAGCATAGAATGCTAATAAGTTTGCTGCTAGAAATCCTCAAACTCATGTGAACACACCTTCTTAAACACCTCATCAAAATATGCATAAAGCATATACGTACTGTTTCTCTTGTACCTATGCTGAATAGGACTCCTCTTGATATGAACGCTACAACCTCCATGAACTTCAAGTAGTACCTATGTGCATAAAGAGAATATGTACCTGAATACTTAACATAAGATGTGAATCTTATGTTAATCACCATCTAATGTCTTTGAAGTAGCCCGACATCTTCTTGTAGAAGACAATCTTCAACCTAATATCTTCCTGTAGAAGATAATCTTCAAAATCATGTAGATGGTCCCATCCAATGTCTTTGAAGTAGCCAGACATCTTCTTGTAGAAGATAATCTTCAACCTAACATCTTCTTGTAGAAGATGATCTTCAAATACATCATGTAGATGGGCGATCCTCACCTTCAAGCTGCTAATGACCAAGTCTTCTTGCCATGAACAAGAGATAACCTCCTCTCCATGAGGTAGAGTGTGAGCACACCCTTCATCTTCTCCAAGAAGAATCATTAAGAAGAACTCCATAGCTGCTCCTCAACATGCTTCAAGTTAGCACCATTGCTACCCCATGTGCTAGAAGCAACACCACCTCTATTGAGGTCCAAGCTCCAAAGCTTGTGTTGATCTTAGGTGAAGGATGAATACAAGTGAGCCAAACACTTGTTTATATAGTATTCTTTGTCCATGAAAAGCTTATCAATAAAGCTACGTTCGCATAAAGCACACGATTGAATAGCGATCGCTTATGAATAAAAAGCTACGAATAAAGCACCAATTCGAAACGCAGTCCGTCGCCTTTATTCTTCGCGTTCGCGTGAGCTTTTAATAGATTAAAAGCACCAAAAGAGCTTTGCTAAGATCGTGCTACTGATGGCCATCGCGGGATTTGAACCCGGGTGGGTTCTATAGAAGGAGTTTCCCTTATCCACAGCGCCCGTTGATATTTGCTGTAGGAGGGAGTAGTATCACAACTATACATTCTTTACTTAGTGGAGAATATTGGACCAATAGGATATTGTTTTCCAACAATCCCCCCTGCAATGTCATATTGGTACAATCTGAACTGAATCTGCAAACTTTATAATCTGCAAATTACCACAAGCTTCAAGCCTGTACTTCCGATACTTCAGAAAAAGTCTTCTTCAAAACTGAAATTGACTTTCCTTCAAAAAACCT
Source organism: Ceratopteris richardii (assembly GCA_020310875.1). Classification (NCBI taxonomy): domain Eukaryota; kingdom Viridiplantae; phylum Streptophyta; class Polypodiopsida; order Polypodiales; family Pteridaceae; genus Ceratopteris; species Ceratopteris richardii. Next base: position 39,672,136 of record CM035416.1, on the reverse strand, counting down.
GAACTTGCTGAATATGAACCATAATACTTGAGAAAATATGCAAACTAGATATCAATAGTGTACTCATCAAGCAATCACTGCTTGACAACAAATATAGCATGAACTGTCTCCAAACTTGCTATCTCCTGTTTTCAAAAAACCTGAAAACATACACTAGGATCCACATATTTGCATTTACCTTCCAAAAAGGTTTCTCAACGTACTTCTGCCGAGTCATGTAAATACACTAAACAAAATTAGGAACTAAATCCTGGAACCTGTGACTGACAACTCACAACTTAGTGCATTATGAACACTGCTGGTTCATCTTTGACTGTACTCAACTCAATATGAGTCAAAAAATCTATGATGTCGTCATGTCTTCATCCTTTAAATCCTTCATACCTCTTTCCTTCAGAACTTGGTATAAACATATATGTGCGCACTTCTGAAAATACCTTTCTGAAATATCAAGCTTCTCTTCAATAGAATTTTGGAACCTTCTCTTGAACAGGAACATACTAACTGGAACTTTCTCCAAACATTCTTCTTCTTCCTTCTTCTTTCAAAGCTGGGACATAAAGAGAACCTGACAAAGGAAATATAGGAATACCTGAAATAGGAATACCTGTAGGTATGACTCTGCATTCTTTTACATATGGCTGAAAATAAGTCTTCATGTTTCATCACCCCCTGGATGACTTAACACTAGTATCTAGTATTCTTCAAATATATCAGACTTTATGAAATCTTGGAACGTCTTCCTTCTTTCAATAAATCTGATGTTCAGTGACCAATACCTGTATCTGAGACAAAATCTTTGAACCCTTTTTATTAGCATTGTGCACATGCCAATAGCTTTCCATGTCATTCTTCAGCTTTCCAAACTCTAGAATAAGGTTAGCTGAAACTAACATAATAAAACCTTGCTGAAAGCTTTTTAGGATTCATAACCTTCTGTAACATAACAAGTATCTTCTTCCTCTTTGCAACACAAATTTGATAGAATCTGAATCTTTGACTTACTTCTTCCCATGTTAAGAATCTTCACAAACAAAGGATAGACAACTGAATCATAAATACTCAAGATCATGCAAGATCTATCCAAGATCAATGATCTCTCCTGTGTAGAATCTGCTGTCATCAAACCTTCATGACTGAATTTTTGATTTATTTCCTGAATGTCTCCAAGTGTCCATGCTTCTCAAAAAGTTGTAAAACTTTTCTTCAAACAAATCCTTCAAGGAATCTGCAATTCCTACTTGAAACATAAGTGGACAAACTTCTCACCTTGAGAACTCCAAAAGCTGCAAGTTGATACTTCATAACTTTCATATTTTACCCGGGTGAAATGTGATAGTACCTGCTTGACTTTCTTTTGGCTAATCTCCACTTTTCAATCAAGTTATAGGATCTAATGGAACACCTTTTTGAATACAAGCATGTATCTAAAAAACTCGACAATCATAAAAAGTAGATTCTTCAAATGACCTGTACATCAGCAAATCTGAATTTTCTGAAGTTTCTGAAAATACTGAGTATGAGGTAACCTTTTCCAAACATAAAACCTCAACGCAAGTCTTCAACATCTGCTACAAAAAACTCTTTTACCTTAAGAGTTAGATAAAGAAGAAATATACTTCTCTACAACTTGTCATATACCAAGTAGCTCTGTATTGACACTCCAAGAATTCTTTGAGGGAACATATAAGCTGCCTGCTTAAAAAGCTTCAACATAACTCATACATATATGAGTGCTTTTGTTTCTCTCAATGAAATTCTTTGTCAAATCTACTAAATCATGACCAAGTGTAATGCAAAACAAGAAACTGCTTCTTCTTTAAACAAGATGTTCTCGTAGACTTGTCTTTGGATGTAGAGGATAAAATAGGAAAAGTATATGGAAAATATATGAGAAAAGGAAGCCTTACTTTTCTTTTGGAAATGATGGACTTTCTTCTTCTGCATCTTTCTTCCACCTGATGATGATGATGTCAACATCTTCAAACTTCTCTTCCATACCTTTTGTTCTCTTCATCTTGAAGTAGCAAACACTCTTGACTTCTTCAAATGAACTTTTCTCTTCCTTTAGTAATAAGAGTAAGAGACAAAACAAACATGGTATACAAATGGAAGTTGAATATAGAAACATGTTTTATCATCTCCTCATATCTCTGAATCAAAATTTTGCTTCAAATGTCTGAAACGACTAAATTCACCAATCGTTGTCTGAATGATGAATTGCCCTTCTAGAGTTACCTTCTCTAGATACATTTGTACCTTGATATCCAACCAACTTACAACAGAAAATTGGCTGAAAACACTCATCTCATCTCTGCACTTGTCTTCTTAGATGAACTTTCTTGCCATGAAAGAGATTTCTCAAAACTCTCTAGAACAACCTCTAGATACCTGTTTTGATGTAGCCTTTAACTTTCAAATAATGAAAGTGTATAAAAGTACTCCTTGAATTTCTTCAAATCTCTTCATAACTGCTCTTCTAAGATATGACCTGCAAATGATAATCTGATAGTAGAAATTGATACCTGTGATTTCATGTTGATCTGATTCCTTCATCTTCTCTAAACCATTGTTCTTCCTTGAATTTGAAGTAGTCTTCTCTTCATCAAGTCTGGGTCTTCAAACAATACTTTTGTAAAGTATGTGCATACTCTTCAAAAATATTCGGTTGCTAACAGATCATCAACTTCATACTCCACACTGATGAATACACATGTAACTGAAATGTCTAATTCTCAAATCTCTACTCATCTAGATTAAGTGTGTATGTCAAATTTGAGCACTCTTGTGCTACGTGACTACCCACATTAGTAGGGCGCTTCAATTTAGGATGGGCCGTGGAGTCAAATTTGAGGAGGTGCTCAAATTTGAGGTAGTGTTGTCCTCTATAGGGTGGTGTTGTTGCTTGTAGAAATTTGGGCATGTTCTTTTGGACCTATAAGCAGGTGTTGTCCTTTATAGGGCGGCCTTAGTCCCTGTAGAAAGGTGGTTGAAAGTGATGTTATTTTTTGGTTAGATGTGTTGGGGTAAAGCCCTAAATGACCCCTTTATAGTGTATACATGTGTATAGGCATATTTATAAAGGCTAAGTCACTTATTCTTTATTTTTTGGCCCAAGTTCAATGTGAACTTGGCCAACCCTAAAAAGGGTTCTATGTAACATAACTTAATAACATTTTTTGGCTCTCTCACTTTTAGAGAAGCCACCTTCAAAGCTGGTCGACTCTCTCTCTCTCTCTCTCTCTCTCTCTCCCCCCTCCCCCATCTTCCCCTTCATTTCTGCCCAGCGCCTCCATCTTTGAGGCACATACGCGCGATCTCTACCCTAACAACGGGTATCAGAGCTGATTTGGGGTTTGAGATGATTTAGGGTTTCAGAGTTGCAGCGCAGGTGTTGTACACCAGCACATCTCAACCCTAACAACGGGTATCAGAGCTGATTTGGGGTTTGAGCTGATTTAGGGTTTCAGAGTTGCAGCGCAGGTGCTGTACAACAAAGAAAACCCCACTTTTCGCGATAATCTTTGATTTCATCGCGAAGAAAGTTGCTCCAGGGCTAAGAGGATCACTTTGTGCGTCTGAACAGCTCATAACAGGCTGTTTTTAGGTGTTTTACAGGTCTAAACAGGTGTTTCACAGGTCATAACAACAATACACATGTCTAGTACCTTATGTATTGATTTATGGCAAACGAAATTGCATATGTACAACAATTTGTGGCATTTTTCTGAGAATTTCAAGAATTTCTGAAGCAAAATTTGGGGCTCCTATTTGGTTCTAAAGGCTTCGTTATAGCCTTATGTATGCACATTGAGGTTAAAAGAAGTCAAATTTGTTGATTTCAAGCATAAATTAGCTTGCTGGTATTTTCTGCAATTTTTTTTTTTGAAAATTTCAGATTCCGATTTTGTGCTCCAATCGGCTCGATTTTGCTCCATTTTGCTCCACTTTGCTCCTAAAGGTGTTGTGCACTATTTTTAGAGATGGTACCTTGATTTTGGTGCATTTTGCCCAAAATTTCAGTACATTAACCTCTCATTTGTGTAATCATGGCATCGTCGTCCTCAGATATGAAGAATCTCTTTGAGATTCGCTGCTTTGAGGGCACATGATTCGATCTTTGGAAGGAGCAAATTCAAGGAATTCTCTTCCTCAAAGATTGTGACAGGGCATTTGAAGCAAGAAAGCCGGAAGACATGTCAGATGATGCATGGCATAATCTAAGTAGAAAGGCCATCACTTACATAAAAATGGCCGTATCTGATGACATTCTTGTAGACCTCAAGGGCATTACTAAAGTTGTGTGCTAAGCTTAAGGCCACCTATGAGAACACCACACCTGTTAATCAGGTACATCTGATGAGGAAATTATTTGGCATGAAGTTGGATGAGTCCAAGAGTGCTGCCGAACACTTGTCTCATTTTACAAGTACTCTCTCACAGTTTCAGGATTCATGGATGCCTCCTTTTGATGATAAGCAGAAAGCTATTTTTCTGCTTATGACACTTCATGATTCTTGGGAGTCCTTGGTGGTCTCATTATCAAACAACCCCAATCTTACTTTTGATGGTGTGAGGGGTTCTATATTGAATGAAGAAACAAGGAGAAAAGCAAGTGGTGAAGGAGGCACTTCTGCAAACATGGTCAAAGGAAGATGAGAGAAGAAGGGCTCTTATTCACAGAGGAGTAAGAGCAAAAGCAAAGAAAGGCGAAGCTCCAACAAAAAGCAGGGTACTGATGTGATATGTTATCAGTGTGGTAGGAAAGGCCATAAGAAGCCCGATTGCCGATTCTACAAGGCAGAGCTTGAAAGTTGAGAGGAAGAAGAATGCTGGAGACAAAAGAAAGGACAAGAAAGAAGACAAGACGGATGGACAGGACATCCAAAAAGAAAAGGAGAAGGCCAATGTGGCTTCTAGTGTTGTTATTGAGGAGCTTTCAGATATGGAAGATATTCTATGTGCTACTATATGAGCTGATGATGCTCATGCACATGATGTCTCTTGCAATGTTCATGTACAGGACATGCCAATCACTAAAAGTGATCTAATTGATGCTTTATTGACTGTGAATGATGCATTATCCTAGACAAAGATTGTTGATTCTGGTGCTTCATTTCATGTGACTCCTGTCAAGGAGTGCTTTGTTACTTTTCATGCGGGAAGCCATGGCCATGTATACCTAGGGAATAATCATGCATGTCCTATTGAAGGTATTGTTACTGTGCATCTTTCATAAGGTATTGAAGGTATTGTTACTGTGCACAAATGAGCTGGTTCTGCATAATGTGAGATATGTACCAGGAATCAAGAAGAGTTTGCTCTCTGTTGGGAAGATGGATATGCATGGTTACAGTGTTTTATTTGAAAGAGGCTCATGGAAGATGACCAAAGGGTCACTGTTGATTTGTAAAAGGTACAAAAAGGGGAACTTTGTATTGCTTGCATGGAAAGGCCTTGTCTGGCAAATTCATTGCATTGGTTGAGATTAATTCTCATATGGAATTGTGGCATAAAAGACTTGGCCATATGAGCCAAAAGGGTCTATCCAAACTTTGTAACTTGAAGAAGCTTGATGTTAAAGGCACCAAGTTAGACTTTTGTAATGATTGTCAATATGGAAAGCAAGTGAAAAGTTCTCATTATTTTGGTGTGTCTCGTAAGTCTTGTATATTAGATCTTGTCCATTCTGATGTATATAGCATGCCAACCAAATCTATGGGGGGTGCTTTATACTTTATTTCTTTTGTTGATGATTTTTCTAGGAAAATTTGGGTGCAGCTTCTCAAATCAGAAGATGAAGCATTTGCTGCGTTTAAAAGATTTCATGCATTTGTGACCACCCAAATAGGTAAAAAGCTGAAATGCTTATGTACGGATAATGGGGGTGAGTTCACAAGTGCTGAATTCAAAATTTTTTGTGAAAATTTGGGCATAAAGAGGGAGCTTACTGTTCCATACAGCCTCTCTTCTAATGGTGCGGCTGAAAGGTATAATCGGACTCTTTGTGAGAGGGTGAGATGCATGTTGTCCACGGCTAATCTCTCTCATGGTTTTTGGGGAGAGGCTCTTAAAATTGAAGTACATATATGCAATCGATCCCCTCACACATCCTTGAAAGGTGATATCCATGAAGAGGTTTGGTCTGGCAGGTTTGGTCTGGCAAACCTGCTTCATATGATCACTTACACATCTTTAAGACTTGAATTGAGGAGTAAGCTTGATGCTAAATCCATTAAAGGCCTCTTCATGGGTTATGGTGAAGAAGGTGAAATGGGTTATAGGATATGGTCACCTTAGCTCAAGAGGGTCATACGTAGCCGGGATGTTGTTTTTAATTAGGCAAGGCTGCTACAAAATAATGTTGCCTCGAAACATGACCATAAAAAGGTTACATTTCAGCAAGATCAGCCACATGTTAGGCCCATTTCAGACCCTAAGGATGCACCACATATGGCTGAAAATATAGATAATTGAGTGGTTATTGAGCCAGATGATGTTGGACAGCAAGAAGAGGCTCCTGAAGGGCATATGCAGCCACCTATTCATGCTGAAAACAGGGCTGGAAATGATGTACAACAGCCCATTAACAATGAAGAAGTTGATGTACCTCCTGATGTAGATCCATTGCTTGATAATGTAGATCATTGGGTAAGAAGATCTATACGTCCTAGGAGGCCAGTGAATAGATATGATCCCTCAATACATTACATTATGTTATCAGATGAGGGTGAGCCTCTTACTTATAAAGAGGCAAAGCTATGTGAGCACAGAAGAAGTGGGAGTTAGCCATGCAGGAAGACATAAAGGCCTTGCATGCAAATGATACTTGGGATTCGGTTGAGTTACCCAAAGGAAGGAAGGCCATTCCTAACAAGTGGGTGTACAAAATCAAAACTGTTGATGGCAAACCCAAGTATAAGGCAAGACTGGTTGCTAAGGGATATGCCCAAAAAGAGGGCATTGATTTACAAGAGGTGTTCTCTCTAGTGGTGAAAATGACCACTTTACGTATGTTGTTTGCTCTCACAGCTGCCTTGGATTTGGAACTATTCCAAATGGATGTTAAAACAGCTTTTCTGCATGGTGATTTAGACGAAGAGCTATACATGAAACAGCTAGAAGGATATGACATTCTTGGAAAAGAGCATCTGGTATGCAAACTGAAAAGGAGCTTATATGGGCTGAAACAGCCCCCAGACAATGGTATAAGAAGTTTGATGTATTTATGCTCAAACATGGGTTTAAAAGAAGCCATGCAGACCACTGTTTGTACATCAAAAAGCATGAAGATGGCAGCCCAATCATTCTGGTACTTTATGTAGATGATATGCTGCTGGCTGGGAAGAAAAAGAGCACACTGAATGCTCTAAAACAGCAGCTGAACTCTGCATTCTCAATGAAAGACCTTGGGGAAGCTGAACATATTCTTGGTATGCGAATAAAAAGGAATAGGCAGCAGCATACTTTGCATGTATCCCAAGAAAAGTACATTGAAAAAGTGCTGGACAGATTTAATGTGGCTGACGCTAAGCCTCTTGGAGTGCCATTGCAGCCACATGTTAAGCTTTCCAAGGATGACTGTCCCAAAGATGATGATGCAGCCAATTACATGAAGAGTGTTCCATATGCATCAGCTTGTGGTTCATTTATGTATGTTATGGTTGCTACTCGGCCAGACATTGCTCATGGAGTGGGAGTTGTGAGCAGATTCATGGCTAATCCTGGTAGAGCTCATTGGGAGGCAATCAAATCTATCTTGAGATATTTGAAAGGAACTAAAAACAAATGCCTCAGTTATGGAAAGGACCCATTAGAGCTGAAGGGATTCTGTGATTCCGACATGGAAGGTGATGTGGATACACGGAAATCCACAAGTGGCTATATTTTCACTCTTGCAGGTGGTGTTGTATCATGGTGCAGCAGACTGCAAAAGATTGTTGCATTATCTACTACGGAGGCTGAATATATTTCAGCCACTAAGGCTTCCAAGGAAGCAATATGGTTAGCACGTCTTTGCAGTGAGTTTGGTTTGCCTAACAGAGCACCTATGCTTGGTTGTGATTGCCAGAGTGCCATATGTTTGGCAAAGAATGCCATGTTTCTTGCACGCACAAAACATATTGATGTGCGATATCACTTCATTCGAGAGGTGCTTGAGGATGGCCTTATCACATTGGTTAAGGTCCATACATCATAGAACCTTGGAGATGTTCTCACTAAGTGCTTACCCAAAGCACAACACCAGTTATGTATATAGATGGTGGGAGTCACTTAGCTTAAAGGCGTCATTTATGCCTTTAAGTGGGAGGTTGTTTGGGTAAAGCCTTAATTGACCCCGTTATAGTGTATACATGTGTATAGGCCTATTTATAAAGGCTAAGTCACTTATTCTTTATTTTTTGGCTCAAGTTCATTATGAACTTGGCCAACCCTAAAAAAGGTTCTATATAACATAACTTAATAACACTTTTGACTCTCACTTTTAGAGAAGCCACCTCCAAAGTTGGTTGACCCTCTCTCTCTCTCTCTCTCAGTTCTCTCAGTTGCCCCTTCATTTCTGCACAGCGCCTCCATCTTTGAGGCACATACGCGCGATCTCTACCCCTCAGCACCACATCTCAACCCTAACAAGATGGTTGGCAATAGATATAATCTGCTGAATTCTCTACATCAACAAGGCTAGCTAATCTTGATGATAAAATTTTTCGGTACCCCTGTCTAGGATTGATGCTAGTAAAGCTTGAAGAATTGGTCCTAAAGGAAAAGGGAATTTGTGGGCAACCCTTCCTCTTTTGCCTAGGAAGCATAGTTTTAAAAATCTCATGATTTTTTCAAAATAGAATTCTTTTAAATTTCTTTTATGATCTAAATCTTAAGGAACAATTTTATCAAAATTTTATGATAGATATATTAGTTAGAAAGGTGGATTCTTCTTCAAATATGTATATAGACCATAGGTAGGGAGACATAGACGGATAAGAAGAAAGAAAGATCCATGAAAATTATTGGATAGATAGACAAATAGATAGATATATAGATGGATGGGTAGGTAGGAAGGTACTAGTTAGTCTAATAAATAAATAACCAGAGAGGTAGACAAGTAGATGAAAATATCAAGATCTATCATTGATTGATGCAAGATAGATAGACGGATATGTCTTTGCATATTTTATGTATTTTTGTACCATGGATGTAAAAGAGTACTTACTCAAAAATTCGTATATATTATACTCTAGGCAAAAATGTAAAAGATAAAAATCTAGGGATGAATAAAAACCTCAATTTTTGTTTTGGATTATTGAAATCTACGATTTAGATGTCGGTTTAAATCTATGTTTAGATGCCGGTTTAAATCTATGATTTAGATGACGATTTAAATCTATGATTTAGACGTTGATTTAAATCTATGATTTTTAGATGTCGATTTAAATCTACGATTTAGATGCCGATTTAAATCTACGATTAGATATCGATCTAAATCTACGATTAGATGTTGATTTAAATCTACGATTTAGATACCGATTTAAATCTATGATATAGATGCCGATTTAAATCTAGGATTTAGATGCCGATTTAAATCTACAATTTAAATCTCTACTTTGTACTTTGGTAGGAAAGAATATTCTCACCATCTTTTGTTGGGAATAATATTTTAGCGGGCTTGTGCATGAGAATATCGAGGGAATTTGCATGCTATGTGCGAAGAGAGATTCATTTCCTTAATGTCATCTTCACCCAATTGAGATTTTGAAAATAGATGGGTTGCAAATGTCATACGTAGAGCATTTATCTCCCCACTAAGGTCGTTAATTCCCCTGTTGTGCAAACCAAGGTGATCTACCTCCATACAACCATTGTAGTGCAGAGAAACACCTGGGACAAATTCTAAAGAACACCTGTAGCGTTGAGAAACTCATCATGCAACACCACCCATTAGGTACCTTAGGATATCCCTCGAGCTAGGTTCTTGGCTAGACTTAGCCCTTGTCCCACAAGCATATGAGATGGTCTCTGTAGACCTATGTCTAACACTCTCCCCCCCTTCTAAAGTTCATTGTCCTCAATGATCAATGAGGGAAAATACTTGCGAATCAAAGCTTTTGATTCCTCAGTAGAATCTGTAAGTGGTAATCCTCTTTAGGCTAATGCATACTCTTGGATGATACAATTCTTCAACCGTTTCTATCTCCTATCTGGATAAATGATCTATGCTATTATTTTCATGCAAACAAGGAATACCTCCTAGTGGATTATCCTCCCTGGAAATATATTTCCTAAGTTTACTATAAGGAAACATTGGATAAACCCTACAATTTTGAGGAAGCTCTAATTGATATGCAACATCACTAAACTTTTTAACTATCTTCCAAGGTCCACAAAACCTCAGTGAAAGCTTATTGCACTTCCGTGTGGATGATGAAGCTGGCCATGATGGCACTTGAAGAAAAACTCTCTCTCCTTCCTTAAAGACTCTAGGAGATATCTTCTTTTCAGCACATTCTTTAGTCCTATTAGTTGCTCCCTGCATCTGTTGTTTAGCTACTTCCAAGTTTGCTTTGAGGTTTGCTAAGAACTTTGTAGCATTAGGACATTTCTTTGGCATTCTTATGGTATTGGAAGTAGTGGGATTCATGCTAGAATTCATGTCACAATGAGACATTCTTGTCGCCTTATGAGGTCTAATGTTATATGCAGACTCTACAAACGGCAAATAATTATCCTAATGTATTTGCCTCTCATACTAGCATCCCCTCAACATGTCATACATGCATGTCCTCAACATGTCATACATGCATGCCCTCGGGCCTCAACATGTCATATGCCCTCAACATGTCCTCTAATATTTGGTTGATCCTCTTAGTCTGACCATCTGTCTGTGGGTGGTCATCGCTACTCATTTTTAATGACACTTTAAGCTTGTCAATGGTAAACTTCCAAAAGTGTTGTGTGAATTTAACATCCCTATTTGGAATTATGGATGTGGGTAACCCATGAAATTTGAAGAGATGCTGAACAAATAGCTCTGGCACTTGTGGAGCTTCTATTGTCTCTTGCATGGATATGAAATGAGTCATCTTCCTCAATCTGTCTACCAGTACAAGGATAGCATCGGGCTTCCTTTGGATCCACGGTAACCCCATTATGAAGTCCATGGATGCACTATGCGAGTTGTGCCTAAGAAATATAAAGCTCATTTGATATGTGGTATGAGATAATGCATCAACTACTATATTCTCTTTGCCTCTTGTATACATGATTTCCGTATGAGTCTCCTCCATGAACTTAGCCCAATGAGTGAGCCTGCCATCCCTGAAGATATGGATGACTCTATAAATACTCAAATATATGATGATTTGTGTATACTTTAAAGTCTTCATCATAAAGATAGTGTCCCAACCAATTGTGATGGGTACTACTTAATTTCTTACTTTCAAAAGCTATGAAGCCTATCATCCTGGCTCAAAACAGCCCCTATGGCTATTGCACTAGCCTCTGCCTCCAACTCAAATAGCTTCTTTGGATCCACCACTTTGCTTGTGAAACAACTTGTTTTAGAATGTCAAAACTTTCTTGCAATTTCTGTTTCCCGGCAATGGAACTTTGCCTTGAAGCATATTTGTCATAGGCATTGTTATTAACGAATAAGATGAAATGAATTTTCGTTACCTATTGAAAAGCTCCTAAAAATAATTGAAGCTTCCCCTCATCTTGTGGAGTTAGCCATCTAAAATAATTGATCTTCTTGGGAGCCATCTTGACTCCATCGATCGAAACTACTTTCCCTAGATACTCCAATCTCTGGTAGAAATAATTGAGTTTTGTCGAGATTTACAAACAAGTGATTTTCTTTTAAGTTATTTACTAGCTCAATGTTCTTTTAAGGGGACAAACGTGAAGGTAATTCAGATGGAAATAAGTCTTGGAATTTTGCTCTCACCTTCATTGAAAGTGCTTGAGCATTAATTAGAATTTCCTTGACTTTCAGAATTCATTACAACACAAGCTGAATGCACAAAATATAGAAAATAAATGTACTTACAATTGATCTTCAGAGGAGAGAGAGAGAGAGAGAGAGAGAGAGAGAGAGAGAGAGAGAGAGAGAGAGAGAGAGAGAGAGAGAGAGAGAGAGAGAGAGAGAGAGAGAGAGAGAGAGAGAGAGAGAGAGAGAGAGAGAGAGAGAGAGAGAGAGAGAGAGAGAGAGAGAGAGAGAGAGAGAGAGAGAGAGAGAGAGAGAGAGAGAGAGAGAGAGAGACCCAATATTAAAACACAAGATCTTTCCAACACTTAGAGCCATGTACACATACATACCTTGAACCAAATGAGATAGATAAATGATTACAAAAATAGACAAGAGACAAGAGAAAGGAAACGAGTAGCTAAATGGCTACTCTAAAAAATAATACTTGATGAAAGAATAACTATACAAGTATGTATATACAACATGTGTGTAATATGCAAAATTTAGATAAGCCTGAATGTATGATTGATCTAGGTACAAAAATTGTGCCTAAGGGTTAAAAAAGCTGAAAGTGTGCTTGAATATAGAGAGAATCGAGGTGATAGATTGTTTCTAAGGAAAACAACCTATATGCTGGAAATATGAAGTAAAATCTGCAACCGTAACAGAGAATTGGTTCTTCTCTGATATAAGCAGCCACAAGAACTTTGCCTTCTGAGGTAGTAGGCTGAAAACACCTAGTACAGCAGCAAGAGAGAAGTGGAACGGAAAAATATGTAGCAACTTACAAAATCGGCATGTACATACGCTCCAATGTGTGTAAAGAAGTGGGCAGCAGCTTCAAGCCTTCAAATCAGCTCAAAGTCCTCCACAAGACAACAACTTGACCTCCAAGACCTAGAGTATAAGATAAGACCCTTTTTGTGTGCCTCTAGGGCCTTTTTATAAGTCAAGAAGCCCGAAAAAGCTCCTCTTGTGATTTCCAGTGCAAATTGTGATGGGAATTGCGGAAGGGCTTTTTTATTATTTTTTAAAGTTTCTCGCTTTGGAATTATTAATTTTGGCTAAATAACTTTAATAAAACTATTTGCTCATAAGTTGGAGACTTTATTGAGTGTGAAAACAAAAAATAATAACTCCTTGATGAAATAATAACTATACAAAGTGTGTGATATACAAATTTTGAATAAATGGCTGAGTATAGAAGGGTCCTAGGTACAAATGTAACAGAGAAGTGTGCCTAAGAGGTGTAAGGAAGTGAATGTGTGCTTGAAATAGAAGAAAATAGCATTGTTTGTGAGAGAAACGGCCTATATGCTTGAATTAGGGAAAATTTTTGCAACCCCAACAGAATTTAGGGTTTTTCCTATGAAATATGCAGCTATAAGACTTCTTCTCTTAATGTAGTAGGTAATAAAACATGGTACAGTAGGAAGATTTGAAGAACAATTGTAAATATGCAGCTACTTACAATATTCAGCATGCACACACTTGTGGAGTGTAAAGAAGAAGGCAGCAGCAAATCACCACCAAACTCTCCACTCAACAGCCTTAAAGCTTCTCCAACAGCTCCTAGGGTCAGCACTTCCACCTAAATTCACTTGAAGAGTGTCAAGTGCTTGAGAATTGATACCTTATATGTGTTGAAAGTGAGGTGGGCCCTAATAATAATATTCACAGGTTAACACGATCTTGCAACACATGAACCTTAGCATACACACTTTAAGACTCAAAATTAGATGAATGAGAAATAGAGAGAGAATACACAATTTGTCAAAGTAAGCTGAATGCTTACGTACACCATCTAATATGAATGTCAAATTACAATGTGTATAATGATACGAAACTGAATGTATCCTAATATAAAACTGAATCTAAGCTGAATTTAGGGTTCTAAATACAAGAAATTGTGCATAAAGTGCCTAAGAAGTATGAAAAGTGTGTGTATGTGCAATTGAAGTGAGTAGAAACAGTTTAGAACTGTTTTACAACAAACCCTAATTCTGAAATTAGGGTTTCAGAAACCCTAAATCAGAAATTGACCTAAATAGCAAGATAATCTCCTCCTTGTGTTGAAGTAGAAGGCAAAAGCCTTGGGATAGCAGTAACAATAGAAGAAGAACTGAAATTGCACTTGCTACTTACAAAAATCAGCAAGATCTGATGGTTGGCTTCCAAAATCTCCTCCAAATCTGCATCAAAAATTGGTAACACCTCCTCCAAGATTCCTCCAAGAATTAGTGCACTTGCTTAAGGTAGATTGATGCTCAATTGTGACCCCCAAGCCCTCCTTATGTAGTTTAGAGACCGCGTTAGCGAAAAAGCCGATAAAAAGCTCCAAAAAGCAATTTCGTTAATTTAAAAAGCGATCAGCTTTTCAAGGAAAAAATGGCTATGATCTCATAATCTGGAAGTGGAGAAATTATTAAAAGTAGCTTTTCTTAATGCTCTGACCTAAGGATGAGGTATATGCAAAAAAACATTTTCTTCAAAAATTAGGGTTAGGTTTTTCTTGCATCTTTGGACCTTTGATGACATAATCTTATATACCAAATGAAAGCTCTCCTCAAGTACTATATGATGAGCTAATAAAACTTTTTGATTTTCTGTGATCAAAATTTGGCTAAGTACTAGAAATTAGGGTTGTTGGAAATCAAGGTTTTTGTGCTATTTTGACATTGTTTCCATTAATCCCCTCGTCAATGTCATAATGGCATAAGGTTTAATAATTTGGTTAACTTTTGATGTCTGTCATTGGATAATGCTTTATTTACAACATTTTCACTTGTAGGTATGTAGACTAGTTCAATGTCCTTCTTGGATACCTGTTCCTGAATGTAGTGGTAGTGTACTTCTATATACTTTGTCCTTGCATGATGAACATGATTATTTGCAATAGCAATAGTACTTTGGCTATCTAAAAATATCTGCATAGGAAGATGAACTTGTACATCAAGATAAGTAAGAATTTTTTGCAAGCAAATAGCTTCAAGTGTAGCTGTAAAGGAAGCCTTGTACGTTGCTTCACTCGAAGATGTAGCTATTGTAGGCTGTCTCTTTGATAACCATGGGATAACTTATAAGACAATCTCCTAGATAGAAACAATAGCCACTTGTGCTTTTTCTTGAGTCTTTATCATGTGCCCAATCAGAAAGTAAAAATTGTGGTGATTTTGGAAATACCATAGCATAATTTGAAGCTCCTTTCAAATATTCCAAAATTCTCTTAACTACTTTCCAATGAATCTTGAACAAATTGTGCATGAACTTGGATACTTGAGAAACCGTAAACTGAATGTTAGGACGTGTATTACATAAATAAATTAAGCAACCGATTGCTTAACTATACAAAGTAGCATTAAAAGGTTTTGAATATGCTTCTGCTTGTGATGACACATTAATATCCATAGGTGTTTGCATAGGCTTGGTATTTGTCATTTCAAACCTTTCCAATAATTTCAATGTATTTTTGTTGTGTTATGTAGATACACTTATCCTTGTATTTGAACTCAATCCCAAGATAATAATGTAAAATACCTAAATCATTCACATCAAATGTATGCTTAAGTTGTGCTTTAAAAAAGTGAAGGTCTGAATCCTTGGGACTTGTCATAATAATATCATCAACATATATGATAACAATAATCAAGACATCTTTTTCTGCTTTAACATAAAGAGTAGGAGAAGCTTCAGAGTTTTCAAAATCTATAGATAAATGATAGAGATGTATCTTCTCATACCATGCTCTTGGTGTTTGCCTTAAACCATACAATGCTTTGATAAGCTTGCATACTAAATGCTTTTTACTTGTCTCTTCAAAAACTTTTGGCTGTTGAATGTAGATATCTTCATGAAGATCACTATTAAGAAAGGTTGTTTTGATATCTAATTGGTATACATTCCAACCGAAGAATGCAAGAAGAGAGTATTGTTTTGACTATTGTCATTCTAGAAGTAGGTGCAAAAGTCTCATCATAGTCAATTCCTTTCTTTTGTGCATAACCGTTGACAACTAACCTTGCTTTATACCTATCAATAGTACCATCTGTGTTTCTTTTGGTTTTGAAGATCCACTTAACACCAATCATAGTTGTTTCTGATGGGTTTTTGACTTCTGACTTCTGAAGGGATTCTGTCTTCTAATGGGTCAGCTACAGCGTTTCTAACGGTAACTGACGCCGCCTTAAAAATCAAAAGATTAGTAGAAGAGACATGATATATGACATAGGTTAATAGACATACTCATGGTCAATAAATTGATTATACATGGATTAAAATGAGCAAGTTCACATCTTGCAATTTACCAAAATGACAAACTATGGTTTATAGAAGCCAAAGCCACCAACAACATTATTTATTGATTCATGATGTTATGAAACATGCTCAAATGCAATATATACTGTGCTCCTTTTATGTCCTTGCATAATTTGTCTATGTGCTTGCATGTTTGCTAATCCATGAATAATGATCAATATGAGGGTTGAAAGTTGAAGGCTTCATATGATGCCTGCAGGAAAGTCGAATGCATATCTTCTTTCTCAAGGTGTCAAGACCATGTGCAAGTGATGGATCAATCCTTGCAGCATATTACTTACCTATTCATGTTCAAGTTGGACCTCATGTTTACCTTCCAAACTTATTTTCTGTGCAATGTCATAATGTATTTAAGTTACATTGCATTGCATTTTCAACATGTTACTCAAGATCATTTACAAATCAAAATAAAATCTTTTCTCCTCCATTCAATACATTTTAATATTTATGGCATTGTCCTTCATGAACATGAAACAATCTACATATTAAAACATGACCAGAGCATGTACACAATCAGGCTGCAAGTTGAACTATCCAAAACCATGCAAACTTACAAAGAGTCCATCTTCCAATCTAAATCATACGAGTAATTAAAAGCCATACATAGTCCATCTTTCAGCTGTGTAATTATCCACTTATCCATTGTTGTTTGATAGAAAATAGACAGAACGTCTGAATGTCCAGCTTGCTGCATCAAACAAAACATATGGTTCATTTTTGGAACATAAAGAACATTAGAAACTGTGAAATTTCCACCTGTTCTTGACTTTAGGTTTACTTCTTCAACAAATACAACATCCAAATCACGACAATCTGCAAAGGTCACTCTTCTACTTGAAGAATTAGAAAGTGAAGCAAATACCTTCTTGCAACTTGTCATATGCTTAGTAGCTCCAAAACTACTGTAAGGCTCGTGCAATGCCAAAGGGAGAAGAAAGGATCATTCAAAAATTGAGAATCAATGTCTAAACGGGTGTGGTGTAGCGGTAAGCCTTGAACATCGTGGGGTACCTGGGTTCAAGTCCTACTTATTGGACATGTTCAGCCTCCAGGCATATCCAAATGTATGGGTGCCTCGACCTTATGAGATTGGGTGTGCGTGTCTGTCCATTCATTGTATGTCAAAAAAAATTAAAAATTGAGAATCAAATTTCAATGACATCATGAATTAGGAAATTAAGATTCATGAATGTTTTGACTTCAAATACTTTTACATGCTTTGGACCTTCTTGCTTCTTCAAGCCTTGTACAAGGTACAAGTTAGGCTTACAAAAGACAAGGTGCTCTCAATATGCAGCACAAACGATTTCGTAGTTTTGGTTTGCATAAGAGAA
Organism: Ceratopteris richardii; assembly: GCA_020310875.1. Lineage (NCBI taxonomy): Eukaryota > Viridiplantae > Streptophyta > Polypodiopsida > Polypodiales > Pteridaceae > Ceratopteris > Ceratopteris richardii. The sequence continues at coordinate 39,654,526 of CM035416.1, read as the reverse complement.
TAGTAGCTCCAAGAGGCATCTTATACATCGTGAATATGTCAAAATTGAAATGATAAAAATTGATCGAAAATCAAAATCAGAGGGGTGATTAAATACCATGTATTTGTGAGAGGACCAGTAACATAACAGAGGTGATGGTCGGGTGACCATAGCCATAACGTTTTGACATGATGAACAAGATGATGTAAAGATTTTAGGGATAGCCTCTCTCCATAATACATGGATTTCACTTGGACTAAGAATATCTTGCGTCCTCATGTCTATATAAAGGGTGTTCGATACAAATCCCTCTTGAGAGCTACATTGTCTAAAGACTTTAGACTGTTGGAGCTTTCAATAGCATTTTTGAGCCTCTTATCCTTGGTCTTATCTGTAAATGAAAAATATGAATGATGATATATAATATGTCTAATGTGGATTATCTAAATATTGAAATTTTTAATGAAAAATGATCATTGATGATTTGTTTGAATTTTCTAGTATGTTTTGATGGATATTGCGGGTTTAGATGTTTAAAAAGTTAATATGTATGTACGTATGTATGCATATATGTGTGTGTATGCATGCATGTATCTATGTATGTATGTGCGTATGTATGTATGTACATTCATATATGTATGTATGAATGAATGTATGTATGGGTGTGTGTATTTATGTTTGTATGTATGTATTTTTATGTAACGTACCTTATGAACCTTACCTCGGATGTAAGATTCGGTTTGTGTACCGTACCCGTACAGAATCTTACGAATCTTACAAACCTAACCACCTTGCTACAACCACAATGGCCTCCTTGGACCTCTAAACGGAAGGTTATTGTGGGATAAAGTGTTGAGAATCCTGAAGGTTTGACACTTTGAAAAGATATAAACTTGACAAAGAGAGTCATAGAATGTTTAACTGAAAGTTGAATCGAATTTGTGTATTATATGCTACCAAGGAACAAACAAAAGACTAGACAATATATGAGATCCTTTGACAATGATGCTATGTAAGTTGAAGCCATGTTCGTAAAGTGGAAGATTTAGTTGAAACGCTACCTTGGTGTTCATTTATGGGTCTTGGGGGGAGAAATTTCAGTGTTGAATTTCTCAGCCCATTGAATCAAACATATTGCTTCTTTTTAGGATTTCTCTCTTTCCCCCCAAAAACCCAAAAGTGCTTTTTTAGGGTCCCTTCTCTTTCAATTTTTGGGGCAAAGTGAACTCACCTATGTAAAATTGTAGCCTAATGATCCGATTACCCAATTATCCCTCGATTTGATCTATAAGTATTAAGGTTAATGAATGTTAGGGGTTAACTGAATTTTATGACTCTACTATGGATAGTTGGTTTTGAGATGAACCTGATGTTTGCTATGGATGGATGAGAAAACATGAGTCCATAAAAATGTTTTTGATGCTTTCTGATGTAGCCTAACACATTTTGGTAAAAGCCAACAAATCAATCATTCACATTGAATGTATTTTAATTCTAATGAATCTAAAGTTTTGAACTATTTAGCTGTGAGGATATGAATCATTCTGTTGTGAGGATATGCTAAATGCTTGTTTTAAATTTTTTTGCATGATTCGTTTTTGGTTTATTCATTTTTATACAGTGCAATCATGCACATATGACTTTCAGCAGGTGTATATGAAAGCACTTGCTGTTATTACTCTTGGAGGCTTTATGTACGTACTATGCCATAAGAATTTCTTTTTATTTTTTGCAGGCTGCCACAAGGAGCTGCTTTTATGCAGGGTTTGCTGCTCAGCGCAATTTCGCAGAGGTAAAACTTCTCTACAATGGTGATTTTTCATTATGAATATGGGGTAAGAACATTTCATTTTTTGCAAATGACACGTTTTTGAGAGATAGTATGTCAGGCTCATGGTAATAAACAATGGTTTTGATCAGGTCATAGCTAAGGGTGAGGCACAGGGCATGGTTAGCAAGTTTTTGGGGATCGCGCTTGGTATAGCTGTGTCAGCTTATGTAGGTGCTTCTGGTCCAGCATTGGTAACCACTTTTCTAACAGTGACTAGTGTTCACATGATCTGCAATGTAAAGTCATACCAGGCAGTACAGCTGCGCACTCTAAATCCTTACCGTGCATGTAAGAATCCAGCAATATATTACTTTTGTATGAAACTCTTTCTATCATATGGCTTGCTAATGAGTGGGATGATTTAGTCCAGGCCTAGTATTTGGGGAATATATAAGAGGCAGTGTAGTTGCTTCTGTGGAAGAGGTCAATGCAGCAGAGCCATTCTTTTCTGAAGTCCCTTTCTTACTTCCTAAGCATAAAAAGGTTAGTAGCATGTAAGAAAATTGTCGTCAATGTGATTGAGACAAAACTTATGCCACCCACTGATTATACAAATTATGTTATAGATGAATAATTTTTACACAGCTAAATGAAGCTGTTTCTCTATTTTATGTAGTTGCCTAAATAAAAATTGTTCAACTCATAATTGAAGGACAGAATTGAAATTTTGAGACTGAGCGAAACAATTGATATGCAGAAAATTGCTGTCAACCTGCTTTCTTCACAGACAAAGGAGAATGCAAGAGTCATAGCTGGAAAGCTTAAGCTAGGTGTTTCGTTTCCAAGTGTCATAAGGTCTCAAGCAGAAGCTCTTGAATTATTTGAAATTTATGACAATGAACAGTATATCTTGGTGAAGAGGCATAACACTTATCAGGTTCCTATCATGTCTCTCTTCAATATTCTTTTTTGTCATCCATTGAGCTAGAGCTTACAATTATAGAGATAATTGCCATGCTACATCCTCTCATATTAGATGCATCGTAGATGATCTGTTTGTTGCTGATTTTAGTTCTTAAGCCTGCTTTGTAACTATCCTTAACACTCTTGTAATTCCTCTCTTTTCAAACAATTTAAGCTTGTTTGGAAAAAAAAACCTTTTCTCTCTAATTTGAACTTACATTCATGCGTGTATTTTGTTAGTTTATGTTCTCTATGTTAATCCATACATCATTTCAGTTAAATCAGGTTCAGTGAATAATTTAGTCAATTAATGAATCATTCGATTAATTAACTAACTAAAATAGCTCATTTCCTCTCTCATATATACATGTGCATGTATGTGTGCGCTGAGCTGTGTCTGGTCGGTTGTGCAGGCTCTACTTAGAGAAGGAGCTACATCTCATGATCTGCTGAAATTAGTACTCCAAGCTTGCTATATTCATCAGCTGCAAAGTGGGTCTGCTGATGCAAGCGATTCATATTTTGACACTAGTGTATTGCGTGCCTCTCACAAGCTTGCAGAGGATAACTTGAATATGCTGAAGCAAAAGTTGGTCTCTGCTGGCTGGTCCTTATCAGATGGATTAATTGCCCGGCCTTTGCCTTATAGGTTAATGGTTGCATCTGTGTAAGTCTCATATTAAACACCCATTTTTGTTACAAGCATTCCGTTGTTATCTTTGACATTATCATACTTCAGTTCTCATATAATGCTTCAGCACAACAATCCTATGCCGAATATCCTTGGCTTATTGGTTGCTGTATGCATTTGTATAGATTCCATATCGAGCTGTAGACTTTCGGTCTCAGACATTCTGAGTAGCAATCTTTGACATCATTATATTTTAGTTTTCATTACATTGTTTCAGCACAACAATGCTATGCTGAATTACTGATATATTCCCGTAGCTCCATCTTATTTCTTCTTGCTAATGTTGAGGCCTTGCTCTGCTTGTTCTGTTATAGATGCATGACTTCGTACTTGTTAAAGAGTTGTGCCATGGAAGCAGCAGCATAGGAACAACCTAATCAGTACTTAAATACAATCAATAGAGTACAACGATTGTTTTTACAATGCAGATGCATTAAGGGCATGTATGACACATTATCATGTATTGAATTTTTTATTGGTCTTTTCTGCCTTGTGGTATCATTTCTACTGTGTTTTTAGCAAGGATGCTCTTGAATTTGTGTTTCACAGTTTGCATTTGGTTGAACACATTTAGTATGTGCTTATGAAAGTGTTCAGCGAATGCAGCTCTCAACCATCTTGAGAAGATTTACTCAAGCAAAAGTATCATTTGTTCTTTTGCTTTTTATCAAATGTGTGCACAGAAGCGTTGTTTCATAAGTGTAGCTCATGCGACTTTTACTTGCATGGCAGTAATCATGTCTTCTACATTTCTTACAACTTGATGTTTCAAGTATCAGAATTCTTTCGCCAATGTATATCTAACCGGTCATGGTAGGGGCTCATGAGCAAAGCTGATTATTTGTGTATTTATATTGACCAGGTTTTGTGTTTCTTGGACCTTAGAATCTGGTTTCAGTTCTGTAGAGAACGTCAAAAATGAACTCAAAATATAAATAACAGGTGTTATATGAGGTAACTCCCAAATATGAACAATCAAGTCTGTCAAAGGTGAACACTGCTCCTAAGTATGCACTTTGCGATGACATTTTTCTTTACTCTTATTATGTTTGATAAACGGGCAGAATTTCGAGTTTGTAAGTCTCAAATGTTTAAAAGAAGTAGAAGCTATAGTGAATGCGTACTTACTTTAACACAATGCATTTCGATCTAAGCTTGATGCCGTACGCCAATGAAAAAATTTAGGGGCATCATTATTGTCAACATCTTAACTTAATTAGTCCCCAAACTTAGACATTATTGATAAGTATGAACTTCAACTCAGGCAAAGAGTCATGTGGAAGATTAGATGGAAGCTAAATGGAAGGAAGAAACAAGAAAATCATCCTCTTGTATTAGCTACAAGATCCTATGCAGAATTTAGATAAGCAATGCTAATGTTGTGTTCAGATTTGTCATTGGATTATGGGCTGCCTAACAGTGGAGGCTTGTTGTGTGACTCATGGTCATAACTGTTGTTGCGATTGGAAGACACTTCCATGTTTACTTTATCATATGATGAATGGTATAATCCTCAACAGAAATGCTGTTTTAAATCCTCAAAGTCTCTCCTAAATTTGTTTTTCCCTCTGAAGAGTGACCACTCTTTCAACACATTAGTGAAGTATCGTTTTGTTTGCACTACACACTCCATTGTGCAAGCCGCTTTCAAGTTGTAGAAACTCATGGTCAAACCATGTTGGCTATTCATTCGAAATTGATACAACTACATCTTTTTCGAATCAACTTGATTATATACTTGAATTTAAATGAAGTAAGAAACTTTGAAAAGAGAGAGAATTCCAGGCATGAATTATTCAGAGAAGTTGCTCCATAAGTATTGTCTAAGCTGTGCATTAGGAAGCCATGAAATAATGAAGATGAGGGTTGCTTTTTTCTTTCTTGAAAAAAGAAACCTGAAAGCCTATTTTGTCAATAGCATGTACATATCTTCTTTGTAATATATTGGGAACTCTTCCCCTCTACCATAGTTTAATGAGGAAGATTATAAAATTGTATTTCAGATATTTAATTAGGGTTAGCTCAGGAAGGGAGACCATTATATAAGATAAATTCCCTCCATTTTGTAAGGATCTTATCTTTTTGAAATGGAATCTAGAGAGGTTGATAGAAGTATCACTTCTTATGTTATCTTAAGAGTACCTTTCCATTGTGACTACTTATTGCTTCCTTTCTCTAGTTGGGTCATGCTTCGGAATGATAAATTTAAGTGACCCACACAAGGAAACGTTACAATGATGGACCACTTTTTAGCCTTGTTATCGAGGATTACCACCTAGTTAGAGTAGCTTGTATAAAATTTAGGTAACATCTTGTTTGAAAGAGAGGAAAGTCTTCAAGTGTATAAGCATGATGATGCATTGATCACTCTTTTCTTATATTCAAGCCAAGAAAAGCTTCATCTTCACTTTGTTTGCATTCATTGCATGAGAGAGTGTAAGTTTGGTGTGAGATGATGTACTACGATAGAGCAATACTTCGTGGAAATCTGTGGAAAATTGTGCAAATTTGTGCAATTGAGGTCGTTTCACTCCATGGCAAGCTATTTTAAACCCTTTTTTTTTTTGAAAGAGAGGAAAGTCTTCAAGTGTATAATCATGATGATGCATTGATCACTCTTTTCTTATATTCAAGCCAAGAAAAACTTCATTTTCACTTTGTTTGCCTTCAATGCATGAGAGAGTGCAAGTTTCGTGTGAGATGATGTACTACAATAGAGTACTTTGTGGAAATCTGTACAAATTTCTATAATTGAGGTTTTTTCATTCCATGGCAAGCTGTTTTTAAACTCTTATTTGTTTATTGTTTTCCATTTGGTCTTTGTGGAAATTTGTACAAATTTGTACAATTGAGGTTTTTTCATTCCATGGCAAGCTGTTTTTAAACTCTTCTTATTTGTTTATTGTTTTCCATTTGGTCTTTGTGGACGAAATCATTTGAATAAGCCCATTAAAGGTGACATGTTCACCCCATTAAGTCTTTACTGATGTCATGTATTCTTATTTTCATAAAGAAAGCATGCGAGTAGGATAGTTGAGGTGCAATGATTAAGATAGAGGTTGAAATTTTGTGCAAGAATATTGTAAAAGTTTTACAAAAAATTGCTTAAGTTGGTGGAAGACTTTTCATTACATGACCATATTGGAAGCCCTTTGCCTATGATTTCTTTTTATTGGACATATGCTTTGTGTGAGGGACATGAAGATGCCAAAAAGATTTCTAAGCAATGCATATCTCTATTTGTTTGATTGGATTGTGATCACTTATAAATATTTTTTTCATCATCCTCATGCTCCTCTCTTGATTGCTTAGGATCGCTCGATTTGGACATATGTGGGTGATCACTTTAAGTGTTGGCCACAATTGCTCTACTCCACGTTACTATTGCTTAAGGTTTTAACCTTTACCACCCAAGGCAACCACAATTACTCTAATGCATATATCTATCCAATCACTCTATAATTTGCAATCACTTTGTCCATTTGATTTCTTTGACTACTCTTAACGGATCACATTATCATAGAGGCATATAAAGCCCAACTCCTCAATGGTGGAGGTAAATCCTATGGCCATCTTATTGAACCGATGATCTTCATGACCTAGTTTTTGAGTGTGACCACTTTATTAGTAGAACTCTTGTTTTCCTAGATTCTTTTCCCAATGTTTTTGATTATTTTGAAACATTGATTGCCAACTCTTTAGAAGATTATCCTACTTTTTGTTGTATCATGTAATAGGCCTTTTGATAGTGATATAATTCATTTTGAACTTTTCGAATTTTATTATGGGGATAATGCTTCTAATGAACAATTAGGTCATTTTATGCATGTAGGCAAAATTTTCGGATGCCAAATTTTATATTCCCTCTAGACCTTATTTGCATCATGTTTTCTAGCTGAAAATTGAACGTGAAGATGAAAGAATTAGGAAAACTTTTCTATGAGAGAAAGATAGAGCATGCGTAAGAGGATAAAAGTGTCTCTATGAAATTTTTGTGAATCATGTTTTAAGTACCACGTTTAGGGCTCTACATTTAGTTCATTGTAAGAAAATGCCTTGATTGTATTCTCTTTCTTTCATCTCTAGCACTATTGTGTAGATTGAAACATTGAATTAAAGTGTCTCTCACAAGCTTAAGCTAATTCCTCATTGTTTTTGAGTTACAAGGCTTGAAAAAGTGCTGTTTTTTTAGGTACTCAAAAAAAAAAAGATGGCTTCTCTATTTCTATTCGAATCCGTGATTTTAGAGCACACATGTTTTCATGCACAATTATGAATGTCTTTGGATATGTCTTTTTCATTGCTTTTCTTCTACTTTTGACAGGTACCACTAAAGAAAGCACTACTACAAGCGCATGCTTTTGTGAAAGTTTTGTGGAGAATTGGATTTTTGTAAATTTGGTGGATCGCACACTTCTTTGGGCAGTGATCAACTCTGTTATAAGAAGAATTGCACATCAAAGAGAAGAAGCCAGAAATCAGAGATATCAAAGAATTACCTTGTGATTGAGAGTGAGAGTGAGAGTGAAAGTGTGATTGAGATTATTAGTGTGAATAAGATTATTAGTGTGAATAAGATTATTAGTGTGAATAAGATTATGATAGCTCAGGGACGGTCGGGAGGTAAAGGCTTTATCAAGAAGCTATTTTCTAAAGCTATTGTATCAATTGATTCACATCTATAATATCATAATTTCTCTTTTTCTAAGTCATATCTTGTCTACTCTTTTGCACTGAGTTTTGCCTTATCTTGTGCAATTTCTGCATTTTTTTCTCTCCTTTTCTATTCTTGAGTGATCGGAAGCTTGTGATTGAGGATAGATTGTGATTGAGGAAACACTCCATGATCATTAGTGTGTTTGTAGTCGATTATTCATTAAAAATTAAACCTGACTACCTGTCAGGGGAGCACTAGATTGTGCTCTCTGACTTCACTAGACAAGATTTCAGAAATACACTTATGATTACACGAACACCCACATAGGGAAAATAATACAAGAAGACGGATTCGATATAAGACATCCCACAACCCGGGACCAATAGGTATGGAAAACTGGACTAGAGATGATATAGAAGATCCCACAACCCGGGATCATAAGTATGAGACAAGATGTCTGGATTACAAGAACTCCCTTTTAGGAGATGAACTGAATACAAGAAAGAACTTGACAAGATCTCGTACTATGAGATTACAAGAGGACAAGACAGGATGTCCAAGAACTAGACTAGACAAGACTAGAACAAGAAACAAGACAAGAATTGGAACTGGAACTTGGAGAGTACTTACTTGGCAGTCACGACTCCTTGAGCTCCCAAGACTGGTATTGGCAAGATTGATTATGAATGTGGCCAACCCCTCCTTATATAGGTTTTTAAGGGCGGTTCCCAAGGGCGGTTGCGACTTGATGATGTCATCATGATGTCATCGACTCGAAGCATGGTCTCTAGATGTTAGAATCAAGCAAGAAGATAGTCGATCTTAGGGTTTTGGCACGTTCCAGACGCAATGGAAGCATTAGTTTCTCCAAATTTTGAACCAATCATGAGATATAGGATTCACATGGAACCTGAGATTCAAGATGGTTTCCTTTGTCCATGCCATTACCTCCCCCTCAAGCGACGAGTTCCACAAGGAGCGGTCATGTTCTCTGGTCTCGACTTCATTGGATTTTTCTTATGGAATTCTCGAACCTTGATTGGTGCTCTCTGAAGGTTTTCTGCAGGTTCCCAAGTACGATCACTGATGTCATACCCTTTCCAATGAATAAGGTATTTCAATATTTCTCGGGATATTCTGGAATCTAGGACATGCTCGACTTCAAATTCTTCATGATCATCAATCTCGATAGGTGGTGAAGGACTAGGTCTCTCCCCCCTCAATGGTGAAATCTGATATGGTTCCTGTTGTCAGGATCTTGCTCACACGCATACAGAGATTACGGACACAGAAAACACACAGAGAATAGACGCAACAAGAGACGAGACACAACGCAGTATTGGGTGCAATCTCCCCCCATGCACTCTGTTTCGACAGTCCACAGAGTGCATGTATTTATAGGACTTTTGATTATGTCGAAAAGAGTGGTTACAAGAGGGCGGCTTCGAAAAGCAGGCGTGAAACTAAAAGTTGATAACTTTTACAGAAAGCCATTGCTTTCAATAACAGAAACTGTGGTCTACAACGACCCTTATTCTAACCATTACTTTTCTAACAATAGAACCTTCTACGCAAGTTTATTTACAAAATAAATAATAATTATTCGGATTATTGATGTCTGCCCTTGCACGCCTTGCACGCTCCTCACGAACCTTCGACTGCTATATCAGAAACATCAAAAACATATTAATACATTAATAATATAACACTTAAGCAATGTATTGTTCAATAATATACAACATGCCTCCCAGTTGACAAGCAACTGACCTCAGTTGATAAAATCATTCAACACTCTAACAATTATAATGCTGTGTTCAACATAGTCCATATTACTGTTACAATCCAACAATGCATTGGCCAACATATTTCATGTTACAATCCAACAATGCATTGGCTATTCCATATTTCAATCCAACAATGCATTGGCTAACATATTCCATGTTACAATCCAACAATGCATTGGCTAACATATTCCATGTTACAATCCAACAATGCATTGGCCAACATATTTCATGTTACAATCCAACAATGCATTGGCTATTCCATATTTCAATCCAACGATGCATTGGCTAACATATTCCATGTTACAATCCAACAATGCATTGTTCAACATATTCCATAAGGTATAACATGCCCCTCAGTTGAACAAGCAACTGACCTCAGGTGATAAAAGAATAAACATGGATGGCCAGTCACATGTTTCATCACTGAATAAAGAAAATAGGCATGTGCCATGTAAAAATACATGCATGGAAATGTTCATGGAGCTGGTACATTAATGTGTTTGTGGTATGATATACAGGTTTTAAGTCAAAAATGTAATCCAAAAGTGATGACAAAAATGAATATCTAGATATGATAAAATAATAATTAATTTTCTAATCATGAATTTATACTTGAATGCATGTGCATATGAATTTTGTAAAAATTTCGGCAGCATAACGGCGTGATTTTGAAAACCGGAAAATTTTCGACAAACAATTTCCATGATACATAAAGAGACCAAAAAGGGGATTACACACCCTGACATATGTATTTTTTTCTCCTCGCTAACCTGCAATAAAATACATACCTGTCCTTGCAATAAGAATTCATGTACCATACAAGACAAACCATGTTTAAACGATGCGTATATTCCATGTACGATGCAAAACATGCATGTCCAAAATGTAAGTGGATGCAAAAAGAAGACAACTATGCATATAAATTGACAAGAAACGTATCTGGATGGTTACAAAGTAATTTGCCGATGTGTGCAGGTGCTGAAGATGATCCACCCCTTTATCATAATAGCATGACAATATGCCTTCAGGAATCGAGGCTTCGAAAAGATGATGAAAAAAAAAAAGTTTGTTTGATGATGAATGGGTAAAGTCCAAATTCTTTTGATCTTGGAAGAGAAGCTCAAAAGATATGTTATAGCCACTCTATAAAGAGATCGGAGATATCTTTCCATAGCAGTAAAACAAAATCTCAAAAATTAAAGGTAATATGCTCCTATAGACTAAATTCAATATGTAAATACATCACAATTATCAAACATGTAAGGTAAACTGTAAAGGTAAGAATGAATCTTTAAACTCTTCTTGAAAAGCCTTCAAGGTGCGTGGACAATCTGCACGACGAGAAAGATCATTCCACAATAACTGCGCTCGTCCTACCAAATAATTGGTGGCAAACTCAATTTTCTTATTTTCTGAATATAACCCATCGGAAAAGAAATCGTTGAATAGGGATAGCCATGATAAGACAAAGCGACCATCTTTTCGTCCGTCGAATTGAAGCATAGCATAACGTCCGTGTATGGCTTGTTGAAGTGCTTGAAGTTCTTGGTTCATAATCTCTAACTCTTGTTCGAATGAAACTCCAGGTAAAGGTGAATTACTGTAATCCGCCATGGTGCTCTTGGATCCTTGCTCTCAACCTTGCTTGGTATCTTGAACACTCACTCAAGAGCCACCCAATGATTTTGAAGGAATTCACACTTCCAAGCTAGCTCATTGGAAAGTTCGTTCCGAGAGCTTTCCAACGGTATATTACACGCCTCAATCCGACCTACGGATTGAAAGTTACACTTTATTCTTTGTTGGGTCCATCCTTGAAATCGCCGCGAGCGCCTTGCACAAGTACCAAAGAAAGAGAACTTGAATAACAACTCCAAAAGATGGTGGAGTGGTCAAAGTACTTCCCTTGAAAGTAGGAGATTGTGGGTTCAAATCCTCCTACCTTAGGGACTCTAAACCTCTCTATTACCACTCAAAAATTAAAATTATCTCGCGCGTAGCCAACGACTGCCAACGGTTGCCAAGGGAGCCTTGGGTGCCAATGTTGCCAATGTATTGCCTAAGTTATTGCCTAAGTTCTTTGCCTTAGCCGACGGAATCGGAATCGGAATCGCGAACAGAGAACAGAGAACAGAACGCTCCGTATTGACGCGTGCAGAGCTCTGATACCACTGTTGTGAGGATCTTGCTCACGCGCATACAGAGATTACGGACACAGAAAACACACAGAGAATAGACGCAACAAGAGACGAGACACAACGCAGTATTGGGTGCAATCTCCCCCCATGCACTCTGTTTCGACAGTCCACAGAGTGCATGTATTTATAGGACTTTTGATTACGTCGAAAAGAGTGGTTACAAGAGGGCGGCTTCGAAAAGCAGGCGTGAAACTAAAAGTTGATAACTTTTATAGAAAGCCATTGCTTTCAATAACAGAAACAGTGGTCTACAACGACCCTTATTCTAACCATTACTTTTCTAACAATAGAACCTTCTACGCAAGTTTATTTACAAAATAAATAATAATTATTCGGATTATTGATGTCCTCCCTTTCACGCCTTGCACGCTCCTCACGAACCTTCGGCTGCTATATCAGAAACATCAAAAACATATTAATACATTAATAATATAACACTTAAGCAATGTATTGTTCAATAATATACAACAGTTCCAACATGGATACATGGAAAACTGGATGTATTCTCATAGTACTTGGTAGGTGGAGCTTGAAGGTGACTGGATTAATCTTGGCCAAGATGGTAAATGGACCAAATCTTTGATGATCTAACTTTGCACAAGGTCTTGAGGTTTGCAAATTGTTTCTGAGTAACCATACTTTATCCCCAATTTGATATGATGGATTCTGGACACGATGTTGATCTGCATAGTACTTATATTGTTGTTGAGCTTTATGGATCTCTTCCTTGAGTTCTTTGTGAACGTCCATCAGGTACTGGGCCTTGTCTCTGGCAGTTGGGTTCTTGACATGATTTGAGAGTTGTATATCCATCCTTGGATGTTATCCATAGTCTGCAAAGAAGGGAGTTTGCTTAGTAGATGCATGAACACTATTGTTATAGGCAAACTCTGCAAAGGGTAACAACTCAAACCAATCATTTTGGTGATAGTTGCTAGTGCAACAGAGATATTGCTCTAGGACTTGATTCACCCATTCTGTTTGTCCATCATTCTGTGGATGATTTGCTGTAGATAGTTTAACTTAAACACCAAGGGGTTTGCAAAGACTGTTCCAAAAGCTGGATATGAACTGTGGACCTCGATCACTGACAATATCATGAGGCAATCCATGAAGCCTAAAGATGTATCTGAGAAAGAGTCTAGCAGTGGCTGCACCTGTGATTGCCTTTTTAGTTGGATGTGCCATCTTTGTGAATCTATCCACAATAACAAGAATGGCATCATACTTATTTGACTTTGGTAGATCTGTGATGAAATCCATAGATATGAAGCCCATGACCTTTCTGGAATAGGTAAAGGTTGTAAGAGGCCATGAGGCTTATGTCGTGGTACCTTAGATCTATTGCAAGTGTCACATGTTCATATATATTCTTTGACTTCCTTCCACATTTGAGGCCACCAAAAATCCCTAGATATGAGTTCTATTGTTTTATTTACTCCGAAATGTCCTGCTGCAAGATTGTCATGACGTTGTTGAAGTACTTGGATCCTGGGCTTTCCTGGAGGGACATACAATAGGTTCTTATAGAATAGTAACTCGTCCTTTTCTTGGAATTCATTTACTTCTTGGACTTTTCCTTCTTGAGTTTTTTTCTTAACATTACAAAATAATTCATCTTGTGGTAGATTCTCACGAATCAAATGATTCAAGGCTGAATCTTTAGGATGGGTTGAAGAGGTAGCTGCTAACTGGAGATGCTCGGGCTTGAGTAATAGACTCTCTTGTTGATCGAAGGCCTCTTCTGTCATGGACAAAGGAAACCATCCTGAACCTTAGATTCCATGTGAACCCTGTATCTCATGATTGGTTCAGAACTAAGAGAAACCAATGCTTCCATTGCGTTTGAAACGTGCCAAAACCCTAAGATCGACTGTCTACTTGCCTGGTTCGGATATCCAGAGCTCATGTTTCGAATTGATGACATCATCAATTTGCAACCGCCTTTCATGAACCGCCCTTGAAAACCTATATAAGGAGGGGTTGGCCACATTCATAATCACTCTTGCCAATACCAGTCTTGGGAGCTCAAGGAGTCGTGACCGCCAAGTAAGTACTCTCCAAGTTCCGGTTCCAGTTCCTGTCTTGTTTCTTGTCCTAGTCCTATCTAGTCTAGTTTTGGGACATCCTGTCTTGTTCTCTTGTAATCTCATAGTACGAGATCTTTTCAAGTTCTTTCTTGTATTCAGTACATCTCCCAGAAGGGAGTTCTTGTAATCTAGACATTTTGTCTCATACTTACGATCTCGGGTTGTGGGATCGCCTGTATGATCTCTAGTTGAGTTTTCCATACCTATCAGTCCCGGGTTGTAGGACGTCTTGTATTAGTTACATATTCTTGTATCATTTTCCCTATGTGGGTGTTCTTGTAATCAGAAATGTGTTTCCGAAATCTTGTCTAGTGTAGTCAGAGAGCACAATCTAGTGCTCCCCTGACATTTTGGCAAGACTAGCTTCTATCCAAGACCAGTCATCATGGAGAATGCTTATGAACAGATTGTAGCATCACTTCCGAGTCTCCAACAACAAGTCGAAGACCTAACTCATCGACAGACGCAAGTTGAGATGGACATCCAGTGCATGTAGGTGTGCTCCTCCAAGAATTACAAGAACGAATCGGCAGTCTTCAGACAAATCAAGGGAGTATGCAAGTAGATCAACGACCTAGCACATCCTTCATGAGGGAACCCAAGATCTGCATGCCAGAAAAGTTCGATGGTGATCGCACAAATTTCTGAGGATTCTTACAACAAGTCAAATTGTACATCCGCATGCAGCCTGATAGATACCCTAATGATGCATCCAAGGTCGGTTTTATTGGAACCTTACTCTATGGTCGAGCATTATCATGGTTTGCCCCAATCTTGGAGAAGGATATGGCCGTACTTCAGGACTATGAGGGGTTTCTTCGAGAACTCTTTGCCACATTTCGATATGCAGACACAAGTCGAGTAGCGGAAACAAAACTTCGGAAGTTACGTCAAGGTAACCGCCCTGCCTCTACCTATGCATCTGAATTTAGGAAGTTGATATGTGATCTCACTTGGCATGAAGATTATTTCATAAGCCAATTTAGATGGGGTTTAAGAGATGATGTGAAGGACCTTTTGCTCACGATGCCAGAGGTTAAAACATTGAATGAATATATCATGCAAGCTATTCAATGTGATAACCGACTTTTCGAAAGGAAACAAGAAAAACAAGTAGAAGGAAGACCTCGCTAGTGGAAACCTTTCCAGCCCGCCACTAAAGATGAGTCTATGCCTGAACCTATGCAAATAGATGTAACACGGTTTCAGCCTCTAACATTAGAAGAGAAACAGAGAAGGAGAGTTAATAAGTTATGTCTCTATTGTGGAAACCCTGGACATATTGCAATTAATTGTCCGAATAAGAGAACAAACTCCAAAGTCGCAGCCATCCTTGTAGAGCAGAGAAACGAGGAAGTCCAGTTGTAAAAGAGACCCTACAGCCGGACCATGATATAAGAAAGGGTCTCATAATTCTAGCTGCACCCATAGAAACATGTCTTGCACCTGTCAAGTTAACCATGCCCAAGAAGACCCTTTCCCTTACAGCCCTAGTAGATTCAGGAGCCTCTTCATGTTTCATCGATGAAGGATTGGTTAAGAAACATGGTGTTGCTCTAGCACAATGGTGAGAACCACGTTAAGAAGCTCCACCTCCTTAATGTCAATCCGCGGAAGAGATAGGAGTGATATGAAGATCGTGAATGTGAGATGAAGTGAGAGCGAAGGTGAGAAGCATAGAAATGCACACACGCATGCACACACACTACGAAGAGACAAGCAAGACACAATGGAAGGTGGGAAATTAACTCTATTACTCAAGAACACTATTACAAGCTCAAAATAGCTCTAAGCTCACACTGACTAACTTCAAAAATGAGCTCTCTAGCTCTTTTTATAGTTTCTAGACTACTTTTGACCGGTTTCACATCTAGTGACCGGCATAGTAAAAAATTAGGTCCTAGATGCTATTTGGAAGGGTAAACGGTATCTAAAAATAACGAAAATTGGTACGCGCATTCTACCTAAGCTCCTCAAGCTCGAGGACTCCTCGGCTTGCACAAAATGGAGCTATGGATTACAAAATGGGGTTTTCTATGTTACATATGTTACAATTAGTGATAAAAATCACTGTTGAGTGTTTGAAAAGTGATAAAAAACATATTTGTTTGAGAAATTGATCCGACTGGCTCCCTGCTCCGTCGTTACATGCTTCCATGGCGTCTGTGCCTCTGGCTGCTTCCAACACCCCCCTCCCTCTCGCTTCTGTCGTCCTCGACAGAACCTTGTTGTGCGGTCTGTCGGATGTAGTTTTGTAGGAGGTCGTGAGCGAGGGTATGCTCAGATACTCGAATGCCTCGGGCTAGGTCTGCCTCGAGTTTCTCCCAATTAACTGGTTGTGGTTCATCTGATGGTGGGAGTCTGTAATGCGTGGAGTACACCAACTGTTCACAGGCAAATAATTGCAATAAGTGGGTCGGCCTGCTGATGAACACTTCAGAGTGGTATTCCCAAAAACCACTGGTGAACATTTCTTCAAATGTTTGCTTGTAGCACGCCGGTAAGTACTTGACTCTGCAATGCCAGGCATAACACACCCGGAGCGATGGCGTCGTACTCATGTCATATGCGAGATCCAAGTTGCCATGCTCAAAGCCCGGGGTATTAACATGTGGTGCTTTGACTCGCCGGAAGACTTTAAATATCATTTGCATCATGTCAAAGATCTTGACAGTCATATGCGCTGCGATATCATCCATATATCTCAAGCGAGGGAGCCAGTGACGAATCGTTGCCATCATGTAGCCAATTGTCGGTGATCCTGTAGGTGGCCTGAAATATGGGTAGTTCAGCCAGCCTTGGCACTGCTTATTGTTTTGTACTTTGATAGCGAAGGCAGTCCAGGAGCGGCGACGTGGCACGGGTCCCCAACATGGGTTGTATTTTAAATGTAAAGGTGCCTTAACCCATGTGCTCATCATTTCAGGGTACTCCTGTAAAAGACGTGTACGCCAATCTGGTTGATAAATAGTGCCTTGTTGCGCATCCAGTGGCAAGTCTTCAGGCTCGAATTGAGTTGCATGGGATGGCTTCTTGCCAGTTCGCTTCTCTATGGCCAGCTGGTATTCGGCCATTAGCATGAAGTAAGGTTTGTATTGAAGCTCATGCTCAGATATGGACCTGCGTGGGGCCAATTGAGCAAAGTAGGGAGATTGCAAAATTCTTTCTTCGATCATGGCCATAGCGTGTAGCTGGGCCTCGACTCTGGCTGAGTGGGTTCTGCCCATTTCCTCCACAGTCTTCATCCATGCGGGAGTTGGAAGTTCGTACGTCATCTGGCCTTCGACCGTGACTTGTCCGCCTGGGATTGGCTGTGGCTCGTACGCCTCTTCAAATGTTTCCTCCACCGGAATAGTTATGTTCTCGTCGTCAGCTGGGATCTCTGGTGGGGAGTCGGGCCGTGGTGGCGCTTCATATACGTCAATTCTGGACTGGAGAGTGATTACCTGGGCCCGCAATGCGTTGAGTTCGTCGAAAATTTCAGGGTCCACAGGTGCTGGTAATTCTGCTGCTACTTGTACTTGTTGTGTTGCCGGTTCTCTGAGCTGTAGTAGCTTGTGATCTTCCTTTAACTTCTGATGCTCTTCGTTCATCCGATCATAGTCCTCGAGCAGTCTAACATGGTCTTCTAGCAACATCTTCATTGCTTCGGATGGGACTGCCTTGAATCTGCTAGGACTTAAGGGTTGTTCTGGATGGTCCAATGCCGCTTCCAAATTCTCTCTATTCTGCTCTTGGAGTCTTTGGTTCTCCTCTTTTGCTGCGGCTAGGTGTCTTCTTAGTAAGCCCATGTTTCGTGTTAGCGTTGCATTGCGGACTGTCTGGGTTCTTAATAAATTATCCAAGTCAGCAGTGGCTTCCTTGGTCTTTTCTTCACTTTCTAGCTCCAATTTGTGATATGCCTCGCGTAATTCCTGGTATCGGGTGTTCAGAGAGGCATTCTCAATAGACAATAAATTATGCTGCGACTGTAAGTCATTGGTGGTCCTCTGCAGCTGCTGGTAATTATCACCAAGAGATGTGAACTCATCTCTTACTTGCGTCATACACATGAACATCTGTCGGAATGCATTATCTACAGTGGGTGATAGTATTAACGGGGTGCTAAATGAAGATGCAGTTGGTGTAGATGCAACGGGAATGGGGAATGGGGATGGGAAGGTGGATGATGTAGTGATTGTTGAAAATTGTGATGTGCCTAAAAATGTTTGTGCCGTGAGTGAAGGTAGTGATGGTGCAGTGGGTGGTGAGATGTCCATGTCGGTGGACGTATCTAGTGCGGTGACCGTGAAGATGGGTGTGATCGTGGGTGCGCGTGCTGGTGTAAATACGGGATTTACAAATGTTGAGGGGTAATTTACAGGGGGGCTGGCTGGAGCAGCTTGGTGGAAAGGGGAAAGAGGGGTTACAGTGGGTCGGGGCGGTGAGACAGGGGAGAAGGTTAATGGCGGGGGAAATGGGAAAAGGGGTCTTGGAGTTGTGGGGAAAGATGGAAAAGATTGATGAAGGAATGGGTTGGGTAGAAAGGTGGGTGTGGGAGGGGGTAGACTAGGGCTAATGGGCGCGGGAATTGTGGGGTGAGTGGTTGTAAAGACGGTTTCTGCAACACCACCGGCAAATGCAGATGTGGGTCTGGGGGAAGGAGGGTGAAGAGGGGAGGCTGGATGGACTGGCGGTGAGAGAGGAGCGGTTGGGGTGGTCGGTGCTACTGAGGTTTGTACAGTTGTAGCGCGAGGTGGGGAATCTACAAAGATTGTTTCTACGGGTAATGAACTTTCGGGGACGAGGCATGCCTCCCTGGCTTGTTCTGAAGATTGTGCTCCGGTTGGTACACGAACGTATTCGCCGGGCTTTGAAAGTAGTCGTACTCTGCGGGGGTCAAACTGTGGTAGTGGCTTTCGTTGCAAGTACCTGAGTGCCTCGTTGGAGCCTACTCATTGGACTAATTCTTTGAATCCTTTGATATATGCGTCTTCGAATCCGCTTGTGACAAGTTCTTGTTCTATTATTTTTTGGCTCTCTTCCTCTGTCAGCTTCTTGCGTGCCCAAACTTTTTCCATAGTTCTATACAGCTTCTTGATAGCTAGAGTGTAAGCTGCTGCCTCGTAAGTTTCATCTTCATGGGTACTTGTATCGCCATGTGTGTCGGTTTGTTGGCCTTGGCCATCTGTCTGTTCCTGCTCTTGGGATTCATGTGTTCCCTGGCTAGCTTCGTCGTCTCCTTCGTCGTCATCGGTTGCTGTCCTTTCATCATCAGAGCTGGACACGACCTGTCCTTGTGGCTGATCCCTAGGTGTGGTAGGGTAGCTAGGCCTTTCAAATTCTTGAGAAAACATTTGTCCTTCTGAAAACTGGCACTCATTGGAGAATGCATCGGGCATCTCAAAATCAAATGTTTGGTCCAGTGGCTCTACTTGTCCTGGTTCTAAATGCGGTATTGGAAAAGAGAAAGCTTCCGCACCGATAGTGGTGGGAAGTTCAGCTGCTGTGGTGATAGGTTCTGTGGTTGTGGCTGCTTGGGGTGCGACAGTACTGGTGGTGCCCTCCGTTACCACTGGTCTAGATAACCGTATACGAATTGGTGGTACTGTGGGAGTGGCTGCTGTTGGTGACTGCTCTGGAGATGGTTGTGGAGAGGGTGATTCTGGGACTTGTAGGCACGGGATAGTACCTCTCATCCGCTTTTCGGCTCTGCCTTTGCTAGACGTTCTAGCCTTCCTCGTGGTGCCTTTAAATGCTTTGAGTTCCTCACTGGTCATGGCACGCTCTATGGGTAAATCATATGCCAAGCACATATATATGATCCTGGTGAGGGCGAAGCATCCATTGATTACCTTCTTTCGCTCCCATCGATGTTGTGCCAAATAGAGCTGATCAATGATCCAGCTGGCTAGATCAACCGTCTGCGGTCCAGTACATGCTAAGTATAATCCAAACCAGATTCTCTTGTGGGGCATGGTAAAACGATCCTGAGCTGGGAAAGCAAAATGCTGCATGCATATCCGTAATGGCTTAGAGAGCTCAGGTGTTATAGCAGAAATATCCTCCCATTTAGTTACGTCACCACACTTCATCTGCTCTGGGACTAGCCGTTCTTTCTCCGTTGGAGTGTGTGTTCCATGAATCTTGATGGCCGCTCTGATTAA
The DNA here is from genome assembly GCA_020310875.1 of Ceratopteris richardii. Lineage (NCBI taxonomy): Eukaryota > Viridiplantae > Streptophyta > Polypodiopsida > Polypodiales > Pteridaceae > Ceratopteris > Ceratopteris richardii. Next base: position 39,634,247 of record CM035416.1, on the reverse strand, counting down.
ATCCTTCGAAAGATAAAATCTTTTGTAAGGTGGATCATCCACTAAAGAAGGCAAAATAAAGGTTCCTGGGATGTCCTTATTCTCTGAGGCCAGCAAAGTGGTGATTAAATAATAACACCTATAAAAGTCAGGTTTGGGTAGAGGATCACTGAAATACTCCGTGAAGCCGGCTCTGGCCCAAACATGAGTTAAGTCTTGGGTGTTCTGTAGGCCTTCGAATTCTCTTGAGAAGAATTGATACTTGCCCCATGTGCGGTCATCAAATGTCATATTTGCTTCAAAAATGAAGTCAGCATCAGCTAATGGTCCTGCTAGGCCTTGGAACCAATGAGAGTTACGGTGTATCTTCTCTGTGTATCCCATAGGTGGGTTATCGATTGGCATGGGTCCCGAAAATCCTTGGAACTCTGGCGGTGGAGCGGTTGGGTGGGATTCTGCTCGTAAAACATTGAGGGGCACCGCAGCTACGCTGGGGCCTGCTTCCGATGGTCTTGCTTCGGTTTGCATGATGACTGATGAGCTAATGGAAAAGATCTGCTACAAAAGATTAACACATTAGTATGGAAATTAATTATGATCCCATTAAGGTGAGACCGCAATCCCTTTCCATAACCGATGTGTAACCCGTGTAGCCAAGTGTCGTGAAGTGATTAATGCAATGATTATTTGCAAAACTAATGCAGGTCTCTAGACACCTACATGGTCAGATTATGCATACATTTCTTGATGAGCCGTTATTATGCATGATGTGGGGTTTGGGTGTATGAATTTATACAAGGTTTGGTTGAGGGTGAATTAGTACAAGGGTGGAGTTTAAACGGGGTGGGAAAATTGTTAGATAATGGGTTACAAGAAGACGTCTGGATACGTTTCAGTATCCATTTCCTAAGAGTCTTTGAGTGGGTGGTATGTTTCTGCTGAGGTACAAAAAGTGGTCTCGGGTTTGGTGGTATTGAAGGATGAAAAGGTTTCTGAGGGATATATATTACATGGCTTGAGGGTTGGGATATGATACATTGTTTGGGTACCCAAATCTGCATGGGTGTGGGTCTATGGATAAGGTATTTCTTGGCGATCCAAATCTGTCGAGTAATTGTGGCAAAAGATCGAGGGGACTTTGGATGCGAACTCTGCTTCTGTTGCCACTTTATCCTGTTCTCGTCTGCAGTGTTGCCAATAGCCTGTGGTTGCTGTCCTTTTCGCACCCATATTTGTCTCGTGCCACTTGTTCTGTGATGTTGATACTGCTGCTTTCTTGGCCTTATCTGGTGATGTTGTCGGTCTGGGTTCCTCCGTTGTGGTTGACTCGTTTGTGGTTGGGTTTGAGAGGTCCAATGGACGCTCTGCTTTGGAAAAGAAGGGAGATCCAACACTTGCGTGACCTGTCCATTAGGAAGTGATTCATTCTTTATCTTTAATCTAGGCCAGTCCGCAGCAAGTTTGGAAGGATGAGCACCGCAGGGTGTTGTGCTCATTTGGCCGTTGATGCAACCCACCTGACCGCTGATTGATAGAGAATGTTAATCTCCAAAAGAACAACTTATTCTTGTGATTAGAGCACCTCTATACCAAGAATAAGTCAAAACCTTTCACACATTTAGAGGATCAACTTCTAATTATCAAAAGATGAACAAATCTGTGAAGAAGGTGATACACAGAAAAGTCTGCTGCACTATTTCCTTATATTGACTTATCAAACGTGTAAAGTTTTTGATGAAACTTTGTACGAATCATCTCCTAGAGATTGCGCAACTATTCCAAGTTGAATTACTCCAAAAGATTAAGTGTGGCTTGAGAAATCAACTTCTCAAGTTACCTATGTCAGAAACTGTACTTCTGAGAAGTCGATTCAGACACCCCTAACTTCTTAACTTTGATTCTCACAGTATCTAACCCGTTTTGCCAAATGCTTTTAGCCACGAGTAGATCACCTTCCAACTTAAAGATTAAGTGCTTGCTTGCACAAAACTTTAAACTATGGAGTGAGCACTGACCAAAAGATTAAACACGAAATTTGCGCCTGTTTCAGAGAACTGTAGACATTCAACACATATGAATGTTCCTATTCACAATTCTCCTAGCCTGTTTACAATTGGACTCTGAAATTCAGGTCACAGACTCATTAACTAACAACTTAGATATCCTCAAAAGGATTTTGCTAATGATCAAACACAGAAGGAGCAGACACGAAAAGATCGGGCGCAATATTTCTTCATTAACTCAGAAAATTACAACTGAGTGATGAGAGCAAAACAAATTCACTTTTCACTATCTCATTTCTTCTATCTCCCTAATTCTTGACTTGTAACTATTGTCACATATGCTCTCATTCATGCCCCGACTTTTCTCAAGGTATTTATAGATAATTTGTACATAATTCTTACTGAACAAAAGTTCTAAGTCATCTATGACTATGCTAATGTACATATGTGTACAAAACAACATTCTGACTTCTTCTTCATTTTGCAAATGTCTTCCATTGCTTCATTCTGATCATAAGCATTCTCCAAGATCTGTATAATCACCAATTTGTGATTGGTTTGCTCCAACAGCTCCCCCTCAATCACTAATTGTGATTATTCCATTCTTCTTCACTCCTGCCATCTCCTTAAATCTCTGTAGCTTAGGTCCATCCAAGCTCTTTGTCATCATATCTGCCACTTGTTCTTTTGTTGGAGTGTACATCACTTCAATCTCTTTATCAAGTACCTTTTCCCTCAAGAAATGATACTGTATCTCTATATGCTTAGTCCTGGCATGAAAAACAGGGTTAGCTGCCAAATACAAAGAACTCATATTGTCTCCAAAAATTATTGGAGTACTATGATCAGTCTCAAAACTTTTCATCAAGGTCTTCAACCATATAACTTCCTTTGCAGCTTCTACCATTCCCTTATACTCAGCCTCTGTGGATGATAAAGCAACTGTGTGTTGCTTCTTTGAACACCAAGACACTAACTTGTCTCCAACATAACATAGATATCCATGAGTAGACCTTCTATCATCTGAGTCACCTGCCCAATCTGCATCACTAAACACTTTGATTCTTGTGTCAGAAGTGAAACCATAGTACAAACCTTCACTTAGGGTTCCTTTGATATATCTGAGTACCCTTTGAGCTGCAATCCAATGAGTCTTCTTTGGACAATGCATAAATTGTGACAACACACCTACTGCATATGATAGATCTGGCCTTGTCAAGGTAGCATAGATTAGACTACCTACCAAACTCTGATATTTCTTCATGTCATTGAACTCTTCACCTCCATACCTGCTTAATTTATGATTTACCTCCAATGGTGTGGTTGAGGTCTTGCAATCTTCCATGTTAAACTTGATCAAAAGATTCTTCAAGTATCTCTCTTGTGAAACATATACTCCATGTTGAGTATACACAATCTGCATTCCTAGAAAATAAGATAAGTTTCCCAAGTCACTTATCTTAAACTCCTTCTCTATTTGCTTCTTAAGTTCATTGATTCCTTGAGCATCTGTTCCTGTAACAATAATATCATCAACATAAATGCACATGTAAATATATCCATTTTCACTTGCCTTCACTAGCAAGCTACTATCTGCCTTTGATGCTTGAAATCCACATTCATTCAAGAACTTGACCAATCTGTAATTCCAAGCTCTTGGGGCTTGCTTCAACCCATATAAAGCTCTCTTGAGCTTACACACATAATCTGATCCAATTGACTCCATGAAACCTTCTGGTTGCTCCATATATACTTCATCTGCAATGTAACCATTAAGAAATGCATTCTTCACATCCAATTGTGATAATTTCCATCCTTTGCAAGCAGCAATAGCAATCAATGTCCTAATTGTAGACATCTTAGCAACAGGACTAAAGGTCTCATCATAATCTACCCCATAAGTTTGGGCATAACCTTTAACCACTAGTCTAGCCTTATATCTAGACACCTTACCATCTGCAAACCTCTTTGTTTTGTATACCCACTTGCATCCAATGACCTTCTGATTCTTTGGTCTTGGTACTAACTCCCAAGTTTCATTCTCAAGTAGAGCATCATACTCTTCTTGCATTGCCTTCTCCCAATTCTGTTTACCTTTGGCTTCTTCAAAAGTAATTGGGTCTTCTTCTGTTTTCACAATGTAAGCATAATCTCTTGTTGTTAGGAAAGATGTATCATAACTATACCTTATAGGCTCTTTCCTTTCTCTTGTAGATCTTCTGATTTCTGCACTTCTTGAAGTTTCAGCCTCATTTGATTCTGGATCAAATCTTGGCCCTTCTTCTACATGATCCTGCACTCTACATCTAGAGTCAACTTCATCAATAACTTCTTCACATACCTTTACCTTTGCCTTTCCTTTCCTTTGAATTTCTTCAACACCTGCATACTCATTTGGTGATCCTGTATACCATGTGTTTTGCTCATCAAATGTTACATCTTTAGTAACAAGAAATTGCTTTGTGGATGGACTCCACAACCTGTAACCCATTTGTCTATCATCATATCCAATAAACACATACTTCTCTGCTTTTGGTTCTAGCTTATGTCTTAATTGTGAAGGAACATAAGCATATGCAATACATCCAAATACTTTACAATGATCAAGACTAGGTTTCTTACCCCACCATGCTTCATAAGGGGTTCCTCCATCCAAAGCTTTACAAGGCAACCTATTCACAAGGTATGTTGCAGTGTTAATGGCCTCTGCCCATAAGTAATTTGGACAATTCTTTTCCTTCATCATGGCTCTTGCAAACTCTACAAGAGTCCTATTCCTCCTTTCTGCTACTCCATTTTGTTGAGGGGAGTACCTGCAAGTCACTTCTCTTTTGATACCTGCATTCCACAAATAATCATCAAACTCTTTTGAGAAATACTCTCCCCCTCCATCTGATCTTAACCTCTTTAACTTTTGTCCTGTGATCCTTTCTGCATAAGCATGGAAATGTTTGAATGTCTTGAAGACTTCTGATTTGTCCTTAATTACATACAAAGTAATCCACCTGGTTGCATCATCAACAAACAACACATAATATCTGGATCCATTTATGCTATAGTCCCTTGAGGGACCCCATACATCTGTATGAACCAATTCAAGCATGTTTGAATACTTGTACCCTGATTTGTTATAAGAACTTTTATGTGCTTTACCTAATTGACAAGCTTCACACTTGTACACCATATGTTGCCCTTCAATGTTTGGCAATCCAAGCACCACCTGATTCTTTGACATTTCCTTTATAGCTCTCTCATTGAAATGACCTAGCCTCTTATGCCATAGGTCTAATTCAGATACCTTTTGACCTCCATAAGTAAACAATGCATGTCCTACATTACCTTGGACTTTGAGAGTGAACAATCTTCCCTCCTTTTTACCTGCAATTATGGTTCTATATCCCTGATTTGGATCTTGTACATAGACACCATCATTTGTAAATCTTACTTCATATCCTTTCTCCACAATTTGCCCTACACTTATCAAATTTTTAGGAATAGTAGGGACATAAAGTACCTTACTCAGAAGTGTACTTCCACTCTTTGTCTTTACTGATCCAATGCTCTCCACTTTATGTTTAGTATTGTCACCTGTTTGAACTGTATGTCCATTCACCCTTGCTTCCATATCAGTCATCAAGGATAGGTTCCCACTCAAATGGTTGCTGCACCCTGAGTCAATATAAAACACTCTTTGATCTTCTCCCATTGATTCATGAGTTGCATTCAAGATAAGAGTCATGTCATCCTTCTGATCTGATGCATAATTGTAATAATTATTGTTGTAGGACTGAGATTGGAAGTTTCTTCCACCTCCTCTTCCATATGATGTCCTACCTCCTCTTCCTCTGAAGTTACCTCTTTGGTTTCTGCCTCCTCTACCTCTTTGACTATAATTCTGATTGTTATATCCTCCACTTTGATTATTGTACCAACAATCATTTGCCAAATGATTTGTTCTGCCACAAATCCAACAAGCTTTAGCATTATCTTTGTTCTTACCTCCTCTTCCTTTACCTCTGAAATTTGTCTTCCCTTTTGTGAAATTGGCTTGATTTGAATTCCCTTCATCATCATTTGATTGCTTTCCCTTGCCATTCTTTTTCTTGTCTTTGGAGTACATAGCTTGACTTGTACTTCTATCATTGTCTCCTTTAAGATCCTGCTCAAATGTTAGCATGTGTCCTAGCAATTGATTAAGATCAGGAGTAAAGTGATCAAGTGACAATTCTATGGACAAGATAAAAGGCTTCCACTTCTCATCACCTCTTAGACCTGTAAGTATTTGTCTTACCAACTTTTCCTCTTCAATATCTTCATCCACTGCTCCCAAGCTATCTGCAATATCTTTCATCCTTGCCACATAATCTGAAATTGATTGTGAACTCTTCTTCTTGAAAGTTGTGAACTCAGCCCATAGTGAGGACTTCCTTGACTTAGTAGTATTTTGGAAATGCTCTTCCAAGGCATTCCAAACATCTGTAGCACTTTCTAAACCTCTGATGTGAGGTAGAAGGTAATCATTTACAGCCATGTAGATGATACTCCTTGCTTGAGCATCCTTTCTCATCCAAGTCTTCAACATTGCAAGTTCTTCTCTAGTAGGAATACTTGGATCTGCAAACTCTGGTTTTTCTTCATCTCCTGTAATAAATGATATAAGATCTTTGCTCATGAGGTGTGCTTCCATCCTCATGGACCATGCTGGATAGTTCTCCCTATCTAGCTTATCAATCTGCAAGCTTTCTCCCATCTTGTATCCACCTGTGTATTGAAATCTTCAAGCTTTACAAACAATGTATGTACCTTTACTTCGAATTGAGCTCCTTTTGCCTTTCTTGATGTCAATTTGTCTTCTCCTCGAACTTTGACTCCAAGCTTTCACTTCTTGATCCTTCAAATGTTGAATCTCTTGAATCTGCAGCAGTCGAGATCCTCCTTTTCTAAATTGATGTCTCCTGCTCTGATACCACTGATGGAGAATGTTAATCTCCAAAAGAACAACTTATTCTTGTGATTAGAGCACCTCTATACCAAGAATAAGTCAAAACCTTTCACACATTTAGAGGGTCAACTTCTAATTATCAAAAGATGAACAAATCTGTGAAGAAGGTGATACACAGAAAAGTCTGCTGCACTATTTCCTTATATTGACTTATCAAACGTGTAAAGTTTTTGATGAAACTTTGTACGAATCATCTCCTAGAGATTGCGCAACTATTCCAAGTTGAATTACTCCAAAAGATTAAGTGTGGCTTGAGAAATCAACTTCTCAAGTTACCTATGTCAGAAACTGTACTTCTGAGAAGTCGATTCAGACACCCCTAACTTCTTAACTTTGATTCTCACAGTATCTAACCCGTTTTGCCAAATGCTTTTAGCCACGAGTAGATCACCTTCCAACTTAAAGATTAAGTGCTTGCTTGCACAAAACTTTAAACTATGGAGTGAGCACTGACCAAAAGATTAAACACGAAATTTGCGCCTGTTTCAGAGAACTGTAGACATTCAACACATATGAATGTTCCTATTCACAATTCTCCTAGCCTGTTTACAATTGGACTCTGAAATTCAGGTCACAGACTCATTAACTAACAACTTAGATATCCTCAAAAGGATTTTGCTAATGATCAAACACAGAAGGAGCAGACACGAAAAGATCGGGCGCAATATTTCTTCATTAACTCAGAAAATTACAACTGAGTGATGAGAGCAAAACAAATTCACTTTTCACTATCTCATTTCTTCTATCTCCCTAATTCTTGACTTGTAACTATTGTCACATATGCTCTCATTCATGCCCCGACTTTTCTCAAGGTATTTATAGATAATTTGTACATAATTCTTACTGAACAAAAGTTCTAAGTCATCTATGACTATGCTAATGTACATATGTGTACAAAACAACATTCTGACTTCTTCTTCATTTTGCAAATGTCTTCCATTGCTTCATTCTGATCATAAGCATTCTCCAAGATCTGTATAATCACCAATTTGTGATTGGTTTGCTCCAACACTGATTGTGTTCATCTGCCCTAGCGGTTGGGTAGCTGCCCCTTCTAGTTTGCAGGAAGCCCCAGGGAAGATCTCTTGTCATTCTTCTGATTGACAATTGTCCCTACCCAAGCCCGAGTGGGTTGGAGTAGATGTAACATGACTGGTTTGACCCAAGATCTTCCGGTCTTCCGTCGCATGCGTTTCATAGGGTCTAGGGTTACAAACCTCAATCGGAATGTCGTTAGGGAAGTCAAGCGGTATCACTCGCTTCTGTTCTAAGGTTCCAATCTGTATGGAGCCTTGTCTAAGATTTAGGTCCACTGAGTGATCGTATAGCCAATCTTGGCCAAGGATTAGGGGTTCTATCAGGTCGTCATCATGGCACACTAGTAGCTTCGCTGTCATGGTCACATCCTTAATGAGGATAGGAAGGTCCACCTCACCCATGCAAGGGGTTTCCATGCCTCCTAGGCCTATGAGGTATGCCTCAATTGGCCGCATTTCTATTCCTGAATCCTTATAGTGGGACCATCTAATCGCACTAGTCGCAGCACCTGAGTCAATTAAAGCCCTGAGCTCTTGGCAAGGGTTGCCGTGCTCTAACCTAACTGTAATGAATGGTCTCCTGTCCACTATACTAGGATGAGTGGTTGACTTTGCTTGACACATGGCCATGGGATATCTGGGTGTAGTTTCCAGATGGTTATAATGTTCTCTCCCTAGTCCTTGTCTTCTTAACTTCATGCGTTTAATGCGTTCTATTGCTTCTGCCTGAGCTTCCGCTCGTATTCTATTTTCTTCCTCCTTACGCTTCTTTGCCAACGTGAGTCGTCTAAGCATATCCTCAGTAAGAGGTTCCTGATATAACCTGACTCTACAGCCACTAATATAATTAGGCATTATGTCTCCTTCTAAAGTGGCTAATTGTACTGCTCCACTTGTTGAGAGTCTGTTAATGATCATAGGTCCATAACCTCGCTTTTCTAACTTACGTGCATGTTGTTTCAGCGTATATACTAGAACTAAATCTCCTTCTTTTAGGATTTATCTTTCACATGCGCATCAAAATATGCTTTCTGTCGCTTCTTCGCTGCATATATTCCTGCTGCTGCCTTTAGCCTGGTTTCTCCTAATCGTTCCAAGTCCATTATTGTCGCTGATAATTCGTGGCCGGTCCACTGATGTTCTTGTACAACCTTAAGGGTCGGTATCAAGAAGTCCAAAGGGAGCACAACATTCTGACCAAAAACCATATAAAAGGGAGTCGCATTGAGTACGGTCTTGTAGGCCACTCGATATGCCCAAACAGTGTGGTGTAACTGTTTGTCCCAATCTGAACGTTTGTTGTTCACGAGTTTTGTCAGTACGTTACAACGGATCTTATTAGTGCTTTCAGCCTGACCATTGGCCTGAGGATGATATGGTGCGGATTTCTTGTGAATCACCATAAAATCCTGTAACAAATATTCAATGACTTGGTTTAGAAAGTGAGTGCCTCGATCGCTCACTAACTCTATAGGCAATCCATATCTTGTAAAGACATTTTCGAATAAGAATTTTGCAGTTGTGTGTGCATCATTCTTTTTTGTGGCTTTTGCCTCTACCCATTTCGTAAGATAATCTGTGGCAACAATAATGTATTCCGCATGTGTACCTTTTGCAGGGGGGTTAATGGGTCCTACAAAGTCAATACCCCACTTAGAAAATGCACGTCCGCCCATCATGGGTTTCAATGGCATTTCATCTCTGCGAGTAGGAAACTGAGTTCTTTGGCACACATCACATCTCTTTACATAGGTATGAGCATCCAGGTGAAGAGTGGGCCACCATAATCCTGCAAAGAGGATGGCTTTGATTATCCTATCGGGTCCAAAATGACCTCCTGCAACACCTTGGTGTGCAGTCTCTAGTATGCTCAGATAATCGCTCTCATGAACACATTGTCTTAGATATCCATCTCGTCCTCTTTTGTATAAGTTATCGCCAATAAGTGAATAGTCTTGAGCTTCCTGCTCTAGACTGCGTTGTCGTGCTAAAGTCATGCCTTGAGGGAATGTCTTCGTCCTCAAGTATGTCACTAATTGTTCACTCCAGTCTGGTGTGAGAGACACATGATATAATGTAGCATGCTCTACTGGTGGTCTTTCACAACAAACGTTGCATTCCTTACACAACCTATAGACATCTGCTTCCATCGTAGGCCAATATACTCCTAGTCTATGCAGAGTCTGTAATGTTCGATGTTTTGAATGATGTTGCTTTAATGCACCTACATGTGCTAATTGCAACCAATTCGCATGTTCTGATTCATCTACACAACAAGCAAGAATCTTTTGATTATCCTGTTTATATATGCTTCCTGCCATTATTTGGTATCTCTGAGACTTGGTAATCTCTCCCTCTTTGATCTTTATCCTAGGATTCTTGGGTCCATATGTGAGAATAGGGACTATAGGCTTAGCCCATTCTGGTGCTATCTCAAGATTAAACAAATATGCATCTGGTAGATCATCCGCTACTCCTTGAGGAGCTTCTCCTGAGGTTAATCTCGAAAGGTGGTCAGCTCTAAGATGTGTCTTTCCTTTCCTGACTACGACTTCAAAATCATATTCCATGAGTAATAGAAACCAACGTATCAATCGTCCTGTGTTACAGGGTCTGTTGAATAAGTACAATAGGGCTTGATGATCCGTAAAGAACTTGAACTTATTGGCCAACAAATAGTGCCTAAACTTCTTTACTGCGTAGATCATCCCTAATCCTTCTCGTTCCATCGTGGTGTAATTTCTTTCTGCTGCGTTCAATTGTCTGCTCGCGTAAGCTATGGGGAGATCTATGTTACCTTCATTCGTGGGTTGTGCTAACACACATCCTATGGCGTAATTGGATGCATCCACATGTACATGGAATGGCTTACTCCAATCTGGGGTTGTCAATATAGGTGCTGAGCACAAACGTCGTTTAAGTTCATTGAATGAATTTTCACATTCATCTGTCCATTCAAAGTTGGTTAAAAGAGAGTACAAAGGCTTGGCTATGATTGCATACATGTGTATGAATCTCCTATAATAACCGCAATGGCCCATAAATGCCTGTACCTCTTTCACATTAGTTGGTCTAGGCAATTCTGCAATTACCTTCACCTTTTCTTCATCCATAGAGATTCCATTTTTTGACACAATGTGTCCTAGAATTTTACCTTGTCTGACCATGAAAACGCATTTTTCTGGGTTCAAACAAACCTGATATTCTCGACATTTGTCAAATATTTGCCTTAACTCTGGGATATGCGTCTGTCTTACATTTGAATGTGCACATAAGTCATCGACATAAACTTCCAAACTCTTACGTAAGAATTCCTTAAAAACATGACACATGAGTCGCTGGAAAGTGGCGGGTGCATTTGTTAAGCCAAATGGCATCACACGAAATGCAAATATGCCCCATTCAGTGGCAAATGCCGTCTTGTGTTGGTCCTCTGGAGCAATGGCTACTTGGTTATAGCCTGAAAAACCATCAAGAAAGCTGTAAACTTCCTTGCCCGCAACTCTTTCCAATAGATGTTCTGTGATAGGAAGAGGATAACTGTCTCTAATTGTTGCGGCATTAACCTTTTTAAGGTTAATACACACACGCAATTTTCCATTCTTCTTGGGCACAACCACAATGGGGGATACCCATTTGGTATGCTCAATTTCATAAATGAATCCTGCTTCTATCAAGCGATCTATCTCCTCTTTAATCTTCGCGGCGTAGTTATCATTATACGTGTACGGTTTCTGTTTTGTCGGTTTTGCATCTGGAGTCATAGGGATTCTATGAGAACATATATCTGGATCTACTCCTTTCAAATCTTTGTAACTCCAAGCAAAAACATCTCTATATTCGCGCAATAGGGAAACTAGCTCTTCTTCTTCTTCCTTTGTCAAATCATGCCCTATGTATGTACATTTTTCTTCTTCTCCTTCTATGGCTACTATTACTTTCTTGGTCTTCTCTCGGTTATCATATACTTGTCCGTCATTCGCCTTTCTATTGGGCATTCGTACCATGATTCTTCTATCTCCGATTTCATATTTCTTGAAGTTCTCGGGTACCTCAAACAAAGATTCTTCTTTTTCTAACATGGTTTCTTTCTTCTTTCTTTTCTTGCCTTCACTCTTGCTAGTCACTTTCGTGGCTAACCTCACCTCATTCATAATTTCCTCGTGTCTCTGAGTGTGAGTCTCTACCTCGAAAAAATATTCTTCCTCTGATGCAAAGGGTGGGTCCATGATAATTGATTCTAAATCAAAATCGCTTGCATCCTCGAATGCATCAGTGTTAGGTTCACACTCTTCTAAAATTGCATCGCACATGATTGGCTCTATCGTGAAAACTGATATGTCATAGCCATCCTCGTCACAATGGGGTGTCCATTGTTCTTCATTGATGGCTACGTCCATGGTTGCTAGGATTTCTGCCCAACCATGGGGTTCAAACTCTTCGTCAGGGAATACTACAGGTGCATAGGCTGGATCTTGAAGGGTTCGTGGATTTTGTTCTGCACCTAAGGTCCTGGCTTCTAACCTTTCTTCCTCTTGTTTGGCTACTTTACACATCCATAAATGGGTATCCTCATGCAACCAAGAAGGATCTGATTCTAAAGAGTGCACGGATTCCGTCTCTACTGGTGTCTTATGGATGGTATTCCATTGTATTGGGGGTACATCTCTATGTGAATAGTCTTTAAGGTTGACTTTGGTAGTCACTCCTAAATGTTGCAAGTACAAAGAATTAGTTCCCCAATCTTGTACAATTTGCAACTGACGCATGAATGGTTGTCCCAATATCATCTCATAAGCATGATTTTTTGCAAAGTCACAAATGGCAAAGGTATGCTCAAATTCTACACCACAAGTGGTGAGAGATATGCCTTCTAGTAAGCCTAATGGTTTTTCTATGTGTCCATCAGCCATTTGTAACTTCATCCTGGTGGGTCTCAATGCTGGCTTACCCCAACGTTTCCATAAAGCGATGGTAGCTATGGCTACTCCGGCTCCTGAATCTAAGATGGCTCTCGTGGTGTAGCCCTGATGGGTTATCGGAAGATAAGTGTTACCTTCCTCTCCTTCGCTCACATCTCCAATCTTTTGTACGGGTATCTCGGGTACCTTATCTTGTGATCCTATTTGTGAGGGAGTAGTAGCAAGCTCGGGGAATTGATTTGCTACATGCTTCCACAATTCTGGTTTTACCTTCAGCAACTCCTCTAGAGTGAGATTACATTGTACTTTAGTGTTCTTGATCACTTCCGTGTTTCTAGGGATTATTGATTCTTCATTCCTCACTATTATCGTGGGTGCTCTCATACTAATAGACTTTGCTTCCCAAGGTCCTGTGAACTGAGGTAATTCTTGTAAAGAATTAGATTCAAACCTTGTGTGTTCACTCAGTTGTTCCTCCTCTACCTCATCGTAAATAGAGGGAATGTCTTGGGGAAATTGTTCCTGCAAGTCATCTATTTCTTGAATAGGAGGATGGGTTCCTTGTTCTTTTCTCCATTTGTCTTCTTGTATTTCTCTCAAAAATTCATGTGAATATTTATGTATGGAAGACAAATTGTCTTGACTTTCTGTATTGGGTACTTGAGGCAGGGATGGTGCATTCCTTTCCTGTGTCTCTAGGACAATAGGGTTCCTATGCTGATCCTTTTTCTCTTTGCTCTCTATCAAATATTCTAGCCTCTCCATTAGTCCTTGAAAGTGTAATTCCGGTTTTGCCATGTTATTCCAATTAAGATATCTAGAGGCTTCGAACAAAGCTTGTGCTAGTTCTACCATTTTCATGCAAAGTTTAGTTCTCTCAATTTCTAGATCAGCTCGAGGGTAGTTTTTGCTCATTTCAGCTACTTGAGGTCCCTCTTTTAATCTAGCCTGATATGCACGAAACATCATGTCTAGATTTTCTGGTATGGGTTCCGCTAAAACTGATCCTGCTTTCTGAGTTGGATTCTTTTGATTCAATTCCTGTGAAGTCAGTTCTTGGATTTTGGCTCTAGATTCCTTCAAACTTCCTTCCAACTCCGTTATCTTGTTACTCCACTTTCTCTTTATTCTTTCTCTAGAATCTTTCCAAGATTTTGTCTTTTTACTGCTAGATTCTGCAACTTCACTACTTCCGGCTACTTTCTCTTGATTAAGCTGTTGGTTCTGTAAGAGCGCCTGGGCTCTTGTTATAGCTTGGATAGGCACGTATGTAGGGTTGGATCCATCTGCGTTATTTACAATACCTATCACGTTGATTGGTGTCACATTCGAAGCGTTAACTGGATTCTTGGGGCAATCTTTGATTATGTGCTCTTTGCCACAATCGGCACAAAAGCCTTGGATGTTATAGTACTGTGATTGTCCTGCCATCGGGGGATGTGGACAATCCTTTATGAAATGATCTCCTTGGCACCTAAAGCATGGTCCTCTAGGGCCCTGTGGTCTCTGTTGTCTTACTTGGGGCCGTGGATTTGGGTTTGTGTACATCACATTAGCATAGTCTGGCTCCCAACTAGGTTCCACTGGTGGACTATCATAATGATATGTCTCCACATGTTCTGGTGACTCTGTATAATATGCGGGTGGACTATCTACATGAGTGGAGTCAAAACTGTTTGAGTGTGGGTCACTCTCTGTGATCAAAGGTGAAGAAGACGCTAAAGCCCTACTTAGATTCTCTTCTGCAGCATCGTATTTGACTGAGATGACATTCGCTGGTGGGGGTGGCTGCTGAGCTAAGACAGGTTGAGGTCTCTGTTGAGCCTGGTATGGGTAGTTCTGAGGAGGCCTATAGTAATAAGGCTGAGCATTGTATTGGCCTTGATACCTACCTGGCTGCTGGTATGCTTGTGGGTAGTTCTGTCTCACGGTCTGTTTGTTGTATGGGCAGTCCTGAGCCGTATGATTCGTGTATCTTCTCTCAATTGTACAATATTGGCCACTAGGGTTGGCTTGTGGTTGTGGTGCATTGGGGCACACATTTGCCATATGGTCACCACCACAGGTGTAACAACGCTTGTTTGTTAGCACCCTAGGTTTACTAGAAACTCCTAATTTCTGGGCCACTTTTTCTGCTAGGTCTTCTATTGAGCTAGACAATTTTGTGGATGCTAGAGATGAACAGTCTGAGTCCTTATAGACCTTTGAGAGTTCCAACTCATCTCCTAAGTTGTCCTCAATGTCTATACAAATTCTTACACATTGCTCTAGCGTTCTGGGTTCTTTTAGGTACACATAGGAGCACAGTTTAGAGCTCAACAAGCCATCTAGAAACAATGACACTTGCTTGGCTTGTGAGGGTAGCTCTTGCATTGGACATCGTTCAACATATTGTCTAAACCTACGTCCTGCCAGTCTTACGGTTTCCTGAGGGGTCTGTTTAAAGCTATGAATCAACGAAGACGTGTCATGTCTAATCCCACTTTTAGAGAATTCGGTGATGAATGACTCTAAAAAGTGATGGATGTCTCTAAATTGCCTTTGTTGCAGAGGTTGGAACCAAGTTAAAGCTGTATTCTTTAACGTTAGTCCAAATGCGTTGTATTGCGTGAACATGTCTTCAACTTGTTCTGCTCTTAGTACTTGCTTGAATTCTGCGACATGGTCATAGGGATCTCCTGTCCCATCAAAATAATTCTTCATTGATTTTACTAACTGTGTGGGTCTCAATATTCTTGCGTGTTCGCGTGGCCTAGGTAGAGGAAAATCATCTCTACCACCTGGTATTCCATGATCTCTTTGTCTATCTGCTCTATTAGTGTCTGTGGTTGCTCTATCTCTCCCTACGGGATGAGTGAAGCTTACTTCCGGTCTCTCTTTATTTCCCTCTCTTTGATTTCCATGGGCTGAGGATGTTCCTGCCCCTTGTTGACTTGTATTCATGTTCGTTCTAGATGGAGGGAATACAAATTCACCTCTCCATGTGTATGTGTTTTTAGCGCGGTCAGGCACCACAAAGACTCTTTCTGAAGTCTCATCCAGGTATACAACCTTTCCAGGTGTATCCGGGTCCTTGAACTCGTATATAGTGATGATACCTACCTCACAAAGTATTTCGGTCTTGTATCTCCAAAAGGCTTCATCAGTTTCTTTATTTACAAACAACTCTATGCTTCTGTTGTCCTGAGGGATCCATTCTGGGATTAGTACTCGTGTCAGTACAGATTTCCCTCTAGGTGTTCTAGGTTCTTCTAATGGTTCTTTTCCTTGAAATTTTGCTTCCGTCTCTGGTTGAATCACGCCAAACTCGTTGGTATTGTTTGGCTGCGTACTTAAGATGTACATCGTTCCTTCCTTGTCTATGTACGCGTCTCTCTCGAATTTCACCAGTGGATGTTCCAATCCAATGGGTTGATCGGGGTTGTGCATTTGCACCACTTGCCTTCGCAAACCATCCTCATAGATGCGAGCACCTAATCGGTTGGTTCGGAGAAACTCTAGTTGTATCCTATAGGGTCCTTCTAGCTTTTCTAAATAGGCTACCTTTGACCCTCCTTCTGGTCTTTCTGTGCTAAATGCCATTTCTGAATCACTAGTATCTGAGCTCTCGTAGGGATAATTACTATTCAATTGCTGAGCCCACGATCGTGCAGTAGTTCTTACACTTGCCTCTGATGATCTAAGGCTTCGTCGGTCTGACTTACCTATATGTTTGCCCGATCTAAGGTTCATTAATTTTCTTCCTTGCACACTCAGTACACGCTCAGATCGTCACCGATTCTTTGTTATTACTGTCTTGATTCTTTTTAGATTTCTTTAGATTCTTGTCTTAACGTTTGCGTCAGGAATTCGACTTTCCGTTATAATTTTGAGTTCTCGTTCCGTCAGACTTATGTTCTTTCCTTCAGGTTTTTGTCACACACACCTTTACTTTAGTCTTGGACTTGTCAAATTTAATTCTCTTGAGCTTGAGGCGTTCCTATCATCGTTAATCCACAACACTACCGTTTAGCCTAAGCTAGAATTGACTGAGGGGGTTGAGTAATCTTCCAACCTCGAGTCAGCTTTTCTGGTTGCTCTGATGCCCAAGAAGCCGTGCTTCCCAAGCTTTATGCCCTTCACTGCCTTGCCTTGGTTGCCTTCAATTGCCCTTGCTAGACCTGGAAAAATCCAATATTAGACCAATTCACAGTTGGATGATCAAGCACTTGAGTATATACACCTTTTAAGTCCCTTTCCTTTTGCCCAACTTTTCAATGTTTGCCCCCTGACTTTTAAGTCCCAAACTAGGTCAACCTCAAAATAGCTTATCAAAAAATAGACGTATCCTTTAAGAAAAAAACAGTTGAGGTCACGTAGCACTCGTCAAGAGCTTTCTAACGAGCTATTAAGCTCAAAAAACGGACTTCGGATGAAAAAGTTATGACCGTTCAGGCCCTGGGGGGTAAAAACTAACAAACAGGTTTTTCTCCAAATATGAGCTAAGGGGTCTCCTATGAGTCTAATCACCCAAAAATTTCCCAAAAATAGCCCCAAAATTGGCCAAAAAATGAAACCCTAAAATTTGCGATGGGGGTGCACAATCGCGATGGTCTGAGACAATCGCGATGGTCTGGGACCGTCGCGATGGCGTGAGGGTGCACCGTCGTGATGGCGTGGATTTGGACAATCGCGATGGTCTGAATTTGCACAATCGCGATGGCGTGAACTTGGACCGTCGCGATGGCGTGAAAGTGCACAATCGCGATGGCGTCAGTCAACGGTCAACATGCACAATTGCGATGGTCTGAAGAGCACCGTCGCGATGGTCTGAGCGCGATGGTCTGAACGCGATGGCGTGAGCCAATCACGATGGTCTGGGCGCGATGGCGTGAGCCAATCGCGATGGTCTGAATTTTGAACTGTCGCGATGGTGTGAGGGTGTCGTTGCGATGGTCTGAATTGCACCGTCGCGATGGTCTGAAGTGCACCGTCGCGATGGTCTAGATTGCCACGTGGCACCGTCGGCGCGATGGCGTGACACAATCGCGATGGTCAGAGACCGTCGCGATGGTCCGGCCAAACCGTCGCGATGGCGTGAGCCAATCGCGATGGCGTGACACAATCGCGATGGTCAGAGACCGTCGCGATGGTCCACCAAACAGTGATTTTTCCAAATGCAAGTGTGGATTCCTAGAGGCGCTGGTGTTGCCTACACGCTGGTGTGGTCGCCTTCTCCAAATTTCGAACTTTGCAGACCATCGCGATGGTCTGACACAGTCGGCAATTTCTGACAGAAACTAAAAATTTTACCTTTTTGCAGCCTTCCTGATGCACTGGAGCTCTGTACCTGCAAGAAAACTCAAGAAAACAAAAGTACACACAAGCACAAAAGTTCTTTCTCACTCTCTCGCATGCACAAATGAGGGGAAATGAGGAGAATGGGTGGATATGGTGAATTTTCTGATTTTTTTGGAGATGAAGATGATGATGCGGTGATGAAGATGGAGTGTGGGGGAGGTGAAAAACACTAAAAACTAAGTAAAAACAACAACAAAAACTGAAATTTTTACCTTCCAACGCCACTTCTTGCTATACTCTTACCATCACACATTCGTCCTAGACTCGATCCCCGGCAACGGCGCCAAATTTGGTGTTGCTCTAGCACAATGGTGAGAACCACGTTAAGAAGCTCCACCTCCTTAATGTCAATCCGCGGAAGAGATAGGAGTGATATGAAGATCGTGAATGTGAGATGAAGTGAGAGCGAAGGTGAGAAGCATAGAAATGCACACACGCATGCACACACACTACGAAGAGACAAGCAAGACACAATGGAAGGTGGGAAATTAGCTCTATTACTCAAGAACACTATTACAAGCTCAAAATAGCTCTAAGCTCACACTGACTAACTTCAAAAATGAGCTCTCTAGCTCTTTTTATAGTTTCTAGACTACTTTTGACCAGTTTCACATCTAGTGACCGGCATAGTTAAAAATTAGGTCCTAGATGCTATTTGGAAGGGTAAACGGTATCTAAAAATAACGAAAATTGGTACGCGCATTCTACCTAAGCTCCTCAAGCTCGAGGACTCCTCAGCTTGCACAAAATGGAGCTATGGATTACAAAATGGGGTTTTCTATGTTACATATGTTACAATTAGTGATAAAAATCACTGTTGAGTGTTTGAAAAGTGATAAAAAACATATTTTTTTGAGAAATTGATCCGACTGGCTCCCTGCTCCGTCGTTACATGCTTCCATGGCGTCTGTGCCTCTGGCTTCTTCCAACACATGGAATTCCTATACATCGGAAGAACGAACCAGTGGTAGCTGAAGTAGTAGATGGACGACCTCTAGCATCTAGGAATATAACCATGGAAACCACACCATTAAGAGTACACCTTGGTGACCATGAATCCCACATATGTTTCAATGTAATATCAAGCCTAGTACATCTAGTTATCATTGGAATGCCCTGGTTAAAGAAGCATAATCCAGACATTAATTGGGAAAAGAATAAAATCACCCATCAAGATATCCAGAAGAACCCAACATATGTCAGAGCCAAAGCCTTCATAAATGCAGTAAGGAAGGAACCTGCATATATGATCTATGCCATACCAGCTCAGGAATCCAAGAAAGATGATCCAGTACAGCTACCCAATCAGTACAAAGGCTTTGAAGATGTCTTTGAAAAGAAGAATGCAGATATCCTCCCAGAGCATAGACCTTACGATTGCCCCATAGATCTTCAAGAGGGAGCACAACCACCCTTTGGACCAATCTACAGACTATCCCCAGAGGAACTTATAGAACTACGCAAGAACATTGATGAAAATCTAGCAAAGGGGTTTATCAAACACTCAAAGTCTCTAGCAGAAGCTCCTATTTTGCTTGTAAAGAAGAAGGATGGGACTCTCCGGATGTGTGTAGACCATCGTGGGTTGAATAAAGTCACTATAAAGAACAGATACCCGCTACCACTTATATCAGAACTCTTGGAACGCCTTGGAAAAGCAAAATTCTTCACGAAGATTGATCTTCGAGGAGCTTACAACCTTGTCAGGATCAGAGAAGGAGACGAATGGAAGACAACATCTCGAACAAGGTATGACCATTTTGAATATGTAGTTATGCCATTCGGTCTTACAAATGCTCCAACTGTCTTCCAACATATGATGAATGATATCTTTCGAGAATATTTAGATGATTTTGTTGTAATATACCTTGATGATATCTTGATATTCTCCAAAAATCTAGAGGATTATGAAAGTCATGTAAAGATAGTCCTAGAGAAACTAAGAGAAAAAGGATTATATGCAAAATTGGAGAAGTGCTCTTTCCATAAGACAAAAGTGGAATTTTTAGGGTACATTGTATCCGATAAAGGAATTTTTATGGACCCTAAGAAGATTCAGACAATCCTTGATTGGCAACCACCTTCATGTGTTCGAGATGTACAATATTTTCTGGGGTTTGCCAACTTCTATAGGATATTCATCAAAGATTACTCCAAGATAGTGACACCTCTTACCAAGCATACAGGGAACTCCAAATTCTCATGGACTGAAGAAGCAGAAAAAGCATTTCAGACCTTGAAATCAGCATTCACTACTGCTCCAATTCTAGTTCATCCTGATTCTACTAAGCCCTTCTTCCTAGAGACAGATGCATCAGACTTTTCCCTAGGGGCCATTCTCTCACAATATGGAGATGATAGACATCTACATCCAGTTGCATATAATTCCAGAAAATTTTCTCTTCCAGAAATTAATTATGAAATTC
Organism: Ceratopteris richardii; assembly: GCA_020310875.1. Lineage (NCBI taxonomy): Eukaryota > Viridiplantae > Streptophyta > Polypodiopsida > Polypodiales > Pteridaceae > Ceratopteris > Ceratopteris richardii. Next base: position 39,613,538 of record CM035416.1, on the reverse strand, counting down.
ATAATAAAGAACTTCTTGCCATAGTGGATGCATTTGATACTTGGCGTCACCATCTAGAAGGAGCAACTTATAAAGTTATTGTGTATATAGATCACAAGAACCTAGAGTATTTTATGACCACCTGCATCCTCAACAGAAGGCAATCTCGATGGAGTAACTTTTTATCCAGAGTCGACTTTGTCATCACATATCGTCTAGGACGACAATAGTATCAATCAGATGCCTTGTCAAGAAGATCTTACCTTGCACCAAAGAAGGGTGAAGAGGCCTTCGATCAACAAGAGAGTGTATTACTCAAGCTTGAGCATCTCCAGTTAGCAGCTATCTCTTCAACCCATCCTGAAGATTCAGCCTTGAATCATTTGATTCGTGAGAATTTACCACAAGATGAACTATTTTTTAATGTTAAGCAAAAAACTCAAGAAGGAAAAGTCCAAGAAGTAAATGAATTCCAAGAAAAGGACGGGTTACTATTCTATAAGAACCTATTGTATGTCCCCCCAGGAAAACCCAGGATCCAAGTGCTTCAACAACGTCATGACAACCTTGCAGCAGGACATTTTGGAGTAAATAAAACAATAGAACTCATATCCAGAGATTTTTGGTGGCCTCAAATGTGGAAGGAAGTCAAAGAATATATCCGAACCTGTGACACTTGCAATAGATCTAAGGTACCACGACATAAGCCTCATGGCCTCTTGCAACCTTTACCTATTCCAGAAAGGCCATGGGCTTCATTATCTATGGATTTCATCACATATCTACCAAACTCAGATAAGTATGATGCAATTCTTGTTATTGTGGATAGATTCAGAAAGGTGGCATACTTCATTCCAACTACAAAGGCAATCACAAGTGCAGCCACTGCTAGACTCTTTCTCAAATACATCTTTAGGCTTCATGGATTGCCTCATGATATTGTCAATGATCGAGGTCCACAGTTCATATCCAGCTTTTGGAACAATCTTTGCAAGCTCCTTGGTGTTCAAGTTAAACTATCTACAACAAATCATCCACAGATTGATGGACAAACAGAACGAGTGAATCAAGTCCTAGAGCAATATGTCCATTGCACTAGCAACTATCACCAAAATGATTGGTTTGAGTTGTTACCCTTTGCAGAGTTTGCTTATAATAATAGTGTTCATGCATCCACTAAGAAAACTCCCTTGTTTGCAAACTATGGACAACATCCAAGGATGGATATACAACTCTCAAATCATGTCAAGAACTCAGCTGCTAGAGACAAGGCCCAATACCTGATGGACATTCACAAAGAACTCAAGGAAGAGATACATAAAGCTCAAGAACAATATAAGTACTATGCAGATCAACATCGTGTCCATAATCCATCCTATCAAATTGGGGATAAAGTATGGTTACTCAGAAACAATTTGCAAACCTCAAGACCTTGTGCAAAGTTAGATCATCAAAGATTTGGTCCATTTACCATCTTGGCCAAGATTAATCTAGTCACCTTCAAGCTCCAACTACCAAGTACTATGAGAATACATCAATTTTTCCATGTATCCATGTTGGAACCATATCAGATTTCACCATTGAGGGGGGAGAGACCTAGTCCTTCACCACCTATCGAGATTGATGATCATGAAGAATTTGAAGTCGAGCATGTCCTAGATTCCAGAATATCCCAAGGAAGATTGGAATACCTTATTCATTGGAAAGGGTATGACATCAGTGATCATACTTGGGAACCTGTAGAAAACCTTCAAAGAGCACCAATCAAGGTTCAAGAATTCCATAAGAGAAATCCAACAAAGCCGAGACCAAATAACATGACCGCTCCTTGTGGAACTCGTCGCTTGAGGGGGATGTGATGTCATGGACAAAGGAAACCATCCTGAACCTTAGATTCCATGTGAACCCTGTATCTCGTGATTGGTTCAGAATTAGGAGAAACCAATGCTTCCATTGCGTCCGGAACATGACGAAACCCTAAGATCAACTGTCTAGTTGCCTGATTCGGATATCCAGAGCTCATGTTTCGAATTGATGACATCATCGATGACATCATCAATTTGCAACCGCCTTTCATGAACCGCCCTTGAAAACCTATATAAGGAGGGGTTGGCCACATTCATAATCAGTCTTGCCAATACCAGTCTTGGGAGCTCAAGGAGTCGTGACCGCCAAGTAAGTACTCTCCAAGTTCCAGTTCCAGTTCCTGTCTTGTTTCTTGGCCTAGACCTGTCTAGTCTAGTTTTGGGACATCCTGTCTTGTCCTCTTGTAATCTCGTAGTATGACATCTTGTCAAGTTCTTTCTTGTATTCAGTACATCTCCCAGAATGGAGTTCTTGTAATCCAAACATTTTGTTTCATACTTACGATCTCGGGTTCTGGGATCTCCTGTATCATCTCTAGTTGAGTTTTTTATACCTATCAGTCCCGGGTTGTGGGACGTCTCGTATCAGTTACATATTCTTGTATCATTTTCCCTATATGGGTGTTCTTGTAATCAGAAGTGTGTTTCCAAAATCTTGTCTAGTGTAGTCAGAGAGCACAATCTAGTGCTCCCCTGACATCTTCACCCTTCTTTGATGCAAGGTAAGATCTTCTTGACAAGGCATCTGACTGATACTGTTGCCCTCCTGGACGATATGTGATGACAAAGTCAAACCTGGATAAAAAGTTACTCCATCAAGATTGCCTTCTGTTGAGGATGCGGGTGGTCATAAAATACTATAGGTTCTTGTGATCTGTATACACGATAAGTTTATGAGCTGCTCCTTCAAGATGGTGACGCCAAGTATCAAATGCGTCCACTATGGCAAGAAGTTCGTTATCATGAATTTCATAATTAATTTCTGGAGGAGAAAATTTCCTTGAATTATATGCAACTGGATGTAGGTGTGCATCATCTCCATATTGTGAGAGAATGGCCCCTAGGGCAAAGTTTGATGCATCTGTCTCTAGGAAGAAGGGCTTACTAGAATCAAGATGAACTAGAATTGGAGCAGTAGTGAATGCTGATTTCAAGGTTTGAAATGCTTTTTTTGCTTCTTCGGTCCATGAGAATTTGGAGTTCCTTGTATGCTTGGTAAGAGGTGTCACTACCTTGGAGTAATCTTTGATGAATATCCTATAGAATTTGGCAAACCCTAGAAAACATTGTACATCTCGAACGCATGAAGGTGGTTGCCAATCAAGGATTATCTGAATCTTCTTAGGGTCCATAAAAATTCCTTTATCTGATACAATGTACCCTAAAAATTCCACTTTTGTCTTATGGAAAGAGCACTTCTCCAATTTCGCATATAATACTTTTTCTCTTAGTTTCTCTAGGACTATCTTTACATGACATTCATGATGCTCTAGATTTTTGGAGAATATCAAGATATCATCAAGGTATATTATAACAAAGTCATCTAAATATTCTCGAAAGATATCATTCATCATATGTTGGAAGAGAACTGGAGCATTTGTAAGACCGAATGGCATAACTACATATTCAAAATGCCCATACCTTGTTTGAAAGGCTGTCTTCCATTCATCTCCTTCTCTGATCCTGACAAGGTTGCAAGCTCCTTGAAGATCAATTTTCGTGAAGAATTTTGCTTTTCCAAGGTGTTCCAAGAGCTCTGATATGAGTGGTAGAGGGTATCTGTTTTTTATAGTGACTTTGTTCAATCCACGATAGTCTACACACATCTGGAGAGTCCCATCCTTCTTCTTTACAAATAGAATAGGAGCTCCTGCTGGAGACTTGGAGTGTTTGATAAACCCCTTTGCTAGGTTCTCATCAACGTTCTTGCGTAGTTCTATAAGTTCCTCTGGGGATAGTCTGTAGATTGGTCCAAAGGGTGGTTGTGCTCCCTCTTGAAGATCTATGGGGTAATCATAAGGTCTATGCTCCGAGAGGATATCTGCATTCTTCTTTTCAAAAACATCTTCAAAGCCTTTGTACTAATTGGGTAGCTGTACTGGATCATCTTTCTCGGATTCTTGAGCTGGTATGGCATAGATCATATATGTAGGTTCCTTCCTTACTGCATGTATGAAGGCCTTGGCTCCGACATATGCTGGGTTCTTCTGGATATCTCGACAGGTGATTTTATTCTTTTCCTAATTAATTTCTGGATTATGCTTCTTTAACCAGGGCATTCCAATGATAACTAGATGTATTGGGCTCAATATTACATTGAAACATATGTGGGATTCATGGTCACCAAGGTGTACTCTTAGTGGTGTGGTTTCCATGGTTATATTCCCAGATGCTAGAGGTCGTCCATCTATTACTTCAGCTACTACTAGTTTGTTCTTCCGAAGTACAGAAATTCCATGTTTCTTAACCAATCCTTCATCGATGAAACATGAGGAGGATCCTGAATCTACTAGGGCTATAAGGGAAAGGGTCTTCTTGGGCATGATTAACTTGACAGGTGCGAGACATGTTTCTATGGGTGTAGCTGGAATTATGAGACCCTTTCTTATATCATGGTCGGGCTGTAGGGTCTCTTTTACAACTGGACTTCCTCGTTTCCCTGTTCTACAAGGGTGGCTGCGACTCTGGAGTTTGTTCTCTTGTTCGGATAATTAATTGCAATATGTCCAGGGTATCCACAGTAGAGACATAACTTATTAACTCTCCTTCTCTGTTTCTCTTCTAGTGTTAGAGGCTGAAACCTAGTTACATCTATTTGCATAGGTTCAGGTATGGACTCATATTTAGTAGTGGGTTGGAAAGGTTTCCACTGGCGAGGTCTTCCTTCCACTTGTTTTTCTTGTTTCCTTTCAAAAAGTCGGTTATCACATTGAATAGCTTGCATGATATATTCATTCAATGTTTTAACCTCTGGCATCGTGAGCAAAAGGTCCTTCACATCACTCTTAAACCCCATCTGAATTGGCTTATGAAATAATCTTCATGCCAAGTGAGATCACATATCAACTGCCTAAATTCAGATGCATAGGTAGAGGCAGGGCGGTTACCTTGGTGTAACTTTCAAAGTTTTGTTTTTGCTATTCGACTTGTCTGTGCATCTCCAAATGTGGCGGAGAGTTCTCGAAGGAACCCCTCATAGTCCTGAAGTACTTCCATGTTCTTCTCCAAGATTAGGGCAAACAATGATAATGCTTGGCCACAGAGCAAGGTTCCAATAAACCCGACCTTGGATGCCTCGTCAGGGTATCTATCAGGCTGCATACAGATGTACAATTTAACTTGCTGGAGAAATCCATGAAACTTTGTGCGATCCCCATCAAACTTTTCTGGCATACAAATCTTGGGTTCCTTCATAAATGATGTACTAGGCCGTTGATTTACTTGAATACTCCCTTGATTTTCTCGAAGACTCCCGATTAGTTCTTGTAATTCTTGGAGGAGTGCACCTACGTGCACTGGATGTCCCATCTCGACTTGTGTTTGTCGATGACTTAGGTCTTCCACTTGTTGTTGGAGACTCTGAAGTGATGCTACGATTTGTTCATAAGCGTTCTCCATGATGCCTGGTCTTGGATAGAAGATAGTCTTGCCAAAATGTCAGGGGAGCACTAGATAGTGCTCTCTGACTTCACTAGACAAGATTCCGGAAATACAGTTATGATTACACGAACACCCACGTAGGGAAAATAATAGAAGAAGACTGATTCGATATAAGACGTCCCACAACCCGGGACCAATAGGTATGGAAAACTGGACTAGAGATGATACAGGAGATCCCACAACCCGGGATCGTAAGTATGAGACAAGGTGTCTGGATTACAAGAACTCCCTTCTAGGAGATGAACTGAATACAAGAAAGAACTTGATAAGATCTCGTACTACGAGATTACAAGAGGACAAGACACGATGTCCAAGAACTAGACTAGACAGGACTAGAACAAGAAACAAGACAGGAATTGGAACTAGAACTTGGAGAGTACTTACTTGGCAGTCACGACTCCTTGAGCTCCCAAGACTGGTATTGGCAAGACTGATTATGAATGTGTCCAACCCCTCCTTATATAGGTTTTCAAGGGCGGTTCCCAAGGGCGGTTGCGACTTGATGATATCATCATGATGTCATCAACTCGAAGCATGGTCTCTAGATGTCAGAATCAAGCAAGAAGATAGTCGATCTTAGGGTTTTGGCACGTTCCGAACGCAATGAGATATAGGATTCACATGGAATCTGAGATTCAAGATGGTTTCCTTTGTCCATGATACTACCCGCAACATAAATGTGAGCATTTAGCCCTTTTTTTATCCATGAACCCTACATTGGTGAAATCATGTGCAAATTCCATCTATCCATTCATTGTTGTGCCCATTGAGGAGAAAAAAAGGCCTCAATCCCTTCTAATATTTATTTTACCCACAACTTGATTGACATGTAAATCCCTTTGTGATTGAAGATTGTACATATATTCAATGTTTCAAAATTATGATTTGCTCCCTCATTTTTCTCTAAAGTAACACCATTATCCAAAGAAAAGTTTTTAAAGTAAGTTTAAGTCCCTACTAAACTTAAAAAAAGACAATCATATTGTGAGCTCATATGAAGGCTTTGAAATTGAAGTTGAGTGTGATTGGAGTGGAGGGCTTTGAGAATAGGAATCCAAAAACCTAAAAAGGAAGGGATTTACAAGACTCCTGTACTTATAGTCAGAAAGAATTATTGACTATAATGTTGATATATTTAGGTAGTGATGTGTGTGAACACACTAGGACCCCCGGGGCACTTTTTTCCCTCCTTAGGAGGTTTTTTCCCCGGCTTGTACATATGCATATAGCCCTAACAAGTTACTTATCTTTGTACATTCTAGTGGTAATACATTCAATATTGTGTGTTGTACTCCAAGCTTCTTCTTCTTCCTTGTGCCATTCACGTGCTTCCGCATACCTTGAACTCCAAAAATTGGTATCAGTGAAGGTCACCGCTTCATCGAGGGCATCGTCGACACCCCTCCGGTCATAGTCTCAGAATCACATGAAATTTGGTGGGCATACTCAGGGTGATTAGTGCATCAAAAAAACTTCAGTCTATGGTATCAAAATTGTAATTTGAGCTTGTTTTTACCTTCGAACGCACTATCACAACACTTGTGCAAGCAATTTTATCTTTTGGTGCCAAAGATATATATAGGTTTTGGTTCTCCAGTATAAGCGTCTCGAAATTTGCTATAGGCTTAACAGAACTCAACATGGTAGTTCTGTTCAACTTTTTCAAATACACTCATTTTTCTGCATCAAGGTATTTTAGTGAGTGGCCATGGTTGAAAGTAGTGATGTATTTCATATAATGGATGTTGAGGATAAGTTGGATGGTACCAATTACCTATTATGGGATTATATGATGCATCATGTATTGGTTGCAAAGGGACTGTGGAATATTGTGCAAGGTGTCGACAACCATCCTATTTCACCTGCAAACACAGTTGCTGAAGGTGATGCAGATGGCATTGAAGATGATGATATTCTTCATGTTCCTGTTCATGTTACATTTCTTGTTGCATCTACTAGAGAGAAAATTCATTGGGATAGTAGATATGCTCAAACACATGCATTGATAGCCTTTTCTGTCAAACGTGCCATTATTCCTCACATTCGCTCTTGCAGAGCAGTTGAGGATGCTTGGGATACACTTACTTGGGATACACTTACCACTTTATACCAGGCAAGGAATGAGGCTCGTGTTGCTTACCTCCAAAAATAGTTGGAGAGTGAGTACATTAACACTTCACTTGTGATGACTCTTTTGAATGGTCTTCCTCATTCATATCAGAGTTTTGCTTCTACTCTTTGTTTGATGATGAAAGGCAATCCAAATGCCTTAACATTTGAGAAGTTAGTCTCTGTTCTATTGCAGAAAGATTAGTCTAGGAAAAACATGTCCATTATGCATGTTGCAGGTCAAGCTTTCCTGGCTAGTCAAAAGGGCAAAGGTAAATGGAGCTCTTCTATTAGTAAGCAGAAATCTACTAATTCAACACAATCAAAGAAGGAAGACAGAGATGAGAAGAAAACAAAAAAGTAGAAATTGTTTTGCAAATACTGTAAAGAAAATGATCATGTGATCAAGAGTTATCCAAAACTGGTTGCTAAAGAGGCAAGGAAGAAAGAGCATGGAATGTTTGTTGTAGAGGCCTTTACACCCAAAACAAAGTCTGCTAATCTTGTGCAAAATGAAGAATGGGCATTTACTACTGTTTGTAGTTTTGACCCATCTTCACATGAACAATGTATGTCTATAGTAGACTCAGATGTTTGGTATTTTGATAGTGGGGAAACCAAACATAGTACCTTGCAACACAGTTTCTTCACTTCACTTGAGCCTGCCCCTACAGGATACTATCACATGCACCAGAAATGCCTTTTATCCTGTTATGGGAGTTGGTAAGATCATTCTGACTACTACTGATGGTAGTTCTTTCACATTCTCAGATGTTTTATTTATGCCAGGGATCAAGAAGAATCTGTCATCAGTTTTAACTTTAGCCAAGATTGTCTTGGTTGTGAAATTTGTTGATGACAGATGTACATTTCGTGATTTGTCAAATGATGATATCATTATTGTTTTTGGCATTTTATGTTGTGGGCTATATAAGCTCATAGGCTATGAAAAATTTATGAATGATTCAACATGTGCAATACATGATTCTGAAGCTTTGTCAGATGCAAAGCTTTGGCATGCATGCTTTGACCATGAATTTTGGCAGTTTGCTATACCTGCAGAAATCTAAAATGATGTCTTCTCTGCCCAAACTTGAAGCACTTGGTAAACATGTATGTAAAGGTTGTATTTTGGGCAAAATGCAGTGTTCCTCCTTCCCAAAAGATGGTTCAGTTCGAGCTACTAAAGAATTATAGCTTGTTCATAATGATGTCTATGGTCCAATGCAGACACCTTCTTTTGGGAAATATCTTTACTTTGTGACTTTCATTGATGATTTTTCCAGGCATGCATGGGTATATCCATTGAAAGTAAAGTCCAAAGTGTTTATGTGCTTCAAATAGTTTCTAGTTTTGGCTGAAAATATGTCAGCATGTAAAATGGGTAAGCTCCGTTCTGATCAAGGTGGTTCAATACATTTGGTACGATACGTACAATATCTGTACGGTACGTGAACGGTACGTTACAGGGAGGTTTGGTACGGTACGGTACGTATATATATATTTTAACATATATATTTTTATATATTTTTTTAAAATTTTTATATAATAATATATTCTCCATGCATGTATTTATAGTGAATTACCACATGAGCACTTGAGTCTCACAACATAGTTAACTATGAATTGGACGGCTCATATAATGAGGTTCCAAGTTCAAAATTTTGAATGATCAATTTTTTTTTAATAGAACAAGTACCGTACGTGTATGGAACGTTCGGTACGTACCGTACGTATCGTACACATCCAAGAGGTTTGGCACGCAAATTTTTCCAACCTTGGTTCTGATCGATGGGGGAATATATATCTTCTGACTTTAATGCATTTTTGGATGAACGTGGAATAAAACATTGTGTACAATGCCATATAGACCTCAATCGAATGGAGTTGCTAAAGGGAAGACCATGTCACTCATGGAGATGGCGAGGTGGATGGTCAAGACTTAGGCTTTACCACATAGTTTCTGGCTTGAGGTTGTTATGTATGCAACATATGTACTTAATAGGTATCCCACTAAAGCATTATAGTCTATCACTCCATATATGGCTTGGCATGGTCGCAAGCCATATGTTGCTTACTTGCATGTTTTTCGTTGTTTGGCATATGCATTAGTGCCTAAATAATAACA